>JAXCLR010000001.1:2279389-2289647 GCA_035584095.1 Annona squamosa
GATATATAAACAACATGAGCATATTTACAATTTTAAAAATTAAGTAAGGATATTTAGTTTTTACAAATATACTCATGTTGTAACAGTGTAGTAATGACACCATAATGCATTAACAGTGTAAGTATATCTACAATTATAGTCAAACTTAGAGGGGTAATTTATGATTGCTAAAATTTTGTACGTATATTTGCAATTATGGTCAAATTAGATGGATATATTTGCAAATTACCCTTATAGTAAGTGTATTTGAAATCATATATATTATTGAAAAATTTCTTAAATAAGGCCACCCTTTTGTAACCAAATTTAGACTTTGATGTTAAATGTGGCTACGTACTATGTTATTGTGCCTGATGACGTAATTATTTGTATCCAAATTCTATTAACTATATTCAAAATTCATGTGCAGCCCTGTTTAGTTATAAGTGGAAAAAAAACTACCTTTTCGAGGAGTGTAATATGAGAAATAATGAGCAAGTTAAGAATGGTAAAGTGGGATAAGTGAGTACAATATGATAAATATTTTCTTTATAAAAAAAAGAATAGTAAGTGCGTTAGAAAAGAGAGGCTTGGACGGAAATTGGGATAAATTTTACTAAATTAAAATCCTAAGACAATAAGGCTGAATTCGCAGAGCGTAATTCTTGTTTGAGAAAAGCTAATAAGTGAATCTTTAGGGTCTGTTTGCCTGATCCGAAAAATTCATGCGTTAAGCATAAGTTATGTTTCTTAGCTTATCTATTCTTCACTTTTTTGTGAGTTTTTAATTGTAATTTACTCATATAGTTTGAACAAAATTATAGATGTATTCATGTAGTTTTATAGATTGCTTATTACCCCCATATAATTTTACCAAAATTGCATAAAACTCTCCTGTGACCTATTTTCCATCAACAATCATTAAAATGTGTGTTAGAAAATTAAGTAATGATGAAAATAACCCTGTTTAGATCTATATTAAAATTTCATCGCTACGAAATACTCAATTGTGCAGGTAGCGTATTCGGAGAAGAGATCATGTAAAAAGAGAGATTTTCTAAGAAGGAGCGCAAGTGAGTTAATATAGTTGTTAACAGGGTTATTTCTGTCATTATCCAACTTACTAACACACATTTTAACAGCTGCTAACAAAAAAGAGGTCCTATGGGGTTATATGCTATTTTGGCAAAATTATATAAAGGTAATATGCAATTCTTGAAACAATGTAATTATATCTGCAATTTCGGTCAAACTATGTAGGTATATATGCAAATTATTCAGTTTTTAATAAGTATTTATATACATCACAACAACTCATATTACATTCAAACACATTCGTAAACTTTACACGGTGGAGAGAATTTTTTCAATAACACGTTTGGTTTTTATATACTAAATATTCGAGCCTAATAGGTAATCTTGACCAAACAGCTAAAGAAGCACAAAACGTCAGCACTTATTATGGACATTAATGGCAGCCAAATAGGCAAACCAATGTCAAACCCAATGGTCTATCTTGCCTATGGTACAATTAAGGCAAAGTCGTGCATTGGCTAGAAAGCTCTAAGTAGGAGCTTCTTATTAAGGAGCTTTTTATAGCTTTTACCCAAAAATTTTGTGTGAAATTATAAGTATAAGTCCGGCTAAATAGCCTGTGAAAAGCTGACCAAATCCATGGTGCTTTGTGTAAGCAAGCAAACACAGGTGAAACATCCAAGGCAAAACTAGCCTCTTGGCTAAAATTGTTCCAATTCTACCCATAAAGATAAGCTTTGGGTAATAACATTTGTCATTAGAAATAGAAACACACTAACAAATTTTGATAAAAGAAGCAAGACTTACCCTGTAAATGCCTCTCTTATCTGTACTAGTAATCAATTCCCAATGTCTATAAAATCTTTGGATTTTTCCTTTTGGGTTACTTTGTACTTAATTTCCTTTCTTTGTCATTAATCTTTCTCCATCCTAATTTGTGTGGCTAAGCTCAACTAGCATAAGCTGATAGCCAATATAAGTTTAGTGCTTGCTCTTCCTGTCCTAAACTTATTTTTTCTTTCATTTTCAACACTTCTTGTGCTATTATTCTTTTGCCCTCTTCTTCTAAGACACATCTTCAAGGTGCAATATCTTGGGAAAACCTTATTGATTAAATCCATAATTATCCTAAGATCCTCGATGCTAAATCACTAAGAAAATAAAACCATAAGCGGAAGTGTACCTAGATCTATAGAAGTAGTTGTTCTTGAATTTTGTGGTTTCTGTGTCTTCCAAGTTAAAGCCTTAGAGTTTTTTTCGAGAAGGTGGCTCCTCTTTTCCAATTATGACATGTTAGGAAAGAAAACCTAATAGGTCCATAACCTAAGGACCTCAACTGTTTATATAGGAAGTCTATCTTTCGTATTTCTAATTTAGCCTATCATAAAAATAGAAATTAGAAATTAGAAATTAGGTTGTAGGGTTTTTATGCATAGGAGACCCATACTTTTGTTAGATAATTTAGGCCCATAAAACCTTATAAGATCACTTTAAAATTTGGGTTGCTATTTATGATAGTGTATATTATAATTAATGTATATATGTGTGTGTCCAAAATTCCAACAATCTCCCACTAGGACTAAATATATTTATAATTATATACATAACCTTCCGAGCTCAAAACCTTTTACTATTATACCAAAAATTATCTCCGAACAATCTCGTCCATTAGTTATATCAACATAGGACCAAGGTGGTCTTTGTCACATTTATCGTAACTAGACTCATCCATGATTATATATATCAAATATAACCAAACGACATAGATTAAGTATAGATGCGTAACATAAAAATTATATGTAATGTGATCTAACATACCCATTTTCAACTGGTCCGACTTATTTGGTGAGATCAAACTAAAACCAAAATACTAAATAACCAAAATACCAAATATTTTATTTCTACAGAAAATATCTGTAACTATAATATACAAAATGTATGTCAACCAGAAAGAGAATAAAATATAAACTCCCACTAAACCAGAGTATCATCAAGTGATACAACACCCATGTGATCAGTATACTTATGAAAGACCTTGGGTGGTAGTCATTTAGTTAGCGGATCCGCAATTATAGAGTTTGTTCCTATGTGCTCTATAAACACTTGACCTTCCTGAAATTTTTCCTTAACAATTAGGAACTTAAAGTCAATAAATTTTGACTTTGTTGAGCTCCTATTGTTGTTGAAATATAAGACTGCTGAGTTATTATTACAAAATAATTTGAGTAGTCTTTCAATTTCATCTATAATTTGCAGCCCCATGAGAAAATTTTGCAGCTATATAGCCTGATTGGATGCCTCAAAATATGCTATAAATTCAGCTGTCATAGCAAAATGAGCAACAAGTGTCTGCTTAGTACTCCTCCAAGAGACAGTCCTACAACAAGTAGATAAATATAGCTTGAAGTAGATCTAAAGCTGTCCTGACATCCTACATGGTCGGAATCTGAATATCCAATGATCTCTATGTTATTCGACCTCCTGTATGTAAGCATGTAGTGTTTTGTTCTCTGAAGATATCTTAAAACCCTTTTTGCTGCTTTCTAATGATCCATTCCCGGATTACTCGAGTATCTGTCCAACATCCCAACATTGAATATTATATTTGACAGTGTACAAACTTGGCATACATCAAACTTCTCACTGCTGAAGCATAAGAGATCTTCTGCATTTCTTTAGATTCGAAATCATTCTTGGAGCACTGATCAAAACTGAATTTGTCTCCATCGGCAACAGGGGTATCTCCTAGTTTACAATCCCGTATGCCAAATCTTTCAAGTACTTTTTGAATATAGGTCTTTTGTGATGATCCAATAATATCGCGAGAACGATCTTGATGTATCTAAACTCCTAATACAGAAGTTGCTTCACCAAGATCTTTCATCTCAAATTTATTTGATAGAAATCTCTTAGCTTCATGCAATAAACTTATATCATTGCTGACAAGCAGTATGTCATCAACATATAAAACTAGAAAAGGAGCGGCCCAAGATGGGTGTGGTGCACAAGATGACAGAGGACGTAAGGCCGAGGGGACATGGAACTGAAGAGCAGCAATCTCCATCTAAACGATCTCTCCTCCAATTCCTCGCCTTACATTTCTAAGACACCCACCCAAATCAACAACTAATTGCAGCTTTCTCCCCTGCTGTTCCTATGCAATCACTCAATAATTGTGTATGTGCGGAGTCTCAATATACGTAAGTGGTTTGTGCCTTTTTCTCATTTTTTAGAATTTTGTTTGCATTTTTAGGTAGACCCATATGTATTTAATTCATATAGAGAAATTTGCTATTTTCATATTTTTACATGTATATTTTAATAGTTTTAAAGATCGACAATTTTCACCACCATAATGGGACGAAAACTATTGATTTTTTAAATTATATAAAATACGTGAAAATACAAAAATGTTAAATTTTGGTATTACTAAAAAAAGCCCAAGAAAATGAAAGTTTCTGGACAAGGAAATAAATGTTTTTTAAAAGCGGAAAGAAATGACTCAAAACCTATTTGCATTGAGGCTCGTTGATGTGTATGTATTGAATCATCACCATTATTACCCTGTCACATATATAAATAATATGTCATAATGGCCCAAGTTCTTACCCCTGCCATTCTTGCATATGTTTCTTTCAATTCTTTATTAGCTGTGTAAGTTATTTCATCTCCAGTGGATCAACGTAGTTATTCTGTGCGCAAATGTTTGATATTATGAGAAATAAAAGAACGGCAATTATCGAAAAAAAAGGGAAAAAGAAAGAAGAAAAAGAACGGCAAATGTGCTCATTCTGAATTATCTGTACTTAGCACAAAGTTTTTTTCATCTGTATTTAGCACAAAGTTTTATTCCTGGCTTTTTAATCTATTTTTTCTTTCCTTTTGAGGGAAAAACTTGAATAAAACTGCAGCATTATCAATAATTTGTAATTTTTTAATAATTTAGACCATAATTCCCTACTTTTATCTAATTAAGTATTGAATTGAACAGGTATCAGCCATTAAATAGGCCAACTAAAAGAGTCTACGTTTCATTAACGTGGTTAAGGTCCTTAGGTGGAGAAAGAGGAGCAAGTACTACAATATTTCTCTAAATTCGTACAGTCCTGTTGGTCATCTCTTCCATCACTGGCGATCGCCAGATCCCCATTGTTACACAGGATTTTGCCAGATTTGTGGCCCGACCATCCTCCATCATTGTCATCCCGAGACACTTTGATGCCGTTTGGCTAGCTGTTACCGCCCAAGCCTCTCTCCATCAGCGTTCGTTCATGCCGCTGATCTTCTTTTTGGTGACGCCATCTCATCACACTTCGACCCGCCAGCAACCATCTCTTCTTTTTCAGATCTGTCAAGCTCCGGTCCTCTCCCCTGTAGGTCCGACTGGCACAGGCGGTGCGCTTGGACCTGGGTGGCGGTTGTGAGCTCCACTCCAGTATCTGTGGGGAGAGTTCGGTGACTTACGACGGGTGGTCGTGGTTGGAGGGAAGTAGTGAAATCAAGGCTGTAAGAACTGCAGTAAGCATGAACCCGGACATTGGCGATTTGCTAGGTGCGGAGCTACAGACAATGGCGATCTCCGGGGAGGCGATAAAGAAAATCTCACCGGGAACGGGCGGCTCAATTCTCTGCTCTTTATGGTCAACGAAGACCTACAACAGAGACATCTTCAAGACGATGATGAGAAGGCTGTGGAAACTTACGGGCCAATGTCAGTTCAACGAGATTGCTGAGAATTTGTATTTGATCACATGTGATGTTGCAGAGGATAAGGAAAGAATTGTAAAGGGCTGTCCTTGGACTTTTGAAAGATTTCTGGTGTTGATTTCAGAAATCCGGGAAGAGATGGATATTGCTCACATGCTGCTTGTCAAAACGCCGCTAAGAATGCATGTTGCGGGGATTCCTTTTATTGTCGACAAGCAGATCCTGGGAGCTAGAATTGGGGAATCCTTTGAAAGCTGGTTTGATTTAACTACAACAGACGCTGAAATTCAACTAAAAGTTGTAGTTGATTGCCGTGAGCCACTTAGAAGAGGTATGTTTATTCAATTGGCATCCCAACAAAAACAATGGATCTCGTTCCAATATGAGAAACTGCCATTGTTTTGCTACTCTTGTGGAATCATGGGGCACGCCCATCGTGACTGCACGCTGAAATCAAAGGCTCATCAGCAAATGCCTGAAGAAGAGATGCCATTTGGCAGCTGGTTGCGAGTAGGGGTAAGACACTTGAAACAGCGGTTCGGACCTTTCAATGGCAGCAGAGTTGTTCCTCTCAAGTACCTTGGAGAATCCAGCAATGGATGTGATATGGAGGGCGACACTGCTGTTGACGACGATGCTCTGCATGAAGGAAACGGATTGGGACGCGGCAGCAACAGGTTGGCAACGAATACAAGGGGAATGCAGGACTGCAGCCAACAGGCTATCTGCAACTGCGTGGCAGATCTGTCACCCGTGGCAAACTGGCAAACTCCCTGCCAGGGTGCAACGAAACCACATGAGGAGCGAACCGATGTTGCCGACAGGTCCAAGAGCACTAATGCTGTCTTAAAACCAGTGCTACAACCAGTGGGGGTGCAGTTGGAAAACCAGGAGCTCGTTCCTCTTGAGGGAAGGAAAGGGAATGGAGAACCAGATGTGGGGCAGATGGGTAGATGGGATGCACAGACATGGGCTGGACATGGAGAATTGGACAGGGGGCAGCAGGGCAGTGGGGATGAACAGCTCAACCTTGCTGTGCAGCGGGGAGCAAATAGGGGCGGGATGCAGGAGGTGGTTCTCAATGCTGAGTTTGGGACTGTGGGAGGGGCTAAGAAGGGGATGAAGGGGGGGCAATCCAAATGTGCTACCAGGACTGAGCAGGGGACTGCACAGCTGAATAATGGGGTGGGGGCAGACGGGTTGTGTGAGGTTCAGATTCGGTATGAGGCGGATAATGAGGGGATCGGAGGGACCGTTCGAACCCGAAGCTAGCAAGTAGTAGATGGAAAAGAAGGGCAAGATTGAGGGTTGAAATGGACATGCTTGGGCAACACGGAGGTCAATTGGGAGTGTCCTCCACCAAGAGAGGCCACACCGAGGGGGGAGTGGAGTTACAAGGGATGCAAAAACGTAGTAGGAGGGGGTTGAATCCTGATATGCATGAGGTGGTGGCTGCGGGAAATTCGCAGCCACACCTCAACTAATATGGCCCTTCTTGCATGGAATTGCCGAGGGCTTGGGAACCCTCGGGCAATCCGGACTCTCCTTCATCTTGTAAGGACGAAAGAACCCTCTTTGGTCTTCCTCTGTGAAACTAAATGTTATGTGAAGGAAATGGATACGATCAAAAGAAGACTTCATTTTGATGGGTGTTTTGTGGTTGACCCACAGGCGAGGAGGGGCGGCTTAGCTCTGCTGTGGAATAATAACAAAGCCGCGAGTATCAGAAGTTTCTCTTGTCACCACATTGACGCCGATTTTTGCGGATGGCGATTTACGGGGTTCTATGGGCACCCGGAAGTCAACCAACGGCATCTGAGTTGGCACATTCTCAATCAGTTAAGTACTGAAGCCGCGGTTCCCTGGCTAGTAATGGGGGATTTCAACGAGGTTCTGAACCACGATGAGTATAATAGCGAAAGATCTCGCCCTCAAGCCCAACTTGACCGTTTTCAAGAAACCACGGATTATTGCAACCTTCTCGATTTGGGATTCTCTGGAGCGTCAATGACATGGTCCAACAATAGGCGTGGGTGTCATAGGGTGGAAGCGAGGTTAGACCGAGGGATGTCCTCCCCGTCATGGCTCAATCTGTATCCGCATGCAAAAATCATTAATCTGCTGGCCTCTACCTCCGACCACTGTCCTTTGTTGATGGTGCTTGACTCAAACATCGGCAGAAGGAGACCGCCAAAGGAATTCCGATACGAGCTGTTCTGGAATAGGGATGGTGAAGCCACTCGAATCATAACTCATTCATGGGACTCTCCGAATACTACAGGGATGCATGCGGGGGACCATCTTGTTTGGAAAACCAAGCGGCTTGCATCCGAACTTTCTAGGTGGAACTGGAGAAAGAGAGGTAATATCCGGAAAGCCATCGAACGGATACAAAGGGAAGTGGAGACTCTCTCAAGAATGGAACCTTCTGATACGAGAGACAATGAAATCCAGAAACTGAACTTTCAAGTTAATCTTTTACTTGAGGATGAAGAGCAACTATGGAGGATACGCGCTAAGACACATTGGCTCCATCATGGTGATCGCAATACGGGGTTCTTCCACCGCATGGCCTCTAACAGGAAAAGAACAAATTCGATAGAGGCACTTCGGGATCGCTGTGGCAACTGGGTAAGGGACCAAGCCCAACTTTTGGAAATGGCAAGAAATCACTTTTCTGAGCTCTTCTCCTCATCTACACACGCACCGGCGCCATGGGTGGCGGATTGCATCTCCAGAAGAATATCAGATGAACAACGGCTGAATTTAACGAAACCCCTCATATCTGAAGAAGTAATCAGGGCGTCTAAAGGGATGGGACCTACCAAGGCCCCTGGACCAGATGGGTTCTCTGCAGGGTTTTATCAACGTCATTGGGGTACTGTGGGGAGTGACATTATCAATTGGTGCAGACAGGTTTTGGTGGAGAGGAATCAGGAAAACCAACGTAGGCTTATAAAGAAGATCAATACCACCACGCTGATCTTGATCCCGAAGAAGGCCAACGCTCAAAATCTCTCTGATTTCAGGCCCATTAGTCTGTGCAATGTGCTTTACAAAATATTGGCTAAGGTACTGGCTAATCGATTGAAGGCGATCCTCCCCGACATTGTTGGTGATGAACAAAGTGCGTTTGTCCCGGGACGACTCATCACAGATCTGTCAAGCTCCCGGGCAGGCCCCCCGTCCCGTCCCCTCCAATCTCTCTCCTCTTTACGTAGGATCTTTTTTTTTTTTCAAATCTCATTGATACAGCAGACGAGATTGTAAATATATGGGCTCCATAAAAGTTCCTCGCATTGATTGGATGACCTAGAGGTGCCGCGCGACAGCTGGACAAGAGGTCGGCAGGGGCGCATTGAAATTTCAGTGCCCAAGGGCGCATTGAATCATTTCCCGGCACGGTGGGGGAGATCAAAAGCGAATGTAGGTACGTTTGGCCAAGGGAAAGGTGTGAGAAACTTAGTATTTTGAGAGTGTAGAAAATAAAATATTTTAAAAAATTATGTGATTAATATAAAATTATTGATATAAAATTAAAATAAATACGTTTGTTGGAAGATAATTGATAGGAAAAATGATTGGAATATAAGAGTAAAAGTGAAAAATATAATGATTATATGATTAATGAAGTGCCTTGAAATCCATGCACCCTACATTTTCCCACATGCATTTCTCATACCCCAAATGTCCCCTGTATTTATGAGTCTAAACAAAAGAATTTAGAGAAGTTGAGAAGAAGAGAAAAAAGATACTAATCACTGTCATTGCACAGGTGATCCCTAGTTATACAATAAGTATTTTCCTTATATACAAATCTTTTTGTGATAATATAAGAGTTGTGATCTACTACACCCGAGGGCAAATACTCCTTTTTTTATAATTTTTATGAAAACGTCATTGATTTTAAAAAATCTAAAAAAATATCTACAAATTTTCAAAAATAGTAAAACTTAATATACATATTAAATACATTTAAATTAACAGTTGTATAAATAATTTCAAAAAAAATAAAAGAAAATAGGTTAAATATACCTAAGCACACTGGGGCTAAGTGTACCAAGTGCATTAAAAAATCTTCCATAATATAAAGGTGCAAGACACAAAAATCGTACCCCAAAAGTCCGTTAAATTTTTCTTAGCTTGCGTTAGAAGTTATCACTATGATTAAAAGCTTTTTAGTTCAAAAAGATTTCACCTAGAGTCTTTATACTACCATTGCTAAAAGTTAGATTTTACAATAAGTTTTATGGCATATTTGCAAATATGCGAATAACTTTTGACCAATATTGCATTCGTATATTTAAGTTTGCTAATATTATAAATATTTTCAAAAAGTTTTATGAAATTGCAAACGTGTCCTCTCGCTACGATGCTGTTAAAATTTCTTATAAAATGACTATAATATCTCTAAGCCGAGTGATACACTTACGATTTCTACAAATGTTATAAGCATGTTTGCAAAAGAAAATAGAATAATAATATATGTAAAAATATATAATAATGAAATAGCAAATATGCCTGTAATAGTTAAAAA
>JAXCLR010000001.1:2290664-2303828 GCA_035584095.1 Annona squamosa
GCCTACCAGACTCCAGAAAGTAAAGCTTGCGGAAGAAGGGAAACGTTGACTAGATCTAGAGCAGCAGACGAGACAGAGAGAAACCCTCTTCCCCTCTCTCTTACCGATCATCGCTTGCAACCATGGCTGAGACTCTGGTATCGATTGCTCTGGAGAAGCTCACCCAAGTCCTCGGACAGCAGCTCTCACTGTTCGCAGGTGCCACCCACGAGCTGGAAAAGCTCAGAGACACCTTCGAATCTATCGTCACCCTTCTTGCTGATGCTGAGACTAGGCAAGCTGCAAATAAAAGTGTGAATCTGTGGCTGTCGAGGCTCCGCGCCGTCGCATACGACATCGATGATTTGCTAGATGATTGGGTTGTATCCGGCCTTGGAGGAGAAGACGAAGCAGAGCGTGATGATGATGATGCCAGAAACAAGGTACATGCTTGCTTCCTTTCGCCTTACACCGCTTTGGATGATGTAACCTCCTGTTCTAAAATTGCACGGAGCAAATGATGATACCTTCACTGATTATTGATTTCTTTAACATTCGTTTTAGAGCTTATTCTCTTTTTTATGTGATACGAACTTAAATCTACTATTACTTTATCTTATCCCAAGAAGTTATAAGTCCAATTCAAATTCGAGGACCGATCTTTTACGACCGGTCGGGAATCCGGTGATTTCCGACCGGTCAAAAAATATATTTTTTTTGTTTTTTTTTTGAAAAATATTTTTATAAACATGTTAATCTAGTTATGTTTAATCTATAAACCAAGTTTTACCATTTTTGAATATTTATATATATTTATTTTGAATTTTTAAAAACAGGGGTATTTAAGTAATTTTAAAATATTTAAAATAACTTAAATACTCCTGTTTTGAAAAATCCAAAATAAATATATATACATATCCAAAAATGGTAAAACTTGGTTTATAGATTACATATAACTAGATTAACATATTTATAAAAATATTTTTAAAAAAAATAAAAAAAAAATTTTTTTTTGACAGGTCGAAAATCACCGGATTTCCGACCGGTCGTAAAAGATCATTCGGCTTCAAATTCCTTTCTTCTTATTATATAAGGAAGAGTAGGAACTGGACAGGTGTGCTCTTTTGCTCTTTCTCATTTTCCCTAGGATTTTGTAATGGAGGAATTATCCTGTTAATCTGGTTAAGCAAATAGCTCTCTTAGTCCACCTCAAAAACTTAGTTCACATCTAAAAACTCATTTAAAATACCTATTTTTATTTTTTCTTCATATATTTGTTTATGTAAGTATATTTAATATATAAATTAAGTTTTACTATTTTTGGACTGTGTATATATTTTTTCGAAATTTTTATAGATGTTTAAAAATCTCAAAATATATATACACATATTCAAAAATAGTAAAACTTAGTTATATGTTAAATACGCTTAGATGAACAACTATATGAAGAAAAAATAAAAATATGTGTTTTAAGTAAGTTTTTTGAGATAAGCTAAGCTAGCCATTTGCTTAGCTCGGGCTACTAAGGTCACTTCCATTTTGTAATGTGGTCATTCTGAGATTTTGTAATGTGGCATTATGGAGGAAACTCTAGACTTATTTTGGAAAGTGATAAAAATTTTGGATAAAAAACTTTTAGTATAGAAAGTTTTTAATAGAAGAAAATGATATAATATGATAAGGTAATAATGACGAGTGAAAAGAATAAAATTAAAATAGATATATTAGTTGTGTGAGTAGTTTTGTAAAATTAATTAAAATAAACTGGTTTTATTGGAAGATGTGAAGAAATAATTAAAAATAAAATAGTTGTAGATAAAATTTTGGTTTGAAAAATTTTATATATAATTAAACATGTACTTAATTTTTCTAAGAGGAGTGATCTCTTTAGACTGGATTTCAGACGGATCCAAAAACATAATTTTTTTTATTTTTTAAACTTTTTCATAAACATGCTAATCTAGTTGTATTTAGTCTATAAATTCAGTTTTATCATTTTTGGATATATATATATTTATTTTAGATTTTTAAAAATATGGGTATTTAACTCATTTTAAATTATTTAATATGACTTAAGTACCCCTTTTTTAAAAATCCAAAATAAATATATATATATACATATATATCAAAAATTGGTAAAAATTTGATTTATAGATTAAATGCAAGTAGATTAACATGTTTTTAAAATAAATTTCTAAAAAAACAAAAAAATATGTTTTTTGGACAAGAACATTTTTCTTTTTCCTCCAGCCGTATCTAAGCCGAAAAGAAAAATAATGTCCGCCGTTGTCAGTTGTTTTGAATCTTCTCAAAGTTAATATTTTTTGACTTGCATATCATATGTTGATATGCAATGATGAAAAATTTTCATATATTATGAATAAAATTTTATTTAATCATATATTGATAATAAAATTTCTTAATAAAAATATTTTTTATCATTTGTTGATATTATTGAAATTTTTTATCATGTGTTGATAAAAGTGAAATTTTGTAATATGTTGATAATAATAAAATTTTATTTATCATATGTTGATAATCAAAGTGATTTTTTTTTTTGTTATAAGTTGATACATTAGCCTATATCTAATATTATTCTTCTATTAGAAGTAGTTTATATATTGACGTCGAAATATTATTTTATAAACAGAAATAGTTATATGGAAACAAATTACCTCTGTTTGTCTAGCCTTTTTTTTTTTATAAAACATATAATTTTTTTATAGTAAATAAAAACCGAGCATTACTAAATCTGTAAGTTATGTGTGGGGTTGATATTAATGCCAAGCGTGAGAAGAGGGAAATGTTTCAATGTCTTCAATGCATCAGGTGTAAAATCCATTTTTTTAAATTTTTTTGGAATTTTTTATAAAATTATGAGTCTATGGGTATTTAATTTATAAATGAAGTTTTACCATTATTGCGATGTGTACGTATGTTTGTCTGATTTTTTAAAAATGGGGTTTTTGTAGTATTTTTAAATGATTAAAATACTCTTATTCAAAAAAAAAATATATATATATATATAGATTTCTAAAAATGGTAAAACTTAATAAATACTTTAAATACAGCTAGATTAATGGTTTTATAAAAAGATTTTCACAAAAAAAAAACTTTAAAAAAAAGCGGGTTTTATGCATTGAAACATTCATCGGAGAAGAGACCATGCCAAATTTTTTTTGGTTCCTAGTGTCAACGCGTCTTTTTTGGAAATTCGATTTTTATTAATGTCCTCTATTTCTATTATAACTTCGGCTTTTAGCTTTTATAGGAGTTTAGTTTTGTACAAATTTCTTAGTCCATAGTTGAAATCCTACACTAGATCCGCTAGTTAATATATCATAATTGGTAACCAACCTATTTGCTTTTGTATTTTTTTTATTTGCAAGGATTAATATGGTTTATGAAACTAATATGGAAAAGTTTGAGCAACTAATACGGAAAAGTATGATCAATGGTTCCTATTCAGTGTACTTCAATTTCTAGGACTTCCCTCATAAGTTGACCATATGACAATTTGTTCGCATATTAATTAGATCCATGCATACATGGGCTTAAGTATTGATTAATTCCATGTCTTTGTTGTAGAACAACCTAACTAATTGACCAATAAAAGTTGTGTTTTGGGGTTGTGAAATTCTGAATGATTATTTTTCATTAATTCATATCAATTATTTATTTTGATTGGTTCGATAAATAATAATATAAATAATGAAACTATATAGACTAAGCCTTTGTGGTTTACTGGAATAAGAAAAATAAATTCATAACATTATATTTTAAAGTTAATTCTTATATATTTAATTATTGATGAATTAAATTAAAAATATATTTTTTGATTTAAATTTAATTTTGAGTGAATTATAAAATTGTCCAAATTTAATTCTTAGTAAATTAAATACATATTGGAGGTATCAACACTGATAATAAAAAATAATTTTAATAAAGTACAATTAATGTTCTATTACACGAAAAGAAGTTAAGTGTTTAGGCCGGAGATTCAAAGGCAATTGTAGAAGCGGACTTGTGATAATTTAATTACGACTTTTTTTTTATAAATGTAGGGTTTTCCACGACCTTACCTATTAATTGGCTGACCATAGTAGCTATGTGTAGATTTTAATTGTTCTTAAAATCAGAAAAATAAATTCATATGTTAGGTGAATGGACTAACAACACTCAAATGTTTTGAGTAAGAGAATTAATTATATCATGTATATATTTTTGATAGTACTCATATATTTGTTATTATTTTTTTCTTCTCAATAAACTTGGTTTATCAAAAGACAATACTGCGTCCTTACTTGTTAATTGGCGTAGCGTGGACGTTCGGTGGGAAACCCTGGTAGACATACCATAGCAAAGAGAATAGGCTTATAAGAAAATTACATACTCCCCATATTGAGGTGAATTTATAGTCTTATTTAATTTATATTTAGTTTTTACTTCATTGTATCAGAGCAAGAAAATGTCTTCCTTACCAGTTGGTTTGAATATTCTCAGCATTAATATTATTCTTATTCTCATGTCATATGTTGATAATAATGACGAAAAATTTTCATATATTGCAAATAAAATTTTATTTATCATGCGTAAGCAGAGAGTATGCCACATTTTTGTGTGTGTGTGTTTTTTGGAAGTTCGTTGTTGATTGATTTAATGTAAGCTTTTATAGGAGTTTGATTTTGTTATTCAAACTTCTTGCTACATTGTTGAAATGTTTAAATTTGGATTTGCTCTACGTTAAATAGGCTAGTTAATATATCATAATTGGTAACCAATTTATTTGCTTTTTAGCATTTTTTAAATCAAACTTGCTTTTATGAAACTCTTCTTCTATGTAACCTTTTGTAACCTTTTATATCCTTAAAAAATCTTACTTGTTGATGAAAATTTATTTTATCAATTATGTTTATCATCATTTATATTATTATAGAAACTCTCTCATTTTTGAGTATTAATGTATATGAGCTACATCTATGAATGTGTAAAATCAATGTAATAAAATAATTTTTAAGTAGTATTTTCAACTTCTAAACCATCTAAAACATCATTATTATGTGGATAAATGATTTTATACAATATTATTTCATTTTAATACATATGTGAATGGATATAAATATTTTTTCTAATTTATAATTTACACATAAATATATTATTTTTTTAGCAAATAATGGCCCATTGTAGCGCCCCTGACCCGCGGGCGTGCCACACCGCATGGTACCTTACTCTATGGATCTTTTTAGGTGGTGAAACTTATGAACGAAATCCAAAGTTTTATTGCTTATACGAGTAGAAGCTTTTCCTAATTTGTTGGAAAATTAACTTGAATTTTTTTTTCTTTTTTTCTCTTTAGAACCTACATCGGTTTTATTTTATTAACTAAAATCCGCCAACATGCAATCTATACTTAGGATGTTCGGACAATACAAAACCTTATAGTCATTACGAATCCAACATTTTACTCTAAATTACTCACATCTACTTAAATTCATCTAATCCCTCACTTATATAATTATACTTCACATAAGAAGCTAATTATTACATTTAACAACAACATAAGACATTCAAATATAATACCTACTCACAATTATAATAATTACAATTCGATGAATCCAAATTCATCGAAAATATTAAAAATCATACCTTCACTGCTCAACTAGCAATGAAAGCTCTTCTATCAAATCTGCATCATCTACGCTCATTTATTAGTTGAAAACAATGAATATAAAATACTCAGTAAGTAAGCATTTAGAAATACATACTGTTCAAAACCTGTGGCATCAATCAAAATCATAAAATTCTTAAAATGCCATTATGCATGTGTGATAATGAGATTAATACGCACACATGCATCATTCCATGACCTATTCCTCATTTGGTAGATGACACTTAGCCAGTGTTTACTCGCTCATCCATTGGATGCACCGACTAAGCAACGTCAAGGATAGACTACATGTCAAATTACAACTTTGACAAAGCCTCATGCATGAGTTCTATTTACACGTGCATTTGATGCATTTATGACATGAATTGAATTTTGCCAACTCAACATGATAACAAGATTTATACATGAAAATCAAGTTGTAAAAATATTTCAAGTACACGTTCTTTTTGTAAAACCTATGCACAGGGCAATGACCATCCCTCAGTACCTTTTTAATGCATATCAATTTAAAGAAACATTTAAATAAATCAAACTGATTAGCAAATAACCTTTCTTGAAATAAAAAGGCAAGAACAAATTTTTCTTACCATAAAATTCTTTTGAATAAAAGAATTTTGAAGAGCTTGCTTACTTTTTTCTTTAGTTTCCTCCATTTTTTCCTTTATACTTTCCTTTATCTTTCCTTTACCCTTTCTTATTATAATTAGTAAAGAATACATCTAAATATTTATTTCATCAATCACACATACTTATTCCATGATTAATTATGCATCTAACTATATACTTTTTCGAGACCTTTGGACATGGAGTTTAAGTATTCATGAACTTGAAATCTCCTTATCCAAAGTTACTAATTCATTTTTAACTTAATCACACTTTCAAATTGGATGAACCATAGCCTTATAAGTTAACTACCCTTAAAATATTCTTTACACCTGAACTTGAACTGAATATGAAATTTCTTACTTTTCAAGCTATTTAAACTTTTATACCATACCACATTTAACCTACATTTGAATAAGCTTATAAGTTGCATTTGCTTTGCATTTAATACTTAATTAATAATTGTAATTCAAGTTTTAACTTTATACATAACACATAATGAATCTATAAGCTTAGTATAACTTCTACCACTATTTACACAACTTAAAAGTTAGTATATTCCATTTTCATTTTGTCTCCATAAGAACTTATATTTTCAAACAGTAAATTCATCTACTGAACTTAGATCTCATTTACATATAATAGGGTTACCCACATCGATGCATTTATTGGGTTCCCTATTATTTATATTTCTTTCTTTACAATCTCAATTATTTAATTTAATTTAACTATCTAATAACAACTACGATCATTTGACATGTTAGCTAATAACCTTATTTTACCCAAAAAAATGTCTTATTTCCTTCCATTTTATTTAAAATCTTAGTTTAGCCCTTTCAAATGACTTACACATACCAAAGAATCATTCTTCACTTGGGCAAACATCTTATCCTCATTTAAAACATCAATACATAAAATTCAACACAGTACATCATAAAAATTAAGTTAATCTTAATCTTATAGATCTTTCATACTTAGAATCTATAAATTTTAAACTGTATCATATCTAAAATTTCATACATTATAGGCTATTAAAGTCTCTTCATCCTTTTGTATTCAAAAATACACTTAGATAACTCATATATGCATAAAATTTTCATTTAATATATATAATTGACATTTTTATATTATAAGGTCATTTGAACTTAAGATAGCCTTTACAGTTTTTTTTTTTTGCACTTCCCCTCAAAACATAACCATCAAATCTTAATTACCCATTAAAAAATAACTTAAGTAACTTGATATTTTAAATTACTTAACATGCTCCTCAATTTCATAATGTATTCCATTTTACTCATATTTAACTCTCTAACTTGCTTAAACTGCATAATTAGTTCACTTCATTTCAATTTTATTCCTTTCTACATAAAGCATTTGAGTTAATCTAATAAATTTGTTTTCATGGCCAAACAACCTATTAACTAAGTTATTTCACTTAAATCTTTAACTCTCATAGCTTAACATATAATACCTCATCATCTAATCATTAAACTAATCATAATTATATAAATACAATAATTAAATGCCTAAAAATTAATATTCAAGCTCATAATCTCAATTTAATAGTTGGCTTTTCCCCAACTTCTCTTTATTTTCATTTATATAACTTATAATTTCTCATTCCATCATCCCCTTTCGTTTTCACATGATTTATATACAATAAATTTAATATTTTGAACCCTCCAACCATTCATATACATGTTATATAATTGTCACTTATTCATTCATTTTTTCTCATATTCATTTGATACCAAAATTATATAAAATTCACCCCGTACGCATTTAGTTAGAAGAAATCTCATACCTCCGTACAAATTTCCTAACTACCTAATTTCATACATCATATACGTCTAGATTTTGGCTTCAAGATTTGTACATTTTGATCTAAATTCATGTTCATATATTATTAAATTACTAAACTTAATGTTTACAAGCAATGGCACATATCCGTAACATATACACCCACTTGCCCTCATTTTTTTCCACCCATTTTCACATCCGAATGGGTTCAAAATTATTTATAAATCACCTCATATATATAGTATAAAAGCCTTATGCCTAATCCATGTTTTTCGTGGTCCTACTCCTCTTCTCCCTTCTTCTTCTTCTTCTCTTCCTCTCCTTCTCTTTCTCCTTTTTTTTTTTCTTCTTTCCTCAGCTCGTTGTCCCCTTTGTTCGGGCGATGGGAGAGAAAGAGGCTGCCTTATGTGGCCCCACTTAAGGTAGTCCGCACGTACACACATGCGGCTATCCTTCATATTATTTTTTTCTTATAAATGTCCATGTATATATTTATCTGTCATGAATCATAATATTTTAAATCTTATAACTTATACCCACCATATGCATTTAAGCCATTAAATCATAACCAGTCATTAATTTGAATAATTTAAATCAATTAATTACTTAAATTAAACCATTTGATTGAAATTCATTAATTAATCTAAAATTAAATAATATATTTTTTATTATTCCATTCAACATTAACACTCTGAGTCATCATTATTTATTTATTAATTCTCCTTTTTTACTTTATAATTTTATGCCATTAATAAAATTCTACTTTTATTAATGTCATGACCCAAAAGTTTCATTTATATATGCCACGTATTTATGAGCTGCGATCTAAAAATTGCAGGTACTGCACCCATGTACATATTTTATTGAATGAAACTTAGTTTCTTATATAAATAAATGATATTAAGTACAATGAATAGATTAAATTTTAAATCAATGAGCAACACCTTAAAAATTAAGAAGTTTCATGTTTTTTAATTTGATGCAGAATTATTATAGAAAATATGATCAACGATTCCTGTTTAATGTGCTTTAATTTTTGAGTCTTTTCTCATAAATTGACCATATAAAATTTATTTATATCGTAATTGGATCTATGCATATATAGGTTGGCTTAAGTATTGGTTAATTCAATATCTTTGTTGTGGAATAATCTAACTAGCCAACGAATATTTGTGTTTCGTGGTTCCGAAATTCTGCATGATTATTTTTTATTAGTTCATACATTATTATTTATTTTGATTAGTTCAAATAAGTAATAATGTAAACAATGAAAACACATAGATAAAGCCTTGTGGTTTAATGGAATAAGAAAAAATAAATTCATAAAATTATATTTTAAAGTTCATTCTTGGTGAATTAAATATAAAATATATTTTTTGGTTTAAATTTAATTCCAAGGGAATTATTAAATTGTTTAATTTGATTTTTTAGTAAATTAAATATATATAGGAGTTGTCGACATTAATAATAAAAAATAATTTCTATAAAATACAATTAAAGTTCTATTATACGACCAATATTAATGTCTAAGCCAAAAGTTCAAAGACAAATTTCTAAAACAGATTCGTGATTATTTAATTAGGATTTTCTAAATGCCAGGAGAGCTTTCCATTACCTCACTTCTTAGCTGGCTATCCAAAAAATCTATATGCGTAATTTAATTGCTCTTAATTTTTTTTTTAAAAAAAACATTCTTATGTTAGGTGAATGGACCAATAACACTCATATCTTGAGTAAAAGAATTAATACATAATATATATTTTTGGTAGCGCTCATATTTTTTATGATTATTTTTACATGTTGAAATAAACTTGGTTGGTCAGATGAGGATGCCACATACCTGTTTGTTAATTGATGGTGAAAATAAGCAGGTACGTGATTGCTTGCTTTCACCTTACACCGGTTTGGATCATGTAGTGTCCCGTTATAAGATTGCGCGACGCATATCAGAAATTAGGGAGAGGTTGGATCATATTGGCAGTGAGAAGAACAAGTACGGTTTCAGCAGCAATTCAGGTGATGGGCAGGGACAGCTTGTAAGCAGTAGACCTCCCACAGGTTCACAGATTGAAGTAAAGATGATTGGCAGAGAGCAAGACAAGGTTGAAATCATAAACAAGATGGTAAGCGGAAGTAGTAATGAGGATGGGCAGGTTCGTGTGACTGCTATTGTTGGCATCGGGGGACAGGGCAAAACCACTCTTGCTAGGGAAATCTACAACGACGAGAGTTTGAAGGTGCATTTTGATTTGATTTCATGGGCTTGTGTAACTGAAATTTTTGATGCGACCAAGGTCATCAAAGCAATTTTGGAGGATCTAAAGGTAAAGCCTACTGCCCATGAACTAAGCCCATTGCAAAAAGAGCTCCGTGACAAACTAGACGGGAAACGCTTTTTGGTTGTTCTGGATGATGTCTGGAATGAGGATGAAGAAAAGTGGAATCCAGTAAGGGCTTGTTTAATAAGTGGGGTTGCTGGAAGTAGAATCTTAGTTACAACACGGGCACAGAAAGTAGCAACCGCCGTGGGTGCTGTCTACATCCATGAGTTGCAATGCTTGTCAGAAGATGATTCTTGGAGCTTGTTTAGTGACAAAGCTTTCGCTGGGAGAAATGATAAAGACCGTCCTGATTTACAAGATATAGGAAGAAAAATTGTCAGCAAGTGCAAAGGAGTGCCCCTTTCAATCAAGGTCATGGGAAGTGTCATGAATGGCAAGATGACAGCAGAAGATTGGCAAAACACTTTGGACAGTGCAATGTGGTCACTACAAGACGCCAAAAGGGAAATTTTTCCTGCATTGTGGCTCAGCTATTACAATCTTCCATCGGCTTGGAAACAATGTTTTGCATATTGTTCCGTATACGAAAAGGATACAAAGATGGCTAAGGATGAGTTGGTTAAATTGTGGGTTGCACAGGGTTTTGTTCATGCAGACGGAAACAGAAAAGTGGAAGACATTGCTGCAGAATATTTTGATGGTTTAGTGGCGCGGTCTATGTTCCAAGAAGCCACAAGTGATGGAAGTCGTTGTAAAATGCACGACCTTCTTCATGATTTAGCAGAACTCATCACAGAGGATGAAACTTACGTCTGTGTGGGTGACAAGTCAAACCAATGGCCTGCTACTGTTCGTCACGCATCTTTACTTTTAAGTGAAAATAATCCCAACATCAATTTCATTTCTTCTCGTGCAGCAAAAACATTGCGAACACTTTTTCTACATGATGTTGATAAAATTGATACAAGCCTTGATAATTTGTTTCGGCAAGTAAGATTTCTCAGGGCATTGGTTTTGAGAGGTTCAAAAATTAAGAAATTGCCAAGAACTATTCGGAAACTAAAGCATTTGAGATATTTGGATTTGTCTGCCTCTTGGATAATGGAGTTTCCGAATATCATCAGCAAAATGAAGCACTTGAAATATCTGGAGTTGAAGAATTCAGAATTGCGAGAGGTACCAAATGTCATTGGAAAATTAAAGCAATTGGCATATCTGGACTTATCTGAGTTGAAAATGGTTGAGTTGCCAGAATCAGTAAGTTATCTCCACAATTTGCACACCTTGAAACTCAATGATTGTTCTAAACTGAAAATATTACCAAGAGGTATGGGCGGAATGGTTGGATTGAGACATCTTGAAATCGTGGGGACCGATAGCCTTGAGTATCTACCAGAAGGGATGGGCAGAATGACTTCCCTCAAAACATTAAGTAAATTCATTGTGGGAGGTGAAGGGGGATGTGAGGTTAATGAACTGCAGCAACTCAATTGTCTCCAAGAAAGTTTAGTAGTACAAAACCTAGAGAAGGTGTCGAGTACTCGAGAAGCCTGTAAAGCAGAATTACGGAACAAGCCAAACCTTCGGAGATTGGTTTTGGAAATGTCATCATATAGGGTTGAAGCGGCAGCGACCTCAGGAAGAGATGATGCAGAGATAGAGAGGATGGATGGTGTACTTCAAGGCCTACGTCCTCATGAGAATCTCGAAGAATTGGAACTAGATTGCAGTAGGCGCAGTTCAAAGTTTCCGAGTTGGTTGGAGGATTTGTCTTTCACAAAGTTAACCAAGTTGGAAATACAAGGTTTTGTTATTCGGTGTGAACAGAATAATCTGCGTGGGCTAGGGAAGTTACCTACACTCAAATATCTTAGTTTGGTAGATATTGATTTGAAAAAGGTGGGTCATGAGTTGTACTATGGGAATAATAGCACTGATGTTTTTGCAAGAGGAATAAAATCAGTATTTCCAGAGCTGGAAGAACTAATTTTTAGGAACATGCCTGAATTAGAGGAGTGGGAGGTGATGTTAGAACCTAATCGAGATGTAATAATTATGCCACGTCTTTCTATGTTGAGGCTTGAAAATTGTCCGAAATTGACGGGGTTGCCTAATCACCTTGCCAATGCTTCTCTAACAAATCTAGAGATATCTGGCTGCCAGAGACTTAAACGGACAGAGTGCTCATCTTCTTTTTCGCTCCTTGAAAAAATCAAATTACGCAGCAGCAGTGAATTTTTTTCAAGTGGTCTGCCGCATCTTCCGAAACTTAAGGAACTTCTCATTCGAGAAATTGAAACCCTCCCAAATGAAGGATGGGAGCGGCTATTTGTTTTACGACAGCTTGTAATTAAACGTTGTGTTGAATTGAAGTCTCTACCTGATGGGTTAACACAACTTCAGTCACTAGAGAATCTTGAAATTAACGGATGCTGCAAAATTGAGTCATTGCCTGAAGGATTGGGACAACTCAAGAAACTTCAGTCGCTCGAGCTTAATGGTTTACAATTATTGACTTATCTGCCAAATTCATTAGGACAGTTGGAGTCGTTAGAGCGCCTTCATGTCCTTGATTCAAAGAAATTACAATCATTGCCGGAGGGATTGGAACAATTGAAAATACTTAAGTCACTCAAAATCAGCAATGCAGAAGAATTGACTTGTTTACCTAATTCACTAGCACAGCTTGAGTTGTTGGAGGAGCTTGATATTAGCGGCTTAAAGAAATTAGAATCACTGCCTGAAGGGTTGGAAGGATTCAAGAAACTCAAGTCACTTGAAATCAGGGATGTAGAAATGCTGAAATGTCTGCCTAATTCACTAGGACAGTTG
>JAXCLR010000001.1:2312571-2326383 GCA_035584095.1 Annona squamosa
CCTCATCATTACTCCTATTATATTACATCACTTTCTATTGATTTGACAACTTCTACTCCAAAAACTTTTCATCAAAAATTTTACTTCCAACAAAACACACCTTATACAGGTCAACTAAAAGAGTCTACCTTTCATTAACGTGGTTAAGGTCCTTAGGTGGAGAAAGAGGAGCAAGTACTGTAATATTCGGCTATATTCGTACAACCCTGTTGGTCATCTCTTCCATCACTGGCGATCGCCAGATCCCCATTGTTACACAGGATTTTGCCAGATCTGCCGCCCGACCATCCTCCATCATTGTCATCGCGAGACACTTTGATGTCGTTTGGCTAGCTGTTACCGCCCAAGCCTCTCTCCATCAGCGTTCGTTCATGCCGCTGATCTTCTTTTTGGTGCCGCCATCTCATCGCCATTGCACACTTCCACACCAGCAACCATCTCTTCTTCTTCTTCAGATCTGTCAGGCTCCCGGGCAGGCCCCCCGTCCCATCCTGTCCAATCTCTTCCCTTTTTCCTTAGGATCCTTTTTTTCAAATCTCATCGATACAGGAGGCGAGATTGTAAATACGTGGGCTCCGTAAATGTTCCTCGCATTAAGTGGATGACCGAGAGGTGCCGCACGACGGAACCCAATCGTGTGCACCCGGGTGCGTGCAGCCTCAATGCACCCGGGTGTACTACACCTATTTTTTTTATTTTTTTTTAAAATTTTTTTCATGAAGCTGTTAATATAAGTTTATTTAACATATGTATCAATTTTTACTATTTTTAGAGATTTTTAGACTGGACAAGAGGTCGGCAGGGGCGCATTGAAATTTCAGTGCCTAAGGGCGCATTGAATCATTTCCCGGCACGACAGGGGAGATCAAAAGTGACTGTGGGTATGTTTGGCCGAGGGAAAGTTGTGAGAAACGTAGTATTATTTCTACGAGTGTAAAAAATAAAATATTTTAAAAATTACGTAATTTATATGAAATTATTAATGTAAAATTGAAATAAATACATTTGTTAAAAGATAATTGATAGGAAAAATAATTGAAATATAGAGGTAAAAGTGAAAAAATATAATGATTAGATGATTAATGAAGTGTCTTAAAATTCATTCACCCCACGTTTCTCGGACTTTGGTTGTATTCTCCCGGGAGTATGCAGCCTTGCATGCTCCCGGGCGCATACACCTATTTTTTTTGAAATGTTTTTAATAAACTTGTTAGCCCAAATGTATTTAATCTTTAGATAAATTTTTTCCATTTTTGGAGTATTTTAGATATTTATTTTTAATTTTTGAAAATCAGTGACATTTTAGGTAATGTTAAATTACGAAATCGCCATTGATTTTCAAAAATCAAAAATAAATATCTAAAAATCTCTAAAAATGGTAAAAATTGATACATACATTAAATACACTTGGGCTAACAAGTTTATAAAAAAAATTTCAAAAAAATAAAAAAATAGGTGTATACGCCTGGGAGCATACAACCTAAGTCCATGTTTTCCCACCTGCATTTCTCATACCCCAAATGTTCCCTATATTTTGGAGTCTAAACAAAAGAATTTAGAGGAGTTAAGAAGAAGAGAAAAAAGATACTAATGACTGTCATTGCATAGGCGATCCCTCGTTATACAATAAGTATTTTCCTTATATATAAATCTTTTTATGATAATATAAGAGTTGTGATCTACTACACCTGAGGGTAAATACTCCTTTTTTATAATTTTTATGAAAATGTCACTGATTTTAAAAAATTCAAAAAAATCTACAAATTTTAAAAACTAGTAAAATTAATATATATATATATATATTAAATATATTTAGATTAACAGTTGTATAAAATTTTTTTTAAAAAAAATAGGTTAAATATACCTAAGTGCACCAGGGCTAAGTGTACCGAAGTGCATTAAAAAATCTTACATAATATAAAGGTGCATGACACAAAAACCACACCCAAGGAGTCCGTTAAATTTTTCTTAGCTTGTGTTAGATGTTATCACTATGAGTAAAAGCTTTTTCATTCAAAAAGATTTCACCTAGAGTCTTTATACTACCATTGCTAAAAATTAGGTTTTACAACAAGTTTTATAGCATATTTGTAAATATGCCAATAACTTTTGACCAATATTCCATTCATATATTTAAGTTTGCTAATATTATAAATATTTCTAAAAAGTTTTTATGAAATTGCAAGCGTGTCCTCTCGTTACGACGCCGTTTAAATTTTTTGTAAAATGACAATAATATCTCTAAGCATAGTGATACACTTACGATTTTTACAAATGTTATAAACATGTTTGTAAAAGAAAATAGAATAAAAATATATGTAAAAACATATAATAATGAAATAGCAAACATGCCTGTAACAATTAAAAATGGTAAGTGTATCACTTAGTTTAAAAAGCATTACTATCATTTTACAAAAAATTCTAATGACATCCTAATGAAAGGGACATGCTAGCAATTCCATGTAAACTTTATGGATATATTTACAATATTTGCAAACTTAAAGATATAGATGTAATATTAGCCAAACTTTATATGTGTATTTACAAAATTTCTAAGTTCTATTTTGTGTAACTATTTTTTTTTTCATTGTACATGTTGCCCTTTAGATTTCCAAAGTTGATGATGTGGGTATGCTTAGAGTAGTATAAATGATGGAAGGTTTAGAGTTTAAATATGGGGTGGAGGCAATGACCTCGTTATCTTACCTCTAAGGTATACCTTCAGCAAGTGTCTTGTTACCCCATGATAGGTGGTATAATAATAAAAAAAAATTCTTTAAATCCGGTGTAACATATATTTGATTACATTATATGTATTTTGGCTATAACAAACAATTTAACTATAAATATTTATTTCCTTTAAAAAGACTATAAATATTTGTTGCTTTTGAGCGATGACATTTAATTAAATTTAATCATTTTTTACGTCAATTATATTACAATAAAAAATAGTATTGAATGCAACTATTAAAATTTACCTACAAATAATAATAAAACTTTGGCAGCAATTAATGTGGGACTCGAGCTGTATTTAGTACTGAAAACGTGGTCGTAAACAGTACTTTTTGTTATAGTGATACTAAATAATAATGCTGTTTTTTTTTTTAAATAAAATACATATGCAGTTACACAATATACATAAATGTCGGTCTAACCAAGTCAAGGGGTTTTCACTAACGGAACAATGCTCAGTTGACCCAAATGGATTGAATAAGGCGCTAATGCTGCATTTAGTAGTCTAAAGAAAAGAATTTAGAGGAGTTAAAGAATGAAAGTAGAAATTTCTATCATGAAGAGAAAAAAGATACTAGTTACGGTCATTACATAGATCATCCCTTGTTATACAATAAGTATCTTCCTTATATATAAATCCTTTTGTGATATTATAAGAGTTGTTCATGAGGGCAAATTTTCATTTTTTTTATATATTTTTAAAATTTTTTATGAAAATATCATTGCTTTTAAAAAATTCAAAAAATATATATAAATTTTCAAAAATGTTAAAACTTGATTCACATGTTAAATATATTTAAACTAACAGTTGCATAAAAAAAAAATTTTTTAAAGAAAATAAGTTAAATATACCTGAGTGCACCAGGGCTAAGTGTATGAAGTGGGTTAAAAAATCTTCCACAATATAAAGGTGTAAGACGCAAAGGCTGCACCTTAGAAGTCCCTTAAATTTTTTCTTAGTTTGCATTAGAAGTTAATCACTATGAGTAAATGCTTTGTCATTCAAAAAGATTTCATCTAGAGTCTTTATACTACCATTGCTAAAAGTTAGGTCTTACAACAAGTTTTATGGCATTTTTGCAAATATGCTATCAACTTTTGACCAATATTGCAGATATATATTTAAGTTTGCTAATATTATAAATATTTTTAAAAAGTTTTATGAAATCGCAAGCTTATACTTTTGTTATGACGCTGTTAAAAGTTTTTGTAAAATGATGATAATATCTCTAAGCAAGTGATACGCTTATGATTTTTGCAAATGTTATAAGCATGGTTGCAAAAAAAAAATATTAGAATAGTTATATATGTAAAAATATGTATAACAATGAAATAGCAAATATTTCTATAATAGTTAAAAATGGTAAGTGTATCACTTAGCTTAAAGAGCATTATTATCATTTTACAAAAATTTCTTACCCTTAGTTATTAAAAAATCTTCCATAATATAAAGGTGCAAGACACAAAATCCGCACCCCAAAAGTCTGTTAAAATTTTCTTAGCTTGCGTTAGAAGTTATCACTATGAGTAAAAGCTTTTTCGTTCAAAAAGATTTCATCTAGAGTCTTTATACTACCATTGCTAAAAGTTAGGTTTTACAACAAGTTTTATGGCATATTTGCAAATATGCCAATAACTTTTGACCAATGTTTCATTTGTATATTTAAGTTTGCTAATATTATAAATATTTCCAAAAAGTTTTTATGAAATTGCAAGCGTGTCCTCTCGTTAAGACGCCGATAAAATTTTTTGTAAAATGATGATAATAACTCTAAGCCGAGTGATACACTTATGATTTCTACAAATGTTATAAACATGTTAGCAAAAGAAAATAGAATAATAATATATGTAAAAATATATAATAATGAAATAGCAAATATGCCTGTAATAGTTAAAAATGGTAAGTATATTATTTAGTTTAAAGAGCATTACTATCATTTTACAAAAAATTCTAATGACATCCTAATGAAAGGGACATGCTAACAATTCCATGCAAACTTTATGGATATATTTACAATATTTGCGAACTTAAAGATATGGATGTAATATTAGCCAAACTTTATATGTGTATTTACGAAATTTCTGAGTTCCATTTTGTGCAACTATTTTTTTAATTGTACATGTTGCCCCTTAGATGTCCAAAGTTGATGATGTGGGTATGCTTAGAGTAGTATAAATGATGGAAGGTTTAGAGTTTAAATATGAGATGAAGGCAATAACCTCGTTATCCAGCCTCTAAGGTATACCTTCAGCAGTGTCTGCGCACCCCCATGATAGGTGATATAATAAAAAAATTCTTTAATTCAAGTATAACATATATTTGATTACATTATATGTATTTTGGCTATAACAAACAATTTAACCACAAATATTTGTTTCCTTTAAAAAGACTATAAGATTTGTTGCTTTTGAGTGATGACATTTAGTTAAATGTAATCATTTTTTTACGTCGATTATATTACAATAAAAAATAGTATTGAACGCAACTATTAAAATTTACCTACAAATAATAATAAAACTTTGGCAGCAATTAATGTGCGACTCGAGCTGTATTTAGTACTGAAAAAGTGGTCATAAACAATACATTTTGTTATAGTGATAATAAATAATAATGTTGTTTCTTTTGAAATAAAATACATATGTAGTTACACAATATACGTAAATGTTGGTGTAACCAAGTCAAGGGGTTTTCACCGACGGAACAATGCTCAGTTGACCCCAATGCGTTGAATAAGGTGTTGATGCTGCATTTAAGAGTCTAAAGAAAAGAATTTAGAGGAGTTAAGAAAGAAAGGAGAAATTTCTATCGTGAAGAGAAAAAAGATACTAATTACGGTCATTACATAGATTATCCCTAGTTATACAATAAGTATCTTCCTTATATATAAATCTTTTTGTGATACTATAAGAGTTGTGATCTACTACACATGAGGGAAAATTTTACTTTCTTATATATTTTTATGAAAATGTCATTGATTTTAAAAAATTCAAAAAAATATCTATAAATTTTCAAAAATGTTAAAAATTGATTCACATATTAAATACATTTAAATTAACAGTTGCATAAAAAAAAATTTTAAAAAAGAAAATAAGTTAAATATACCTAAGTGCACCAGGGCTAAGTATACTGAAGTGGATTAAAAAATCTTCCACAATATAAAGGTGTAAGACACAAAGACTACACCTTAGAAGTCTGTTAAATTTTTTCTTAGCTTGCGTTAGAAGTTAATCACTATGAGTAAATGCTTTGTCATTCAAAAAGATTTCAAAGACTCAATTTTGCAAATATGCTATCAACTTTTGACCAATATTGCATCTGTATCTTTAAGTTTACTAATATTATAAATATTTTTAAAAAGTTTTATGAAATCATAAGCATATACTTTTGTTATGACACTGTTAAAATTTTTTGTAAAATGATGATAATATCTCTAAGCAAGTGATACGCTTATGATTTTTGCAAATGTTATAAGCATGTTTGCAAAAAAAAAAAAAAAACTAGAATAGTAATATATGCAAAAATATTTATAACAATGAAATAGAAAATATGTCTATAATAGTTAAAAATGGTAAGTGTATCACCAAGCTTAAAGAGCATTATTATCATATTACAAAAATTTCTAATGGCATCCCAACAAAAGGAACATGCTTTCAATTTCATGTAAACTTTGTAGATATATTTAGAATATTGACAAACTTAGAGATATGGATGTAGTAGTAGTCAAACTTTGTAGGTGTATTTACAAAATTTATGAGTCTATTTTGTGTAACTATTTTTTTTGTTGTACATGTTGCCCATTAGATGTCCAAAGTTGATGATGTGGGTGCCCCTATGTATAACATATATTTGATTACATTATATGTATTTTGGCTACAACAAACAATTTAACCATAAATATTTGTTTCATTTAAAAAATATAAATATTTGTTTCTTTCGAGTGATGACATTACGTTAAACGTAATCATTTTTATGTCAATTATATTACAATAAAAAATAATATTCAATGCAACTGTTAAAATTTACCTACAAATAATAGTAAAACCTCGGCTGTAATTAATGTGGGACTTGAGCTGTATTTAGTATTGAAAAAGTGGTCATAAACAATACATTTTGTTACAGTGATATTAAATAATAATGCTGTATCTTTTGAAATAAAATACATATGTAGTTACACAATATACATAAATGTCACTGTAACCAAGTCAAGGGGTTTTCACCAACCGAATAATGCTTAGTTAATCAAAATGGGTTGAATAAGGCGCTAATGCTGCTACTTGCGTGAGATTGAATCCCACCGGATGAGATTTTGGGCTGGAAAAAAAATTGTAAGAATTGTCGTACGGCTCCATTGTAATAAGAGTTGAGATGTGATATAAATATACACTAATAAAAAAATTAATAAGTCTGCCGGACCATCCTGGCAGATAGAATGAGATAAAACTTCTCATTCCAAAAGCAACTTTTATCAATTTTAGTATTAATTTTCTCATTTTTTATAAAACCTCTCATTTTCAATACATTACAATCTTATTTTTACATTTCTAATACTACTTTTTCTTTCAAAATATAATTTTTCCTTTATGAATGCACAACCTACCCTCATTTGTCCCGCTCAGCCAAATCTCACTCAACAAACTGATACCAAACATGTGTTAAAAGTTCATTTTTCTTTTCATGCATATTAGGCTATTGGAATTTGTAATTAGAAATGAAATACGACTTGAAAAAGTAAGATATTATTGTAGTAAGTTATATGAAATTGTATATACTATTGAAAAATTCTTACATAAGGCTACCTCTTGTAACCATATTTAAACTTTGTTGCATTTGATGGCAGATGTGGCCAACTACTACATTATTGTGATTGATGTTTTATAACTATTTGTTGTCAAATTCTAACAACTATTTGTAACCAATTTGAAAAAGTAAGATATTGTTGTTGTAAGGGGTGATTTGCAAACATCCCCACTAAGATTTACCATAATCATAAATATATACATATAGTTTTTGAAATTACAAATAACCTCTGAATAATTTTACTATAATTGCGAATATACTCATATCGTTATGATGCCATCATTAAAGTATTATAGCATATGTATATTTACAAAGATATGTAAACCACATGAGCTTATTTGCAATTTTAAAAATTAAGGATATTTATTCTTTACAAATATATTCATGTTGTAAAAGGGCAGTAACGACACCATAACACATGAACAGTGTGAGTATATCTACAATTATAATCAAACTAAGTGGCGTTTATTTACGATTTCTGAAATTATGTGGGTATATTTGTAATTATGGTCAAATTAAGTAGGTATATTTGCAAAAAATTACCTTTATAGTAAGTGTATATGAAATCATATATACTATTGAAAATTTTTATACATAAGGCCACCCTTTAGTAACCAAATTTAAACTTTGTTGCATTTGATGTTAGATGTGGCAAGTACTTTGTTATTGTGCCTAATGTATATAACTATTTGTAGCCAAATTCTAATAACTATATCCAAAATTCATGTGCAGCCCCATTTAGTTATATGTGGCAAAAAAACCACCTTTTCGAGGAGTATAATATGAGAAATAATGAAGAAGTTAAGAACAGTAAAGTGGGATAAGTGAGTACAATATTATAAATATTTTCTTTATCGAAAAAAAGAACAGTAAGTGCGTTACAAAAGAGAAGCTTGGAAGGAAATTGGGATAAATTTTACTAAATTAAAATCCTAATACAATAAGGCTGAAGTCGCAGAGTGTAATTCTTACTTGAGAAAAGCTAATAAGTGAATCTTTAAGGTTTGCTTGCCTGAGTTGAAAAATTCATGAGTTAAGCATAAGTTATGTTTCTTAGCTTATCTATTCTGCACTTTTCGGTGAGTTTTTGGGAGTAATTTACTCATATAGTTTGTCCACAATTATATATATTCACTTAGTTTTACGAATTGCTTATTACTCCCACATTATTTCACCAAAATTTCATAAAACTCTCATGTGACTTATTTTCCATCAACAATCGTTAAAATGTGTGTCAGAAAATTAAATAATAATGAAAGTAACCCTATTTAGATCTATATTAAAATTTCACAGTTATGAAATACTCAATTATGTAATATGCAATTCGTGAAACTATGTAATTATATTTGCAATTTCGGTCAAACTATGTAGGTATATATGAAAATTACTCAGTTTTTTTTAATAAGTATTTACATACATCACAACAACTTATATTACATTCTAACACATTCATAACCTTTACATGGTAAAGAGAAACTTTTTTAATAACCCGTTTGGTTTTTATATGCAAAATATTCTAGCATGATAGGTAATCTTTGCCAAACAGCTAAAAAAGTGCAAAACATGAGCACTTCGTTAATGGTGGCCGCCTGATTGTACAATTAACGCAAAGCCATGCATTAGCTGGAAAGCTCTAAATAGGAGCTTCTTGTTAAGGAGCTTTTTATAGCTTTTACCTAAAAATTTTGTGTGAAAATTATAAGTCTGGCCAACCAACCTGTGAAAACCTGACCAAATCCGCAGTGCTTTGTGTAAGTAAGCAAACATCAGGTGAAACATGCAAGTCAAAACTAGCCTCTTGGCTAAAATTGTTCCAATTCTATGGGTAGAGATAAGTTTTGGATAAAAGCATTTGTCACTAGAAATAGAAACATACCAACAAATTTGGATAAAAGAAGCAAGATTATCCTGTAAATGCCTCTCTTATCTGTACTAGTAATCAATGCCCAATGTCTTTAAAATCTTTAGATTTTTCCTTTGGGGTTACTTGTACTTAATTTCCTTTCTTTCTCATTAATGTTTCTACATCTTAATTTGTGCACCTAAGCTCAGCTAGCATAAGTTGATAGCCAATATGAGTTTAATGTTTGTTCTTCCTGTCCTAAACTTGTTTTTTCTTTCATTTTCAACATTCTTGTGATATTCTTCTTTTGTCCTCTACTTCTAATACGCATTTTCAAGGTGCAGTACTCAAAATCAAAAACTAATTGCAGCTTTCTCCCCTGCTGTTCCTATGCAATCATTCAATAATTGTGTAGGTGCCGAGTCTCAATATAAGTAAGTGGTTTGTGCCTTTTTCTCATTTTGAGAATTTTTTTGCATTTTTAGGCAGACACATATGTGTTTAATTTATATAGAGAAATTTACTGTTTTTATATTTTTACATGTATATTTTAATAGTTTTAAATATCAACAATTTTCACCACCGTAATGGGACGAAAACTATTGATTTTTTAAAATATATAAAATACACGAAAATACAAAAATGTTAAATTTTGGTAGTACTAAAAAAAGCTCAAGAAAATGAAATGAAAATTTTTGGAAAATGAAATGGAAGTTTTTGAAAAATGGAAAGAAATGACTCAAAAACCTATATGCATTGAGTCTCGTTGATGTGTATGCATTGAATCATCACCATTATTACCCCGTCACATATATAAATAATATGTCATAATGGCCCAATTTCGTACCCCTGCCATTCTTGCATATGTTTCTTTCAATTCTTTATTAGCTGTGTACGTTGTTTCATCTCCAGTGGGTCAGCGTAGTTATTCCGTGCGCAGATGTTTGATATTATGAGAAATAAAAGAATGACAATTATCGGAAAAAAAAAAAGAGAAAAAGAAAAAAGAAAAAGAATGGCAAATGTGCTCATTCTCAATTGTCAGATTGGCTGGGATGAGATGAGATGAGATGGAAGTGGCAACTCTTGAGTTGCATTTTTTCAACCACTACCTAACAATCAAATAATACTTTTGACCCAAACTATCTGTAGATTGGAACACAATTAGGTCCAGTTTGGGGTCAACCTGATCCAATTTGCATTCCTCAGATGAGACAGGCCATCAAACCCCAAACGATGCACAATCAAGAGCACGCGTAGAATCCTATTACTGTGCATCAGCACTAGCCGGACAGGGATATAGCACAGCCAGTTGGACTTGTGGTCCAGTTGGTAACCGGTAAAAGTAAAAGTAAAATTTCCCTTTCTACATATATTTCAATCTACTTTGACACCTTAGTTAACTATTCTACTTTTTCTAGTCTCTTTTTATAAAGCGAGGTTAGTGCAAATGGATGCAAAATTCATTTTCTTTTTTTTAAAAATTTTTTTTATAAAATCGTTATTCTGGATATGTTTAATCTATAAATCAAGTTTTACTATTTTGTAGCTATATATATAATGGGAATATTTTTGTCATATATATATGGAGATGAAAATTTTTATAAAATTTTCAAAAGTATAAAAATAGATTTTGCCTCTCAAGTTTCAATGACATTAAGTGCAACCCTTACATTTTAGCCTTTTCTTAAATCCTTCCAAGGAGCTGTGTTATTCATTTATTCTTTTTGTTCTTAAATCTTAATTGCTACCTTATAATTTTTTCTATTTTATCCAACTCAAAAAAAAAATTTTCTATTTTATCCATGCAACCATCACATCTTTCTTTACCTTTCTTAAATTTTTTCTATTTCCACTCTTACTTTTGGGTCCAATCTAGTACCGTCAAAAGCTTAAAAAAATCGCACTCTTTCTTACCCACCTTTAAATATATTTTGATATTTTAATTATTTAAATACCTTATGTTTGTCTATTATTGCCTTTGCATTTTTTCCATCTTCTCATGCTGTTTTATCCATTTCGACTTTATTTCATTTACCCCTAATTGTTACTCTTGTCATATTAAATCAGTTTGCGGCTTTTCATTTATTTATTTCCATCTGCACTTTTCACCTTTACTTTAGCCACTTAACACTTTGTATCTTACCAAAAGGACCCGTTATATTTGGGACGGCTTTAAATTTTTAATGGGGCCAAGTCCAGCACGGATTTTGTCAGTTACTGAGGTATTCACAATGCTATTTAGCTGCAAGTAAGGGAGAAGATTTATTTATTTTTGGCGGGCACTCTTGGTAAGTATCAAACTAGGATTCTGGGTTAATTTGCTTTTTTATCTTTTGGCACCCATTCCAATAAGAACACGTAAGCCCCTCAAATCTCCATCTCAAAATGTGAAATCGTCCTCAGAAAAGGCGTCTGCGCGTAGTTCCCTTAATTTTATGAGTTTACACTTTTGGGGTGTATTTGGTCTGGCAGAAAAGTTTTCAACTAAAGGTTTGGTTAAAAAACTTTTCACTATGTGTAACTATTATATTTTTAATTATTTTTTTATATTTTTTATACGAACTATCCTTTTTGTAGTCATTTGCACGCAACTATCAATACAAATAATATATCTATTTTAACTTGGAAACTGTTTATAAAAACTCTTTTTTCCATATAATCGCTTCCATTTTCAATATTTAGATAGTTGCTGAAAAATTCACTCTATTTATTATATTTAGTATCACTTATATTATTGTCAAAACTCTTTTAATGTATATGGGGCCATCTTCGAACAAGCAAAATCAACATATTAAAATAATTTAATGCTAATATCAATTTTTAAGTAATATTTTCAATATCTAAATCATCTAAAATTTCATTATATATACATAAATGATTCCAAAAGTATATATTTTGATATTTTAATTATTTAAATACCTTATGTTTGTCTATTATTGCCATTGCATTTTTTCCATGTTCTAATGCTATTTTATCCATGTTGACTTTATTTTATTTACCCCTAATTGTTATTCTTATCATAGTAAATCAGTTTGTGGCATTTCATTTATTTATATCCTTCTGCACTTTTCACCTTTACTTTAGCCACTTCACACTTTGTATCTTATTTCATATTTGAACGAGCCGCTTTTGTAGCAGATTGCATCATAATTGCAGTGCGATATGACTTTATTGGAACATTTCTTATATATAAATAGAAAGTCTAATTTCATGTAATTGTATTCATTTTTATCGCCTTGTTGATTAACGGAAAATCCTTTTCATTTCTTGTGTTTAGCATCATGTATTTGTCATTGGATGTATGCATTTTGTCATTAATAGGAAGAGCATGAGAAGGTGAGAAGGGAGAAAGTGGGAGGACGATTGGGATGGGACGACTACAAGTGCATGAATTTCACTCAGGATCTCATTCATGAAGCGCTCCGTTGTGGAAATATAGTAAGTTTGTCCATAGAAAAGCTATAAAACACATACAGTACAAAGGTCAATTTTCCCATATCACAACTACATTTTTAGCTATTAACATTCTTTTGAAAACAGTCAATAACATATATGAGTTCTGATCTAGTGCAGCCAGTGCAAAACTCATTTTTTTAATTTTTTGAAAAATTTTATATGATTTTTAATCTAGGTGTATTTAACATATGTATTAATTTTTACTATTTTTGGAGATTTTTAGATATTTTTTATTTTTAAAATATAAATTACAAAAATACCACTGATTTTAAAAAACAAAAAATCTAGAATTTTTAAAAATGGTAAAAATTAATAAACATGATAAATACATACAAATTAACAATTGTATAAAAAATTTTAAAAATAAATAAAAAATAAGTGAGATGCATTCGGGTGCATTCAGTCAACAGTGAACATATATTGGTTTTTCACAAACAAATGTGATGTAACATTTTTTTTATCATGGCGATATAACTGATGCTCTAACTAGTATTCTTAAACCACTTTGAAAACATATTACCATATTAGTCTTAATATCGTCAAATTCTAATCAATTGTGGTACGAAATAGTTCTTTTTATTTTGGTCTCAATTTTGAGTAGTAACCGTATATGGCTTATTGCGTGTATTGGCCATTTACGCCAGCATGTACTACAATAAATTTCATTTAATGTTGCCAATTTTTTAGCTGTATATAATATATATTTGGTTCTATTAGATATATGTTGGATACAATTGATTATTTACCTTTAAATAATTGGTTCCTTTTCAGTAATATCATTTGGTTAAATGCATCCCCGTGAATGCAATCAAAATTAACATTTAATGTAGCTATTAAAATTTGATTACAATAGCAATACACTTTCGCTGCTATTAGAGTAGGATTTGGCATCAAATGTAGCTAAATCTTTGGTAGCATTTGATCGTAAGCAACGTAAAATTAAAATTTTGGCTTCACAGAAGTAGGCATATATGTTTCA
>JAXCLR010000001.1:2326483-2351504 GCA_035584095.1 Annona squamosa
CTATGGGAATAATAGCACTGATGTTTTTGCAGGAGGAATAAAATCAGTATTTCCAGAGCTGGAACAACTAATTTTCAGGGACATGCCTGAATTAGAGGAGTGGGAGTTGATGTTAGAACCAAATCGAGATATAATAATTATGCCGCGTCTTTCTATCTTGAAGCTTGAAAATTGTTCGAAATTGATAGGGTTGCCTAATCACCTTGCCAATGCTCCTCTAACAAATCTAGAGATATCTGGCTGCCAGAGACTTAAATGGACAAAGTGCTCCTCTTCTTTTTTGCTCCTTGAAACAATTAGTTTACACAAAAGTAATGAATTTTTTTCAAGTGGTCTACCGCATCTTCCAAAACTTAAGGAACTTCTTGTTCAAGAAATCGAAACTCTCCCAAATGAAGGATGGGAGCGCTTATTGGTTTTACGACAACTTCAAGTTCACAGTTGCTATGAATTGAAGTCTCTACCGGATGGGTTAACACAACTTCAGTCACTAGAGAATCTTGAAATAGATGGATGCTGCAAAATTGAGTCATTGCCTGAGGGATTGGGACAACTCAAGAAACTTCAGTCGCTCAAGCTTAATGATTTGCAATTATTGACTTATCTGCCAAATTCATTAGGACAGTTGGAGTCATTAGAGCACCTTCATGTCCTTGATTCGAAGAAATTAGAATCATTGCCTGAGGGATTGGGACAATTTAAAATACTTAAGTCTCTCAAAATCAGCAATGCAGAAGAATTGGCTTGTTTACCTAATTCAATAGCAGAGCTTGAGTTGTTAGAGGAGCTTGATATTAGCGGCTTAAAGAAATTAGAATCAATGCCTGAAGGGTTGGAACAATTCAAGAAACTCAAGTCACTTAAAATCAGGGATGTAGAGATGCTGACTTTTCTGCCTAATTCACTAGGACAATTGAAGTCATTAGAGAAACTTTATATTAATTGCCCAAAGAATTTGCAGTCACTGCCTCAAGAGTTGGGACAACTCAAGAAACTCAAGTCGCTCACAATCAAAGGTGCAGAAAAGCTTACTTGTTTGCCAGATTCACTATGGCAGCTGGAGTCGCTGGAGGATTTTGAAATAAATGGCTTAGCAAAATTGGAGTCACTACCTCATTCATTAGTACAACTAAAGAAACTCGAGAATCTCACAATTGAAAATATGGAAGGCTTGGCTAATCTTCCTCAGTCATTGGAACAACTTCAATCACTGAAGACACTTAATATTAGCCAATGTGGGAAATTAAAATCATTGCCCCATCGGTTGGGACAACTTGTGTCACTAAAAATTGATCATCTGCAAGCGTTGACTTGTCTACCTGATAAACTAGTGGAATTCAAGTTACTAAAGGGCCTTTCGATTGGTGGGTGGAAGGAATTGAAATCATTGCCTCGGTGGTTGGTACAACTCAAGGCACTTGAAGACTTGGCCATCTCACACTGCACGGCTTTGAGGTCGCTACCTCGTTGGTTGAAAGATCTTCCACTTCTCCGACACTTGTCTATCACTAATTGTCCACTATTGTCAAAGAGATACAAGAAGGAAGGAGATGATAACTGGTCCAAGATTTTACAAATCCCTTATATCTATATAGATGACGAACAGATCTAAGTGAATCATCTGTACTAGTGACGAGTTTCAAATTCTAATCAGGTACTCTCTTAAATTGTAATCAAGATCTAAAGTTCAGCTTGCTGAGAAGCGCTTTCAAAAATGCTATTAACTGCCATTTATCCACTGAAATCCTTTTTGTTTTTGCAGTTTTCGACTGTGCAATCATTTCATGGGAGGCCCATTGTAAAAAAAAAAAGAAAGAAAGAAAGAAAGAAAAGGTATGCATGCCTCTGATTAACCCGCCCTACGATCCTTTGTATTTGCTGATTTTTAATTTCTAGATTCCTTTTTTTAAAAATTTTGGGAATTCTGATTATGGAAAAAAATTTTAAAGAAAGATTTCTTCGTTATTTGTAGCTATTAGAATGTTTTAAAGAAATGTGGCTAAATTTATGATGTACTAACAATAATTTATGCACTCTTGAGTCTCTAACAAGAAGACGTGAGACTCGTCATTTGCAAGTATGAAGATCTACCAACATTCTAATTCATCTTATTCTTTTCCCTTGAAATAGGTGTCGTCCTTGACCATATTAATATTGGGGTTGCTGTTTTCTTGAGACGAGACAATCAAGTGGATGGTTGAGTATCAAGCCTCTATATTTCTTGTAATGAATTTTTGAAGAAGGCTATGCTGGGTTCTTCCTCTCCTATGTGTCGATCGCTTCATGTGCTAGTGAGCTTACGTGAAGGTTTTTTACAAGTGTTTGCAGTTCGTTTTGCAGTTGATTTTTAGAAATTATTATTATTTTTTTTTTTGTATTTATTTCTTGTTGTGGTTCTTGTTGATATCTGAGTTCTTTTATATGATTTTATTGAAATTTATCCTTGTAATAATGATGACATCCTCAAAATTTCGTCAGGAAAGACATTGCATTGTAATCCATTATTATGTAGTGTAGGATTTGCTTGGATCCTGTGGTTTTTTTCCCTTTTCGCAAAAAGAGTTTTTCAGCTAAAATTATGGTGTGTTTTTATGTGAGTTTGATTTTTGATTGATTATGTTATTTAGTGCTCAAAAGTTTAATTACCTATTTAATCTACACGAAAGTGGGTAGTCACAATTTCCGAATTTAAGGAAGAGAAAAGAGATAAACCGGACAAGTAATTTGGTTATTTGAGTATCTAAAATGGAAAGAAGATTTGATTCATAAAAAAATTCTGGAACGTGAAGGTTGTTAGAAACCTAAAGGGAGTAATGTATATGAATGAATCTTTATTTTTCTTTTGGCTATCAGACATCCAATTTCAATAGGCCTGAATTGTGGAGTCTTGATCTTAGTTTTGCCAAGAAAGCATTTAGTTAGAACTGATGTGAAACAGCTTCTACACAATCTTTGCAAATATAGATTTTAAATTAAATGCACAACTTTGTAAAATAAGATGCTCTTTATGATTTCGATCTTCCATCCAATATACGAACAAGATGTTGCCATTTTATTTGAGTACAAAAAGAATATGTGGTAGGTGAAGGAAAGATTGGAAAAATATATTTCTAGCAACTTCGGTGATACATGTGGATAAAACTTTGTTTGTTTATTAAACAATATTTCTAAATCGATGGAGTGGATTTTATATAATCATTAAGGTAAGTTAATTTTGTGAAATAAAACCCTATCATACTGTTGACACCCCACTTAAATGTAAAAGTTAAATTTTCAAATGAGCTTACTACCATTTGGCACACCCATTTAAGATTTTTTATGAATTTACATTTGAATTCTTAATCCATATATTTGCAAGCTCAAATTTGTGTAGAATACATGGGCCTCCAATGCTTTAAGCTCACTACGGAAGTAACGGCCAATAATCCATACAGTTGATTAAGAGCAATTTGCATTCAAGATGAAGTGAAGAATATTTTTTTAAATTAATTGAAACAGAGTCACGTGATGAATGATTTGGATTAAACAAATAATTAATATTTTTATGAGATTTTTAATGGTCAAAATAGGTTTGACCAAGAAAGGAGGTACATTTGCAACATTTCAAATGGTGGTTAAAAACTACTGGATCCAACCCACTAAATGAAAATCTAAACCGCTAAAATGGAAAATAGACATCAATAAGTGTAGGCCCCACCTAAGATCAAAGAAAATAGGTAACGATTAAATGAAGGACCAAAAATGCACAAAATCAATGGCTAAGAAGAAGTTTACTTACTAGTCAAGCAAACAATGGGCCCATTGGTGGTTTTCAAAAACCACCTATAAATTTACTTACAAGTCCACTTTGTGATGGAATTTCACAAAAAAGGAAAAAGTGAAGTTGTTCAAAATATTAAAAGAAAATACCAATGTGCAAATTTTCAAACTTAAAAAGCTATAAAAGGAGCCCCTCACCCCTCATTTGAGGCACGCTGAAACACCTCAAGACCCACCCATTCTTCCCTCTTCTTCAAATCTAATTGAGATCATTTTTTTTTATTTTTGCTGCACCTGTTCATTTTTTCGTCAACAGGACAAAAAAAAAAGGAAGGAAAAGGCAAAGAGACCAGATCACGCATCACACCTGCCCCTTTTGCATTATCATTTCTTTTCATTTTTTAAAAAATATATATAAAAAAAAGAACCAGAGTGTTATCCTATCATCCTCCTTCTAGTTTTTTTTTATTTTCTTTTAAAAAAACCAAAATCTCCATCACATTAACGGCCCTTTGACATTATCGTCCTTATTTTTTATTTTATTTTAAAAAAAATCTCCAGCACGTTATCTGCTCTTTGCACCATTGTCCTTTTTTTCATTTTTTTTTAAAAAAAACAAAGACCCACCAGCCCCTCATCATCCTTCCTTTTTCGATCTTTCATTTTTCATTAAAAAAAATATCAGCCCTCAGTTACCACTGCATCTTCTTCTTTTCCGTTTATTCTCATTTTTATATATAAGAAAAAAAGTAATACCTCTAACTGGTTATTCCTCTTTACATCGTCCTTCCTTTCATCATTTTTTTTTTTTATAAAAAAAGTAAAACCTCCAGCATGTTATTTCTCTTTACATCGTCCTTCCTTTCATCTCTTTTTTTTTAAACAAAATCATCAAAAAAAAAAAAAAAAGAAACATCACTTCATTCCCCTCTGCACCGTCATCCCCTTTCATTTTTTTTCTAAAAAAAAAAATTATATAAAAAAGACCCAGCACGTTATTGCATCATCCTCCTTTTCATTTTCCATTCTTTTTTTTTTAAAAAAAAACCTCCTAGCACGTCATATCACCTTTGCATTATCTTCTTTTTTCTTTTCTTTTCTTTTCTTTTTTTTTTTTAAACAACGCTGCTGCATTCCATCCTCGCATTTTTTATAAAATTTTTTTATCTGCATCCTATTATGATATGGCAGGTTCCCTTTAATGCAATCATGTATTTTTCATAGAAAAATGAACGAATGGGAATTAAAATCTGACAACTAATTTTCATTCGTAGACTTGTAATGAAACTTTTCTTGTTTCTTAACTAAAAAAAAGTAAGCTTCATTTATAAAAATGAAAATTTCATACTCTCTTCCGGGTTGAGTTAGGGCCTCATAAAAAGCATAGGGATTAACTTCCTGCACCCACCTTTCTGAGCTTTTACATAAATATATATATATATATATTAATTTTCTGCACTCCTAGAACTAATGTACTAGAAAAATAAAGTTGTACTTTTTTTCTAATTGTGAGTTCTCTATATTTTAGTGCTTTATTGTATACGAACTAACCACCGTTATATGATTAGTGGCGACTCCAAAATTAATATATTAAATTTTATCAATATTTATATACATATTACTAACTGTTAATTGTGTCTAATTGAGATACATATTTGTGTTTGACTAACTTGCACTATTTAAAAATCTCTAAAAACTTGCATAATCTAAAAGCCTTAACACTTTCATCTCCCTTCTTTAACCTTCATGTCTACACCTTTTATATTTTTTCCATTTCTGATCTAGAACCTCTTTTCTACACCTTTTACATTTTTTTTATTTGAACATTTAATTTCTGTATCTAACTTGCATCATCCCTAACAAGCTAACTCGCTAACTTGCATCTCATATTTATTTACTTCTCTGACACCTGTATATTTTACTTTCCTGTTTGATCCATAGTTATATTTTTTAGGTCCATTCGGCAGCCCATCGTAGCGCGCTAAAAACCACGTCCTAATTAAGATGCATACATATATAATCCATTTGTTGTTGATTACCATCAGATTTGGAGTGCTTTGCTTCTATGAAATTACTTTTCTTTGTAACTTTCTCTTTTTTAGTATCACAAATCCACTCTCCATCTATAGCATCATTTTTATTATCATAAGAACTCTTTCATTTATCAAGTATTACTATTCATAAGTCTTATTTACAAAATGTGTAAAATTAATATAATAAAATATTTTAATTCTAAATATTAATTTTGTACTAATATTTTCGGCATATAAACTATCTAAAATATATCTAAAATATGAATGAATGATTTTATAAAATATTATTATATTCTTATACTTATGCGCATTTCCCTAATTTATATGTGAATGTATTTATTTTTAAGAAAATTTATCCCACGCACATTTTTTATTTAGATGAAACTTAATTTTCTAACTAAATAAATATTATTGAATAAATTGATTGGATTTTGCATCGATCATCAATATTTCCGAACCCATATTTGGAAACATATATAAGTAAGGCTGGTTTCACTAGCTAATTGACAATCCAAGTCAGCTAGTTAAACATGATCTTAAGCTTGGAAGTATGCCTGCAGCCAATTAGATGTTGTATATGGAATTTTATCTGTGAGATGGTAGTCAATAATTAATTAATTAATTAATGTTGCGATTAATTAGTAGATGGCTAGCATGAGAATCAGGCTACCCTAATCCTTCCAAATTCATCCAATGCTGCCTACCTGCCTTTTTTTTCTGTCACCATTAGCTGGCTTTGGGTTCTTTTCTTCTTTTTTTTTTTTTGGGAAGTGAACTGGCTTTGCATTTTAGCGATTGGACTGCGCGGAGAATATAATTAACGTCTTATTGAGTAATATGTGAGTTATTTGGTTATGATCCAACTTAATTAATCATTTGCAAAGAATGCCCCAAATGAATGAATGAATTAATTAAGCTGTGCATGTCATATCCTCAATTAAAACAAAATGTTGGATCGTGAAGTAAAAGATAAGCATAGATCAATATGATACTCAAAATTAAGCAACGAATGGATTGAGGATCACATATCAATTTATGAGTTGCTAGTGACATTTAACCGCGAAATTCTTTCGAGGGTTATGATACTCCTATTTCGGGCTAAAAAAGTACAAGTGTATTTTACTGATATTCTTTTAGTTTTTTAATGAAAATATTTTTCATAAGTATATTTAACTTAGGGTCATGACTGTGCACCGTTGTCCATTTAGTTTCGGTACACTTGTGTACAAAAGCACATTTTGAATTTTTTTAAATTTTTTATATAACTTTTAATTTGAGCATATTTAATATACGTATCAAGTTTTACCATTTTTTAAAAAATTTAGATATTTTTTAGATATTTTAAAAACAAAGACATTTTAATAATTTTAAAATACTAAAATCCACTTTTTAAAAAAGAATTCAAAAAAATTATGTACACAAATATTCAAAAATGGCAGAATTTGATGGAGCTTGATTATATACATTGTGATGTATTTTAAGTCAAAATACAACATTCATTTATTTTTACAATTATTTATAACTTTTTTTTTATTTTTCTTCGTAAGCATGTTTATCTAAGTATATTCAATCTATATACAAAGTTTTCCAAGTTACGATACTTTCATATTTATTTCTTAAAAATTGAGTTTTTGAAAGGGTGGAAAATGACTTAAATGACCTTGAAATTGATTATTTTTAAAAAATAAAAAATAAATATGTAAAAATATCATAAAATGACAAAATTTTATATGTAGATTGAATACGCTTAGGAAAACAAGTTTATAAAGAAAAAATCAAAAAATCTAATTGTAAAAATAAATAAATTTTGTATTTTAACGTAAAATGCATCATAATGTATATAATTATGGTTAAAACTTAATACACATGTTAAATATACTTAGACTGACTCTTATATTAAAAATTTTCAAAAAAATTTTAAAAAAAGTTAAAAACACTCAGGTACACTAAGGCTAAGTGCGCGCAGGTGCATTTAGCACTAATAGTTTACCTTGTATATCAAATTTTATAATTTTTGTATGTGTACTTTTTTTCCAAAAATAAAAATTTTGGGGGTATTAAGTCATTTTCATCCCAAAAATGTTGGTTTTTGAATATCAAAAAATATAAATTTTGTCATATAAGTTAAATAAACTAGGAAGAACAATTAAAAAAAACTAAAGAAACTCACATATTCTATTTATTAAATCTTTGGTTAAGATCATACTATATCCATAAGACAAAAAGAAATGGTACGACAGAACATACGAATCAATCATTATCTAAGTGTAATTATCCATAAACTCTGCACTTAGAACATGGAACTAATAATGAACTAGTGATTGGCCTGTTAAATCACATTGTTGATGAAATAGTAGAAGTAAAAAAGTTAATTGAAGAATTGCAAACTTACTTGAAAAAGAAATAGAAGTAAGACGGAAATTTCAAGATATAAACAATGATATTTTGTCTAGACTTTCTTTTCCTTTGAATGTTCGATTCACAGATCTAAAAAGAACATTGGAAGAGAAATTTATGACAGTGAAGCTCGAAGACTTAATAAAACAGTCGTGTACTTAAATTAAATTAAAGAAGTGATCAGCTATATCCTATAGATAGAAATTATTTTAGACAAATTAGAAAAGTTACTGCGGACTTAGAAGGCATAATCTTTAGCATCTCGAAAACATCTCTAATATTAAGACACTTAGATAGGAGAGCTAATAGAAGAGCTAACGACATAATGTATAGGGCAAGAATTGAATTGCATGATCCCCCCCCCCCCAACACACCCAATAGTAAAAAAAAAAAAAAACAAAGAAAGAAAAAAATGCGTGCGCGCAGTCGGTGGAGGTTTCGAATCACCGAACGGGGAAAATATATGTGGGAGCAGTGGTCTCCCGGATGTATGGAATGTGGGAGCGGGTGGTCTCCCAGGTGGTTGTTGGAAGCTGTGTCTTCCTTATTCTTTCGTGGAACTGTGTCTCCAGACTTCTTTGGGAATATGTGTCCCTTATATTTGTAAGAATGTCTCAGATCTTCAGTATAATATGTGTTGAGATATATGTAATTGTACCAATCAAAAAAAAAAAATTCACTCCAATTTGAAGGTATACTCTTTGAACTCACATATTCTATTTCTTAAATCTTAGGTCAAGGTCAAGATCACACTATTGACCTAAGACAAAAAGAAATGGCATGACAAAGCATAGGAATCAACCATTATCTAAGTGTAATTGTCAAAAACTCTTCACTTAGAACATGGAACTGGTAATGAACTAATGATTGGTCTATTAAATCACATTGTCGATGAAATAGAAGAAGTAAAAAAGTAATTGAAAAATTAACAAACTTACTTGAAAAAGAAATAGAAGTAAGATGGGGATTTCAAGATATAAACTACAATATTTTCTCAAGACTTCTTTTCCTTTGAATGTTCATTGTAAATTACCTAATCATATAAGGCAAAGTAAAATCCACGGACTACTTACTAAATTTCATGCTAAAAATCCTGAATTAGATGTCAAAGCAAGGGTGATATTAGCAAATGCAATTAGTGAATTATTTGAGTCTCAAGTAACTGAGGCTGATAAATACGACAAAGAAAGAAGGATGAAAGTTCATAAGATGCGATAAAAATGTGGGATAGATTTTCTGCTCTTTATATGATTGATCCAAAAAGAAGAGAAGCTAGATCTTCGTCTTCAATCTCAAAGAAAGTAGCTGAATTAAGAAAGTAGTTAGATTTATCCAAAATTCTAGAAGAACCTTCAAAGCTTGATGCTCGTACTTTCATGGAATTAATTAAGCTCGGAACCCTAATAAGATACAAACCTACTTAACCTCATCATACTAAACTAGAGTTTATTCTTAGGGAAATTAGGCTACAACCAGTTAATGATTTGATATTTTTCTTAGAAATCGACTATGCTACAAAACCTTCTAAAGTTATTGATGAATGGTGTATTCAGACGGATAGAGCTATTAACCACAGCGGCATGGACGCTGATACCAGCTATGCGTTCATAATGTCTACCTTAAAGGGTAACACTCGATAATTCTAGGAAGCTTTGCAAAAGCAAAGGGATGTTAACTCCGAAGTTGCCAACATAGTCTATGGCGATGGTGTTGTATTTATTGTAGTAGAAAAAACTTAAAAGAGAGTTATGTGGCACATCTCTTAGCGGTAAAAATTTGGAGGACAAAAATAATCTTACCGCAATTACTAAACTCTAGATTTGTGATATGTCATATTTTGATCAGTTCGTCTGTGAATTTCAAAAGTATTACTATATTTTGTCAATGTTCGATCAAATGAACATGACCAGATACTTCTTTAGTAAATTACCAGGAAGTTGGCCAGAGGTGGCTCGAAAATTCTTCAAACTTCTTTTCGAAGAGAAAAAGAGGGTTGATGGTCTAGGTGGAAAAATCAAAGTTGTTAGGTATGCTATGAGAAAAGCATGTCTAGAGCTTGCTATTCAAAAGGATGCTAAAGCACTTCCTTTGCTGGAAAAGTAATATTGTAATAAGATGCAATTAGTACAAGGAACGTATGGTTGTCGAATAAGCTCATATGATAAACATGAACAAAAAGAACAATGAGAAAAGAAAGAAAGTTTTAGGATACAAAAAAAGAAAAATTCCTAAAAAGGGTATCAATAGATATCGAAAGAAATTCCACTCTAAGAGAATGATTAGAAAGGATTCTTTGAAAGATAAAGCAAACCTTCGAACAAAAGTATGGGCATAAACCCAAGTGTCCGAAGGGAAAACCCTTGAGTAGCTGCAATTGATGTTGGATTTGTGGAAAGAAAGACCACAAAGTGTCAAGTTGTCCAAAAAAAGAAAAGAGAAAATCTCATATTAGAAGTGTTCTAATATAGGATAACAAAACCTATGAACCAATATTCATAAAAGATATTGAATCTAAGGATGAGTTTGTTTATGAAATAGAAAATAATTACACAATCGAAAGTAATGAGGATGATGACGAATTTGAAAAATTCTTCATGATAAATGAACATAATCCTAAAGATAACTTTGTACCTCTTGAACTGGTACTATCTAAATACAGAATTAGCAGTCGATGAGCCTTCAACTTTTGTTATAGAATGGAAGCCGCCAAAAGTCGGACCCCGATTCAGTGTGCCCGGGAGCATGCAGTGCTCCATGCTCCCAGGCGCATACATATATTTTTTTTTACTTTTTTTTGAAAATATTTTCATAAACATATTAGCCTAAGTATATTTAATCTGTGTTTAAATTTTTACCATTTTTTGAGTGTTTTAGGTATTTATTTTTTATTTTTGAAGACCAGTGACATTTTACGTAATTTTAAATTACTAAAATGCCACTGATTTTCAAAAATAAAAAATAAATATCTAAAAATCTCCAAAAATGGTAAAAATTAATATATATGTTAAATACACTTGGGTTAACATGTTTATGAAAATATTTTTGAAAAAAAATAAAAAAAATATATGTATACGCCCGGGAGCATGGAGCCCGGCCGTACTGAATCGGGGTCCCCAAAAGTCTACATAAGTCAAATTTATTACACTCATGTGTTTCAATTTAAATCAATAGTAGTGGCCGACTTCTGTGAAGCGACAGCTATGTTTTCTAAAACAGAAATGGAAACGTTGGATATACCATTATTAGATATACAAAAAATAGGATGACATCTAAACAACATGGAAACTGTTTTAATTTTATTCATATATGGTTAGTCCAAGTTGGTTTTATACCAATATTTGCTTTAGGGCATGATACTCCTTTATTAGTTGCGATTCTTGATAAGAGATGGAAGACATTCTCTGAATAGTTAATATCAGGAACACAAGCAAACTTGTATAAAGGACCAATATGGTTTAAATGCCAACCAAACTTCATGATGGCTTTAAACTACGCTACACTAGCAGAGTCTTCAACGTTAAGGATTAGGATGTTGCCGAAAGGTATGAAACTCAAGGTTATAAATAATACCCATATATAGTTATGTTAAAAATAAAAAGATTTTCAAGACAATATAAATGATGCTAAATACAATAGATAGAATGAATTTTTCATCAACTATCAAAATTTTAAAAATGGAGGTATTACATAGAAAAGGAGTTTTTTAGAAGCGGGATAGTAAATAATAATGTAGTATCTTTTGAAATAAAACAGGTATATATAGTTACAAAGTATACACATATATTAGTGCAACCAAGTCAAGTGGTTTTCATTTATCCTAAAAAAAGTCAAGGAGATCGCGGACCATCCTATTAGATAGAATGAGATAAAACTTCTAATTCCAAAAGCAACTTTTATCAATTTTAATATTAATTTTCTTAGTTTTCATAAAATCTCTCACTTTTCAATATATTACAATCTTAGGGTGTGTTTGGGAAGTTGTAAAACTTTTGATGAAAAGTTTTGTATGTAAAAATTATCAAATCAGTAAAAAATAATATGATAGTATAGGGGTAATGATGAAGAATAAAGAGAATAAATTTAAAATAAATAGGTTAGTTGTATTGGTAGTTGTGTAGAAATGATTGAAAAGTAATGTTGTTGTATAGAAATATGTGTAAAAAATAATTAAAAAAAGAGTAGTTATGAAGAGTGAAAAGTTTTAGATTGAAAAGTTTTAATTTGACTACTTTTTCAAATTTCCAAACACACCCTTATTTTATGTTTCTAATACTACTTCGCAATATAATTTTTTGTTTTTGAATGTATTGCCTCTCCTCATTTAACCTTCTCATCCAAATCTCATTCCACAAAATGATTCCAAATATGTGTTAAAAGTTCATTTCTTTTCATGCATATTTGGTTGTTGGAATTCGAAATTAGAAATGAAATACAATTGGAAAAGTAAGATACTATTTTAGTAAGCCTACTCTTTTGTAACCAAATTTAAACTTGATTGCATTTGATACTAGATGTTCCTAAGTCCAACTACATCAAAAATTCAAATGCAGTTATGGGCATGTTTGTTTAATATTAAAACTTTTCAAACTAAATTTTTTTAATAAAAAACTTTTTACTCTTCATAACTACCTTATATTTTAATCATTTTTTCACATCTTTCTATACAACTATCCTAGCTTTCAATTATTTTTACATAACTATTTATACAACTAATTTATTTATTTTAATTTTACTTTTTTTACTTCTTATCATCACTCTTATCATATCATATTATTTTTTCTTCATTCAAAAACTTTTATACTAAAATTTTAAAAAAAATTTGTCACTACTCCGACACATGTGACAAAGAAAAAACTAGCATTTTCATACATGAAATATAAGAAATAATGAGGAAGTTAAGAACACAAGGTGCGTTAGAAAAAAGAAACTTGGACAGAAAATGGGATAAATTTTATTAGATTAAAATCCTAACACAAAGAGGCAGAACTTGCAGTGTGTTTTTCTAGCTTGAGAAAAGCTAATAAGTGAATCTCTAGGGTCTATTTGCCTGAGCGGAAAAATTAATTCGTTAAGCACAAGTTGGGTTTCTTAGCTTATCTATTCCGCACTTTTGGGTGGCTTTTTAATGCAAAATATTCGATCTGAATAGATAAGTATCAGGATACATTAATCGCAACCAAATAGTCCAAATAACGTGAAATGCAATGGTCTATTCGGCCTGACCGTACGGTTATGACTTATGAGTTAACGAAAAGCCATGCATTGACCAGAAAGCTTAAGGGCCTGCATGGTTGACTGCGCACGTGCGTTTTTGTATGCCGCCGCCATTACTTCTGCAAGTTTTGAAAGTGTCACAGAGCTTATCTAAAAATGCTTCAATTCTTAAAAAATAGTTTAATTTCGGTAAAAATTAGTACGGTTATAGGAAGCTAGTACTAGATCTAGAGCTTTGCTAGGAGCTCCTCGATAAGATGCTTTTTATAGCTTTTACCAAAAAATTTGGGCAGAAATTATATGACTCTGGCCAAATAGCCTTTGAAAAGTCTAAGTAACTTTATATAAGCAAGCAAACACAAACTGAAACATGCAAAAGCCAAAACTAGCCCTTTTGGCTAAAATTATTCCAATTCTATGCATAGTGATAAGTTTTGGGTAGCAGCATTTGTCACTATAAATAAAAATACACTATCGAATTTGGATAAAAGAAGCAAGACTAATCCTCTCAATGCCTCTCTTATCTGTCTTAGTGGTCAATGCCCAATGTCTATAAAATCTTAGAATCTTCCTCTTGGGCTATTCTATACTTAATTTCCTCTCTTTCAATTCTGGATCATTAATCTTTCTTCATCTTATTTTGTTTAGTTAGCATAAGCTGATAGCCAATATGAGTTTAGTACTTTTTTTTCTGTCTTAAACTTATTTTTTCTTTCGTTTTAACACTTCTTGTGCCATTCTTCTTTTGTCCTCTTCTTCTAAGATACATTTTCAAGGTGCGGTACTCGAAACCAATATCCAAGAAGCTACCACTAGGGAAGTTAGGGTGGTGCAATTTCCTAGGCAGTACCCTCTCATTCCTAACTCCCCATGCATCTGACTCTTGGTGGCTTTCTTCGGTCCAACATCCAAAGGTAGGCAACCAAACCACTCTTATTCATGAATTTACAAATAAATATTTTCATTCCTTTTTTATGAAGAATATTTTCATTCCTTAATTAAAAAATTATATGGTTTCGCTTGAGACTAGTAAATTATCATTTTACATGTGCGAGACATTATGTGAGGTGGATGAAAAGTTTTTATTTTTAAAATTTTATTTAAAATACATGCAAGAATTAAAAAAGTTAAATTTGAGTGTATGTGTGTGTGTGTGTGTATATATATATATATATGAACTAAATACATGTTATTCTACATAAAAATTTAAAAAATGGAATTTGAAAATATAAAATACAGTAGGTCAACTAATAGCATCTAAAAATACAAAAATACATTACGTTAAAAATATAAAAATATATTACATTGTTAAGTAACAACCAGACGTATAGGACCATCTCCTTTCTTAGCTCTTTATCACTTCTTTTGATGAATTCTATATATATAATTTTCTAATTCATTAAGGGTTTGTTCATAAGAATTAAAAAATTAGATTGAGATGAAAAATGGGATGAGAACGTAAGGATGGAAAAAGGTATATAATAATACAAAAAATTCTATTATAAATTGAAAAAAAAAACTTTCTTGAAAATTTAAATTTTTTCTTAAGAATAAAGATATGCATACCATTTAATTTTCTAATTCAATAAAGATATTTCACTTCTATATGGATCTAATTGTTATTACTGAATACATGCATACAATTGAAGGTATGGGAAGATTTTTCAATCCCATCTTTTCGGGCACCCGACAATAGTCTCATGCGACGCAGATTTCAACTCATTCATTCTCCACAACGAGGATCGGTTGTTTGAGAGCAGCTATCTGCTAACATCCCAGGCGTACTTGGGGATCTCACCATGCTTGTGACTACTGGTGATCACCACAAGCGGCTTCGAGCTGCCGCACTCACCCTCTTTGACACCATCAAAGCTCAGAATAGCTGCTTCATCTCTGATATTTAAAACAGTGCAATTAGGTTTATGAGCACCTGGACAGGAAACAAAACTCTCATTTTCTGCAACGAAACCCGCAAGGCATGTTGATACATCTCCTCACTTGACCAACTTCCATTGGAATAGGGGTTAATTGAAATATGAGTAGAAACTGCATTTGTACTTATACACATAGATCATAATATAACCATACAGTGTCAACCATTTTCACAGCAAAATTTTATCTCGTCGAGCTATCTTTTTTCTGTCAAATTTTAATATGGTTTCATTTGATACCAAAGGCAGTTTAGTACTATATTAGTTTCAACCAAAGATGTATTATTATAATTATAAAAAAGATGTATTATTATATGCAGCCAAATTTTAATAGAGTTCCACAAAAAAAAATTTTAATAGTTGTATTCAATGTTATTTTTGGCTATGTTGGATTTAAAAATAGTCGCACTTAACCAAAGGTTACCATTTGAAAGCAACCAAATATTTGTAATTAAATAATAAATTGTAGACATAATAACCACACATTTTCAGCCATTTTTACAGATAATGATTAAATACAGCGGCCCTGCAAGAATCCTCGATATCACACTTTTGTATTTTTTTTTTTCGTTTTCAATTCTAAACCATTTAATAATTAATAAAAGGATATGAGAAAAGGTGGACGTGTGTATATATGGATCCTTTATGCTTATTTTTACAAATGTGCGGTTATATGAATTAATAAGGGTAAATTTTGTGATTGTATTTGGAATTTAACCCTTGGAATTGTATATAGTTATGACACGGATTAATTTTTATGTGGCACAGTTTACCTTCAGCGTGATCGTGAAACAAATTCTGAGTTTAGACCTGGAAGATCGCGAGACAGCTCAAATATTTGATAGCTTTACTACTTTCATGAAAGGATTAGTTTCTTCCCCCATTAACCTCCCTGGAACATCTTACGCCAAGGCAATTCATGTAAGTGTCAAAAACCCATTTATAATCATGTCTTTTATATAATTTGTCATGAATATATAGGTGGATGAATTTCTATATCTGTAGTAGTTTACTTGATGAGGTATTTTTTCAAATTTTATAAATTTACCCTTGTTTTTATATGAGTAAAAAACTCATTTATATATGGTCAAATGTTATAGATACGGGGAAAATCACCCTTTATTAATTAATACCACAATTTTCCTCGCAAAAGGCAAGAATTGTTTTTTTTTTTTTTTATCATTGGCATGAATGGTATTAGTTATACCATATATGTGCATTTCAAATTAGGCAGGGTCACATGTCTGAATTTCTATTAATTGATTTAAATTGTAATGCTCCTAATTACTTCATTATTAATATATATTTTCTGTTTGGATCTATCAAATTTAGTTAGCATACAAATGGCCTTTGCTCGTATATAGCGTAAAAAGTTCCTAATATTACTCATCCGTTGATGTTGGTGACAAAATTTAGCTCGAAAACCGATTTAATATGAGATAAAGGGAAAGAGACCTCTATAGAATCATGTGAGCCATATTTCTTTTATCAATAGTTAACATTGCTCATGAACATCTCTTGATGAACATCTTGTTTGGCAAACTAATGTTCCTGGAAAAATAAAATTTGATATAGAATCGGGGTTGTCGTATAATTTTTTTCTTTTTACAATAGCACTCATATAATTTATTACAATTCAAGCCCCATTCACTCATTTCACCTTATCATTTTTATGTTACATGTTTCTAGGGGTGCAACTTGGGTCGGATAGGTCCGGGTAGGGGTCGACCCTACCCCTACCCTATTTTAAAAAGCTCATACCCTACCCTATTTTACACCGGATCGGTTCAAGGCATACCCTACCCTATTTTTTTAAGGTCAGGTTGGTTTCGGTTTTGGTTCCAAATCGATTCCATTAAAAATTCTTCAAGTATGTTGCCAAAATCTGTTTGTAAGTTTTGGATATTTGAATATCATGACCAAGTATAAACAATTTACCAAATTTTTTCCAAACATTTCCAAGAAATTCGTAAAACAGTTAACGGATGCATGAAACTTTCAACAAGAAATCATTCAAATGGTTAAAAATTGTGAACAAGAATACATGCTACCAAATAAATGCACAAAACTGTCCAAATATCAAGCCACACCAAACAATTAACATATACCAGAAATTTCATCCTTTACAATTTTTAACAATCACGTGCATAACAAGAAATCCGAATATCAAGAAATCAAATGAAAAATCATTTAAACTGGGGTAAACTGAGGCAGATTTGAGGACTTACCCAAAGTAGATTTCAATCCGACAAAGAGGCAGCAGTTGAGGACCCATTTGAAATATATTTGAAACCGCACCCCTAATTAGAATGATGTGGGGCTGCAGACATATAAGCTTGGGATTTGGGGCTAAAAGGGTGGAGAATGTCAAAGGGAGACGGGCTAAAGGGAAAGAAGTGCAGGGCGGGAGGGAGAAAGAGACAAACAAAGGTTTGGATCTCCTTGGACTAGGCTGTTCAAGATGGCCATGGTCTTCCTGGAGATGCTAATGTTGGAGTGCATCTGCTTCAGCACCTTGAGGAGAGAGGAATGCTAGAACGGAGAGGTGGTAGGAGAGAATGCGAACCAAAGATGTGTGTGACAAGCAATGGCTGCCGGCTACGACGAGGGCAACGATGGACGACCGTTAGGGTTTCTTTCTGCCTTTTGTGCAATTCGGTGTCGTCGATGACGACGAGCAAACGTGGTGACGCTGACATGCCGGCAGCGTCGAGGACGATGAGCAGAGGCGACGATGACAGGCTAATGGCGTCGAGGACAATGATCGGACGAGGCACTGAGAGACGAGCTGGAGGATTGCTGGATGGGGAGATGGCGTTGGCGACTTGGAGGAGGGCGATGGCATTGGAGGCTCGAAATCGAATTAGGAAAGGGATTTTAGGTTAGGGCAGCGCCCGACAGAGAAGCATTTGAATGACCAAACCGAACTTGTTAGTAATATATATATATATATTATACAATTCGGGTCGGTTCCATGTACCCGACACCTGGAACCGACCTTACCCAAATTTCCATGGGTATTTTTTAACCGAAACCGAACCGACCCTACAGGTATCTATGGTGGAACCGAACTTACCCTATTTAGGGTACCTGTCGGGTTGACTCATGGGTAACCGACCCAAGTTGCACCCCTACATGTTTCCTCTATTGATAAGTGATAACTACCAAGCAATGCATATTCATGTTAAATCTTGATATAGTATTTGGGTTGTAGTATGAGGCATGATCCCACGCAGCAGGTCACATGGGAGCCTCATGCGTCTAGCTATGGGGCCCGTTTTCTAATTTTTTTTATAAATAAGTAAATCTAGGTATATTTAATTTATAAACTAGGTTTTACCATTTTCGAATGCTTTTAAGTTTTTTTATTCTTAAATATAGTGTCATTTTCATAAATTTCTGACTCAAAAATTTATTACTTATGTTTAAAAATAAAAAAAATTAAAAGTATCGAAAAATGGTAAATTTTGATTTATAGATTAAATATACCTAACTTTATATGTGTAAAAAAATTTTAAAAAACAAGTCCTATGGTCGAACACAAGTGACACCCATGCGGCCTGTCTTGTAGTATAATTAGTAGAATTCAGTAAGCTCAAAAAGACATTATTTAGCATTTTCCATTGCTAAATAAAAGTGTTACACAAATGCAAAATTAGGTTCTACTTAGATGATAACTTGACATAAGTCTCTTATTGAACAAGCAAGAGAGCAGATAAATGCGATTATAAAGACAATATTGCAACAAAGGAGAAAAAAGAAAGAATGCAAAGACAAGAGAAGGATGGATTTCTTGGATATTTTGCTAACCAGAAAGGATCTCTCAGAAGAAGAGATACTTAGCTTAGTTCTTGATCAACTACTAGGAGCATACAAAACAACTGCTATGCTAATCACAATCACTGCCAAATTCCTTCGTGAATGCCCTAGGGCATTAAGAGAACTAAGGGCAAGATTACTATGCTTAATTTTCTAAAATATGTATGATGGATAATTTAATAATCTATCATGTTTAGCTAGTTGCCACCGTTGGCTGCAAATGAGGCCCATATGTATTTGAATGTATCACTACATTACACAATCATTTGTCTAGATAAAATTATTGTTTAGATAAGGTTATCCGTGAGTTGACCCCTTGGATATTATAGAATAGATAAAGTAGGTTCCTATTTTCCCACCTGCAGGATAGGATATATTCCAAATAAAACAATAGCTAGTTTAATTAGGATAGGGTAAAGGTCCGGAAACTACAAACCAACTTTAATTATTATATATACATATGTTTATCATATCTTTTACTAAATATTTTGTATATTTAAGTGTATAAAACATATTTTCAAATATATAAAAACTTATTTAATTCATCTATTATTTAGTATATTTAATAAAGATGCTTTAATATTCTACTATTACCATATTGATTATAGGTTACTAAATAAGATTTATGATGGAATTATATTTTTCAAATTTAATATGAAGTTCATTTTAAAAAAAATCAAAATTGAAACCCATCCAACCTTAAGAAAATAGGGTAAGGTAGCTTTGTACCAACTTTACTTGAAATATAATAAGATAAGAGTTTTTGAATAGGTATTATTCATTTCTTGTGTATAGAATTATTTATTTTGCATTGGATGTGTGTATTTTGTAACAGGAAGAGCATGAGAATGTGAGAAGGGAGAAAGTGGGAGGACGATTGGGATGGGATGACTACAAGTGCATGAATTTTCACGAAAAAAAAATGATATAACACTCTTTTGATCATGGTAATATAACGCTTCATGCTTAAACTGATTATAGAATATTTCTTAAACCACTTTGAGAACATATTATCATATTATTCTTAATATCATCAGAACCTAATCAATTTTGGCATGAAATAGTTCTCTTTAATTTGGTCTCAATTTTGAGCAGTCCGCTTCTAGCCGCCGTTAGCTTATTGTGTGTATATTGGCGCTTTCCACCATCATATACTAAAATAAATTTCATTTAATATTGCTAGTTTTTTAGCTACATATAATATATATTTGATTGCATTACATATAATTTTTAAATGATTGATTTTTTTTTTGTATCATTTCGTTAAATGTAACCGATTAAATGCGAATAAAATTAACATCTTATGGAGCTACCAAATTTTGACTACAATTTCTCTCGGAAAAAAATTTGACTACAATAGCAATAAAACTTTGGCTGCAATTAGCATAAGATTTGACATTAAATGTAGTTAAATCTTTGGTAGCATTTGATCAAACGCAGCCGAATTCAAATTGTAGATTCAAAAAAGTGGTCGCATATGGTCTGTTTTCTTGTAGTGATATTGTTGAGAGTATTATGCATTTACTGCATAATCTGGTTATCTTAAATTTAGTTGAATGCTGAATTTGAGTTGTTTTTGACCTTTTGATTCCTTAGCTACACCACAATGTACTTTTCGCATTTATCAAAATTATTCATTACAAAAATTTTAGGTTTTAGCAACTAATTTTTTTTATAAAAAGAAAATTTTGGTTGTTGATAGTTGGTAGTATATATCATTTAGCAGTTATTAAGAAGAAATTTGGTTACTTTATTATTTTTTTACTAGACAATCAAATTTTGGAATGGTCGTAAAATATTATTATAAGCAAAGAAAGTTTTTCTTTCCACAAGTAAGAGAAATTTTCTATCTCGTAAAAGTATCATCATAAGAAATTTTGTCCGTGCACGCTGAAACCAACTCTGTTGGAGTGGCCGTTGATGCTTATTAGCACTAGAACATCATACGAAAAGGTTCTTATATACAATATGTTGATATCTCTTTAAGTTTCACATAACCTTATGGATGTGTTTAGGAAGCGACAAAGCTTTTAGCTGAAAAATTTTTTGTGTAAAAGTTTTTGAATTGGAAGAAAATTATATTAGATGACAGAGATAACGACGAATAATAAAAAGAATAAAGTTAAAAATATAGAGGTTAATTGTATGGGAAATTATGTAGAAACAATCCAAAAGGTATGATAGTTATACAAGAATATATGAAAAATGATTAAAAATAGGATAGTTATAAAGAGCGAAAAGTTTTAGTTTAAAATATTTATGTAAAAAAAGCATAACCTATAATTATTAGTGACTAGCTTTTGGTTAGGCCAACTAAAACCCCCATGTAGAAACATTATTGTACAAAAATTGATAGTTTGTCTAATTAAATAGCTAATTACGTGCTAAAATTTCTCTTCTTTCATTAACATGATTCAGATTTGTATAAAAGGCATGGAGATTCCAGCTGGATGGAGGGTTCTTCCCATCTTCTGTGGAGTTCACCTTGATCCTTCAAACTACTTAGACCCTCCACACTTCAACCCTTGGAGATGGCAGGTCCGTTTCTAGCTGAACTATTTGTTATGTAACCGTCTGCTTGCAAAAGAAGCATTAACCTTCTTCTAATTAAACTAAACTAAAAGCTAATTTATTTGCGTTGGGCATTGGCTCATCGAGTCAAGTATATAAATACTTAATTTCTAAAGCCTTTCTCTTTTCCTAAATTGATTGCATTTTTGTGAAGAATGGTGGTGGGAGGAATAAGACTGGCCAAACAGGAGCAGTAGGAAAGACGTTGACACCATTTGGGGGAGGGAGAAGGCTTTGTCCTGGCTCAGATCTTGCCAAGCTTGAAACTGCTATTTTCCTACATCATCTGGTGCTAAACTTCTCGTGGACTCCTCTGATTGAAGATGATGGGCCCATATCGTTTCCATTTCTTGACTTCAAGCATGGCTTTCCCATCTCCATACAACCATTCCACCAATTTGATTCAATCAACGATATGAGTGATGGAAAAGCTTGATTATCATAGCTGTCGTACAATGTTTGCGTAATGAATGGTTTATGTATCATGTTATGCCGCAACTTTTATACAATATTAATAAATTTTACATCGTTGTTTCGTAAGACTCAAGCTATAATGAGATATTTATGCGATTCAAAAATATACAAAGCCAAATGGCCAGATGCCCATGTCCCTATAAGTTATGTATTCTAAAATTATTTGTTCGGTAATGGTTAAATGCGCTCTCATGCATAAGTTCAATCTGATTAGAAGCTTTTGGCATTAAAAAAATGGCTGTTGGATGAATGTAAAGGCGGAAAATGAAAGATGGGGAGTAGCATTCCTGCTAAAATAGATATACACAGTTTTTGCATCCACTACGGTGGAATTTGTGCCATAAATCGTCTAATTTTGTGTATTAGTATTTTGGAACATGAAGTTCACATATTAGCATGTTAAACTCTGCCAAATTTTAACTTTTGTATTTTAAACCTATGACACCCTATTGCATAAACATCCTTAATGGCTAATCAAGGGGTGTCATATAACTTAAGAAAAACTTTCGGCAGCATCTCCCCATAATATATAAACGGGTGGTATGGAATATAAGACCCTCTATTTATAAACATCTAAATCTCATCCTATAATATCATATTCTATTCTACATTTATACATTTGTATTCTCATAACACAGAGACATTCAATATAATAAGTAAATCATAATAATTCATTATTCGCAACAATTAGTCTAAAAGATCATTTACATATATATCAATATAGATTACAATCAAGTTTAAAATATCCTAGTACAATATGTTTTATCATAGTTGGATTTGACTAAGTGTCCATAGGCATTAGGATAAAAAAACATAAACTCCAAAATAACTAAGAATACATATGCTAATCTAACAGTCTTCAATATTATGTCCTCCCCCTGCGCCATTTTCAGGCTCCTCACCTGGCCTATGATCTGAAAACAAAATAATGAATTATGCGAGTCTAAATAGACTTAGTAAGTAGATAGCAATTAATACAATGAGTAGGACTTTGGATGCACATGTCATGACAGTATTGTAGAAAGATAATTCTTAAATAACCATAGAAGGCAACAGAATATATGCATAAAACCACACATAAATAGAAAGATCATAAACAATATTTTCCTCATGTCGACCAAAGACCACGAACAACCCTCTCCTCACGTCAACTAAGGGTCATGAATAACCTTTTACAACTATCTTTCTTGAATAATATGTCATCTATAATAATAATACATCATCTATAACATAAGGGAACAAACACCACACATCACACATATAGAATTAATAAAGTAAACAAGGTTTACTCTAAATTTAATGTATTTACTGTCACATAAGCTTTTCATCAAATATATGATAGATACCAAAGGTGGAACCTATAATTCCTCTTCTCACTTCACCCCACTGAAGCAAGATCATATTCTAATTATATAAAACTGCTAACGAGTCATCTCTTTTACAAAAGTCACATAGCAGCAAATGTGACTACTCTCCAAACATGTGATTGTTGAATATTGCCTCTTTCCACCAGCCTTATTTCATGTTTAAGACGGAATTTCATCACTAATTTGAGAAGAAACGACATCTACTTACCTCGATTGCGATTTTGCCCCAAAAATAGTGACCCTAAAATCCGATCTTTGAGATTTCAAGCTTCCATGAGACAAATCAATGATCTGCAAAGAAGTTTGGAAGAGCTATTGACGCGGTTTAGGGCTAGATCGACATCGAGAAAAAGAGAAAAAGGAAAGATGAAGAAACAGCAAGTGAGAAGAGGAGAAGAGAGAAAGAGGGGCGCGTGAATGGAACCCTAGTGGGCTAATTCTCGTTTTAACTAGGCCCTTGTTGAGACAGGCCGAGCCCAAGCATGGGTCGAGCCCATACACAATTCACAACTTGTTTTTCCTACTTATATAACTTAGTAAATTAAAATTTTCTCCAGAGGTGTACCTACTCTTCAATGTGTAAAACAGTTATAGTATCCTAAACAGCCCGCCAACTACACACCTTTAATTGAAATACCCAATAATCATATCATAAACAGGTGGTGCAACTATAAAAATATGTCAATATCACAATTGGTGCTTGTATTTAATATCCCTTTGTTTCCCGCCGACTATGCTTTTGCACCGACTAACCGCTTAATCCTGGCCGTAGAAAAATTCCATGAGCCTCTATTGCTGCTACCTATAACCACCGTCCACCAATGAGCCGCCGCACTGGCGTGAGCGCTGCTTGGATTTCCTTCTTAGACGGCCAGAAACAACACCATCGCCGACCTTTTTCCAATGCACAGTGCGAGATCTAATCTACACGATCTGTTGTTTGCTGCTGCTCTTTTTAGACAGGATGTGAATTTTAAAATCCACCTTTGGCTTTTCTTGTTGGCAGACTGCGGATTCGACGAGGGAGCATCAATGGGTATTTTCATCATTGCATTTGGCGTAACGGAGCATATTAGACGGCATAAGGGAAGAGGGTTTAAAATGCAAAAGTTGAAACTTAGCATGTTCTAATATGTTAATACGTAAACTTTAGAATTTAAAATACTAATAAGCAAAGTTAAAGAGTTTATGTCACAAATTTCCTTCTACTACGTTCGGACAAAATCGTAAGCATATTGCCACTATTGCTAAAATTGCAAGCGTATATGTATGATTTTCCTTAAACTATAGCCTATGGGTGTATCACATGCATAAGATGTTGAGCTGTGATCATTTACGACCGGTCGGTCGAACCCAGCGTTTCCGACCAGCGCTCTAAACCGTTGGATCGAGCGGAGAGATTTTTGACCGTTGGATGAAAACTCGAAAAGACTGCGGGCGCAGCAGGCGAATTAAT
>JAXCLR010000001.1:2362487-2372784 GCA_035584095.1 Annona squamosa
CATAGCAGCTTTTCATTAATTATTTATCCATTTAATTAATTAAAATTAATCCAAAGTCAAATGATAATTAATGAAAACTGACGTTTAATCTTGACCCTTAATTCATGATTTTCGATCAATCTTGGACCACTCATCATGTTCATCATCATATTTTGGCCATCCATAAAAAATTTTATCTCAATCCGACGTCCTGATTGCAAGATATAAATTTTTCTTCATTTTCTTCACGAAAATCCATAAAAATCTGAAAATTATTATTTTAATCCAAAAGCAATTTTGTCTTTTAGTGGAAAGCTTCCTTTTTCGTCTTTTATGATTAAGTTAATCCAAAGTGATTAACTTAACATATTCTTTAATTCTACGTTTACTATTCACGTGCACTATTCATCCGAATTTTATAAATAATTATTTTAACATCTATTCTCACATATTTCATACTCATGAATGTATATTTTCCAAATATATTTCCTAGGGTTTACAACCCTAGGGTTTTATACACGTGTCTAAGATCGGAGTTTAACAAAAATTTTCATATACAAAAATTTTCATCATGTTGTAGATAAAATTTTACATTTTATCATGTATTGATAATAATAAAATTTTAGTTATCAGATGTTGATACTAGAAATAAATTTTTTTGTTATAAGTTGATCAACTAGTTTAGATCTAATATTATCCTTATATTAGAATTGGTTTATAAATAGAAATCATTATAAGGAAACCAACTACCTCTTTTTGTCTATCTAATCTTTTTCCGAGTATATAGTTTTTTTTTTTATAGTATGCAAAAACCAAATGCTATTAAATCTATGAGTTACATATGTGGTGACTTATGGTTTGATGTTGATAGTAACCATACGCCACATTTTTTCCTAGTATCAGCCAGTGTCTATTTTAGGAGTTTGTTTTTATTAATATCCTCTCTTTTTATTCCTCTCTTTTCATTATAGCATGAGCGTTTATAGAAGTTTGGTTTTGCCCAAACTTATGGATCCAATGATAAAATTATTTGGATTTGCTCTATATTAAATTAGCTGATTAATATAACATAATTGGTAACCAATCTATTTACTTTTCAATATTCTTCTAATTTGCGAAGATTAATGTAGTGCACAAAATTAATACGGAAAATATGAGCAATGGTTCCTATTCAACGTACTTTAATTTCTTAGACTTTTGTCGTCGATTGACTGTATAACAATTTATTTTTATAACTGGATCCATGTATATATCGGTTGGCTTAAGTATTGATTAAGTCAACATCTTTGTTGTAGAATAACGTAATCAACCAACGAATATTTATGTTTTGTGGTTCCAAAATCCACCATCTTTATTTTTTTATAAGTTCATCTCATTATTATTTCTTTCGATTGGTTCAAATAAATAATAATATAAATAATGAAATTACACAGATTAAGATTTCATCGTTTAATGGAATAAGGAAAATAAATTTATAATAATATATTTTTAAGTTAATTCTCAATGAATAAAATAAATATATATTTAATTTTTGGTGAATTAAATTAAAATATCTTTTTTTGGTTTTAATTTTTATTTTGAGCCAATCATAAAATTGCTTAAATTTTATTGTTAGTCAATTAAATACATATGGGAGGTATCGAAACTAATAGTAGAAAATTTTAAATAAAGTACAATTAATTTGTGATATGTATATATATATATATATATACATATATATATATATATTTGGTGGTGCTTGTTTTCCCTTTGAAATAAACCTGGTTGATTGACCATGGTGCGACATCTCTATTTGTTAATTGATGGTGAGAATGAGCAGGTACGTGCTTGCTTGCTTTCACCTTACACCGCTTTGGATCATGCAGCGTCCCGTTATAAGATTGCTCGTCGCATATCAGAAATTAGGGAAAGGTTGGATCAGATTGATGGTGAGAAAACCAAGTATAGTTTCAGCAGTAGTTCAAGCGATAGGCAGCTTGTAAGCAGAAGGCCTCACACGGGTTCACTTATTGAAGAAGAGATGATTGGCAGAGAACGGGACAAGGTCGAAATCATAAACAGGCTGGTATGCGGGAGTAGCAATGAGCATGGGCAAGTTCATGTGATTGCTATTGTTGGCATTGGGGGGCAAGGCAAAACCACTCTTATTCGGGAAATCTACAACGACAGTAGTTTACGGGCACATTTTGATCTATTTTCATGGGCATGTGTAACTGAAATTTTCGATGTGGTGACGGTCACCAAAGCAATTTTGGATGATTTAGAGGTGCAAACTTCAACTCATGAGCTGAGCCCATTGCAAAAAGAACTTCGTAAGAAGCTGGATGGAAAACGCTTTTTGGTTGTTCTTGATGATGTCTGGAGTGAGGATGAAGGAAGGTGGAATGGATTGCGAGCTTCTTTAACAAGTGGGGCTGCTGGGAGTAGAATCTTGGTTACAACCCGAACTCGGAAGGCAGCGAACACCATGAATGCCATCTACATTCACGAGTTGCAAGGTTTATCAGAAGATGATTCTTGGACATTGTTTAGAAGCAGAGCTTTTGCTGGGAGAAATGACAAAGACTACTATGATTTACAAGCTATTGGAAAAAAAATAGTGAGCAAGTGCAATGGAGTGCCCCTTTCAATCACGGTCATGGGAAGTGCTATGAATTGTAAGAGGTCAATACAAGATTGGCAGAACATTTTGGAGAGTACAATGTGGTCTTTACCAGAAGCCAAAAGTAAAATTTTACCAGCACTGTGGCTCAGTTATTATAATCTTCCACCGCCCCTGAAACAATGTTTTGCATATTGTTTTATATATGAAAAGGATACAGAAATGGATAAGGATGAATTGGTTAAATTATGGGTTGCACAGGGTTTTGTTCATGCACAGGGAAATAGAGAAGTGGAAGACATTGCTGCAGAATACTTTGATGATTTAGTGGCTTGGTCTATGTTCCAAGAAGCCGAAAGTGATGGAAGTAGATGTAAAATGCATGACCTTCTTCATGATTTCGCAAAGCTAATCGTAAAGGATGAAACTTACGTCTGCGTGGGCAACAAGACTAACCAATGTCATGCTAATGTTCGTCATGCATCTTTACTTTTAAGTGAAGATAACCCCAGCATCAATTTCGTTTCTTCTTCTGGAGCAAAAACATTGCGAACACTCTTCCTACGTGATGTTGATAAAATTGACGCAAGACTTGAAAATTTGTTTCAGCAAGCAAGATTTCTCAGGGCACTGGTTTTTCGGGATCTAGAAATTAAGAAATTGCCGAGAAACATTCAGAAACTGAAGCATTTGAGATATTTGGATTTGTCTTTCTCTTGGATAGTGGAGTTGCCAAATATCATCGGGAAAATAAAGCACTTGAAATATTTGGACTTGAATCATTCAGAATTGGTAGAGCTACCAAATGCCATTGGAAAATTGAAGCAATTGGCATATCTAGACTTATCTGGACTAAAAATGGTTGAGCTGCCAGAATCAGTAAGTTATCTTCACAATTTGCACACCTTGAAACTCAATAATTGTTCTAAACTAAAAAAATTACCAAGAGGTGTAGGCAGAATGGTTGGATTGAGACATCTTGAAATAAAGGGGACCTATAGCCTTGAGTATTTACCGAAAGGGATGGGTAGAATGACTTCTCTCAAAACATTAAGTAAATTCATTGTGGGAGGTGAAGGGGGATGTGAGGCTAATGAATTACAACAACTCAACTGTGTCCAAGGAAGTTTAATAATACAACACCTGGAGAGGGTGTCGAGCATACAAGAAGCCAGGAAAGCAGAATTATGGAACAAGCCAAACCTACAAAGACTGGTTCTGGAAATGTCATCATATAGAGCTGAAGAGCTAATAACATCAAGAAGAGATGATATAGATATAGAGAGGATGGATGGTGTGCTTGAAGGCTTGCGTCCTCATAAGAATCTAGAAGAACTAGAACTATGTTGCAATAAGTGCAATTCAAAGTTGCCAAGTTGGCTAGAGGATTCGTCTTTCTCAAAGTTAACCAAGTTGGAAATACAAGATTTTGTTATTCGATGTGAACAGAATAATCTGCCTGGGTTGGGGAAGTTACCTGCACTCAAATATCTCCATATGTGGAATATTGGTTTTAAAAAGGTGAGTCATGAGTTGTATTATGGGAACAAGAGCAAAGATGATTTTGCAGAAGGAATAAGATTCGTATTTCCGAAGCTCGAACAACTCATTTTCACAGACATGGTTGAATTAGAGGAGTGGGAATTGAAGTCAGAATCTAAACAAGATGTAATAATTATGCCACATCTTTCTATGTTAAGGCTTCAAAATTGTCCGAAATTGGTAGAGTTGCCTGATCACCTTGCCAGTGCTCCTTTAACAAATTTGGTAATATCTGATTGTCATAGACTTAAATGGACAGGGTGCTCCTCTTCCTTTCCACTCCTCGAAAAAATTCGTTTAAGCTGCAGTAGCGAATTTTTTTCAAATGGCCTGCCACATCTTCCAAAACTTAAGGAACTCTGCATTCATGGAGTCGAAACTCTCCCAAATGAAGGATGGGAGCTCTTATTGGCTTTACGGCAACTTCAAATTCAATATTGCGTTGAATTGAAGTCTCTACCCTCAGGGTTAACACAACTTCAGTCACTAGAGAATCTTCAAATTCATGAATGCTGGAAAATTGAGTCATTGCCTGAGGGGTTAGTACAACTGAAGAAACTCCGGTCACTTAGCCTTTATGGTTTACAGTTGTTGACTTATCTACCAAATTCTTTGGGACAGTTGGAGTCATTAGAGCGCTTTCATGTCCTTAACTCGAAGAAATTGCAGTTACTGCCTGAGGGATTGGGACAGCTTAAAATGCTTAAGTCACTCAAAATCAGCAATGCAGAAGCACTGACTCGCTTGCCTAATTCACTATCACAGCTAGAGTTGTTAGAGGAGCTTTATATTAGCGGTTTAAAGAAATAAGAATCACTGCCCGAAGGGTTGGAACAATTCAAGAAACTCAAGTCACTCAAAATCAATGACGTAGAAGTGCTGACTTGTCTGCCTAATTCACTATGGCAGTTGGAGTCATTAGAGAGACTTCATATCAACTACTTGAAGAATTTGCAGTCATTGCCTCAAGAGTTGGGACAACTCAAGAAACTCAAGTCACTTATAATTAGTGGTGCAAAAGAGCTAACTTCTTTACCAGATTCACTAGGGCAACTTGAGTCATTGGAGCACTTTGAAATCAATGGCTTAGCAAATTTGGAATTACTGCCTCATTCGTTAGGGCAATTAAAGAAACTCGAGAACCTCACAATTGAAAATATGGAAGGCTTGATTCATCTTCCTCAGTCATTGGGACAGCTTGAGTCATTGAAAGTGCTTAATATCAGTGAATGTGGGAAATTGAAATCACTGCCTCATCGGTTAGGACAAGTTGAGTCACTTACAATTGATCATCTGCAAGCATTGACTTGTCTGCCTGAAACACTAGCGCAACTCAAGTCACTGAAGATACTTACAATCGGTGGATGGAAGGAATTGGAATCATTACCTCGATGGTTAATACAACTCAAGGCACTCAAACACTTGACCATCTCAGATTGCACGGCATTAAGGTCACTGCCTCATTGGTTGAAAGATCTTCCACTTCTACAAGAACTGAATATTCGGGATTGTCCGCTATTGTCAGAGAGATATGAGAAGGAAAGAGGTGATGATTGGTCCAAGATTTTGCAAATCCCTTATATCTATATTGATGGCCAATACATCTGAGTTACCTGTACCAGCGATGAGTTTCAAATTCCATACAGGTACTCTCTGCAATTCTAATTAGGATCTGAAGTTGCTATTCACTGCCATTTATACACTGAGTTCTTATTTCTTTTTGCAGGTTTCAACTGCATAATCATTTCATGGGGGGCCCATTGTAAAAAGAAAAACAAAAAACTAGGTATACGTGTCTATGATTAACTCGTATTATGATCCTTTAAATTTGCTGATTGTTACTTTTTAAAAAAGTTTTGGGTGTTGCAATCATGGAAAACATCTTAAAGAAAGATTACTTTGTCATTTGCACTTTGAAAAATTGTGGCTTAATTTATGATTTACTAATAACGATTTATGCATCTTGAGTCATATGAAAGTGTGAGTGAAAAAACATAACAATTAGAGACAACTTTTCTTTTCGATTTCTAAATTAGAGAACTTTGACACGTATTTACTTATAATTAAATTTCTTTCTGCACTCTTTTTCCCACAACAACATTCTAATTAATCTCATTCTTTTCACTTGAAGTAGGTATCTCCAATTCGCCATTAAGTTGAGCTTGCTTTTTTCTGAAGGCAAGACAATTAAGTTGTTGGGGGAGTATCAAAATTCCATTTTTCTATCAACGATCTACTACAGAAGGCGATGCTGGGTCTTTTTCTCTCCCACCTGGAGATCGCTTCATAAGTGAAGAGTTTTTCCAAGTGTGTTCATTTGTTTTGCTGCTGATTTTTAGAAATTGATTTTGTTTTATTTGTATCTCTTATTGTGGTGCTTGTTGATATTTGACTTCTTTTATATTATTTTGTTAAAATTCATCCATGTAATGGATAATGATGATGAAAAACCCCCTAGTTCATTAGGGAAGACATTGCGTTGTAACCTATTATTATATAGTGAAAGATTTGCTGGAGTCCCGTGGTTTTTTCCCCTTTCACAAAAAGGGTTTTCCACGTAAAATTACGTTGTGCTTTTTGTTTTTTGTGAGTTTGATTCCTGATTAATTGTGTTATTTATTTTTTGAAAGTTGGATTGTCTATTTAATTTTCACAAAATGGATAGTCTAAATTCCTAATAGGCAGCAAGCAATCTCTCATTTATTCTCATTTAAATTTGTATGTAATTATTTGACATATATCTCCCATTCTCTGGAATGCTTCTATTTTGACGACTGCATTATTGCTGTCTTTCCCCATAAAGAATCTGTTGGAACTCAATGTTGTCTATGATAAAGAACGTATGTTGCCGTTTCCGGATAAAAATTGGATTATTTGAGCATCTAATATGGGATTATAAGCCTTCATGAATGTCTGGGAGTTGAGAGAGTTTTGAGAATTTAATTCATAAGAGAACTCGAAAATCTGAAGGAAGTAATGTATACGAATATATCTTTGTTTTCATTTTGGCTTCTAGGCATACATTTTTCAATATCCCTGAATTATGGATTCATGAATACAGTTACTGATTGTAACTTCTACGTAACCTTTCCTTGTAGAGATTTGGAAATAAGCCCACAACTACGTAAAATAAGCTGTTTATGGTTTCGATTATTCAACCAATATACGAATAAGACGTTGCCCATTTTATTTGTGAGTTAAAAAAAATAAAATAAAATACTTGTTGGGTGAGAAAATATCAGAAAGACATACTTCTGGCAACAGGCTCTAGAAACTTTGGTGATACATGTGGATGAAACTTTGTTTGTTAATTCAGTGAATCAAAACCTCTACTGTACATCCAAATTAAGATATACACACACATATATAGAATCCATTTGTTGTTGATTACCATTATATTTGGAGGGTTTTGCTCGTATGAAATCACTTTCTAACATAACTCTCTTCGTTTTTAATATTTTGATAAAAATCTACTCCGTTTATTTTATATAGTGTCATTTTCATTGTCATGCAAACCATTTCATTTGTCTAAAATTATTGTGCATAAATCTCATCTACAAATGTATAAAATCAACATAATAAAATGTTTTAACAGTAAATATTAATTTTAAACTAACATTTTCAGCATCTAGACCATCTAAAATATCATTACTATTAAATAAAAATTTTAAACTATTATTTTCAAAATCTAGACTATATAAAACATCATTACTATGTGGATGAATGATTTTGTAAGATATTATTATATTCTAATACTTATGTACATTTTCAACATGAATATATTTATTTTTGAAAAAATGTTTCATGTGCATATTTGATTTAGATGAAACTTAATCTTCTAGTTAAACAAATGATATTAAATAAAATAAATTGATTAAATTTTGTATCAATCATTAACATTTTCGACCCCATCTTTGGAATCATATGTATGTTAAGGCATGTGCCACTAGCTAATTGACGATCCAAGTCACCTAATTTGACATTTATCTTAATATAGAAGGACGTATGCAGCCAATTAGTTGTATATGGAACAAACGGGTATACATGGCACCTTATGGACGTGGAGTAATTTTATCTGAGAGAAGCTAGTCGAGGGAATTAATTAATAAATACTGCAATTAATTACTAGATGGCTAACATGAGAATCCACTACACCTTTTAAACCAAATGGGGCCAATCCAAACCAGGCTGCGTGGATTATTCATGCAAGGCCCCTTTCAAACCCAACGCATACTCATTTTGCAAACATTCCATCAATAGACATATAGCTTTAGAAAAGTAAAACTACACTGCCAGAACAAACCTGTAATAAGTTTAAATAATTTGTAGAATATAACTTACACGATATGAACATTTACCCCAGTGAACAATACAAAAGCAGAGATGACTATCATAATCTCACTGACTCTGAAAGTCAAAAAGTAGGATTCATGAATCTGTACTTTGGCGCTAAAGAGCTCAGTAGATAAATCATAATCATACAATTCAGCACCTCCATAGGCGGGTTGTGTCCACCCTTATTACAAACGCGTCTGAGAGCAAAACCAATCGTAAGAAGGCAACTGATGAATCGGTCCCATTGCAGCAATCGCAACTCCCTGAAATACAAAATTGTGTTTGATAGCATGAGTCCTTTTCTTTATTTTTCTTATTTATCATTCTGTTCAACTGATGGAATCCATAAAATAGTTGAACCCTGCTGGAGATAATTCTCCTACTCAATATTTCCAAAGAATGGGGAAGAACTGAGGGCATTCTGAATTTTACACCAAGTCAAAAGGCAGGGGCTACAAGGAGTTTAATTGTCAAGGCTTTAAATCAAGTCACAACTCACAACACATGCACATTCTTTTGTTGACAGTTAATGGTGATCAAGATGAACTTCAGTCTCCACTAGGCATTTGTTTGCAATTCATGAAAAGAAAATGAGACAATATCATTGAGTAATTAACCTTATTGATAATGAATGCCTGTGCTGTTTCCTTGATCGTTGCAGCATCAACAGCATCTATACGTGCAAACATCTCCAAGAATGGGACTATCCGCCCATAAGTCAACATCTGAAGACAAGTAACAGTAGTTACTGTTACGTCATATCGCGTAAGAGAGCAAGACATGCCTGAAGACTTCTAATTTGAGCATCACATCATTCAAAGTAATGGCATCTACTTTCCACTTTGCTGTTACCTGTCGTCCATTATTTTCAGCAACGGCACTGGTTCCATCAATATGAAGCAAAAGGGCAGATTTCAACTGTATGGGAAAGGATTCAAATATTAGTTAGTTTCATGACAACAATTTAATGAAAATCCAGATATCCTAGAAATGCAGAAATATCTAATGCAACAACACAGGCTACTGGATAAAGAAAGTCCAACAAATCTAAGAGAGAGGTTAAACTCTTCGTCCTCCTCCCCATCCTCATCATCGTCATTAGTTGTTTCCCACCTAAGTAGGGTCCGTATGCATGGGTCTTGTTGCATTATTCTTTACGATTATAACTATGTTGTCAGTAACCTCTAAAATTTTCCTATCTTGCTTCAGTGTACTTCTATACACCTTTTTTGGCTTTCCTCTCATTCTCTTATAGTCTTTTGTTTGAACAAACTCAACTTTCCTATTTGGAATCATTTTTAGCCTTCATTTAACAAACTTAAAACACCTTAATCTGATCTCCCTCATTTTATTGCCCATCGCTTTACTTTCAGATTATCTCAGATTACTTTATATCTGATTTTATCTTTTCTTATTTTTTCACCCATCCACCTTAACATTCTCATTTTTGCAACATTTATTTTACGCATATGTTGTTCTTGAACTACCAAACATTCTGCCCCATAGAGCATAACTAGTCTAATTAACGTCTCATAAAATTTTCCTTTTAATTTAATTAGAACTTGACCGTAACATAAAATTTCCAAAGCACTACCATTTCTTCAATGCATTTTATCAACTCGTAAGAATTAAAAGGGTGTCTCTCCAACATGTCCACAACTCCAAATAATTTCACTTCACATTCCTATCTCAACAAAGCTCGCTGTATCATCATGACTAGGGATTCAGAGAAAATTTACTTCCTTTTCCAAAAATGATTGGCGGTATGATCATATACCTGATTTCGAGCACGAATGACTTCTGGTTCTGAAATTTTCTCTGCCAGCCTCCTAAACTCTT
>JAXCLR010000001.1:2372884-2385677 GCA_035584095.1 Annona squamosa
CTTTCCTCTCATTCTCTTATAGTCTTTTGTTTGAACAAACTCAACTTTCCTATTTGGAATCATTTTTAGCCTTCATTGAACAAACTTAAAACATCTTAATCTGATCTCCCTCATTTTATTGCCCATCGGCTTTACTTTCAGATTATCTCAGATTACTTTATATCTGATTTTATCTTTTTTTATTTTTTCACCCATCCACCTAAACATTCTCATTTTTGCTAAATTTATTTTACGCATATGTTGTTCTTGAACTACCAAATACTCTGCCCCATAGAGCATAACTAGTCTGATTAACGTCTCATAAAATTTTTCTTTTAATTTAATTAGAACTTGACCGTAACATAAAATTTCTGAAGCACTACCATTTCTTCAATGCATTTTATCAACTCGTAAGAATTAAAAGGGGGTCTCTCCAACATGTCCACAACTCCAAATAATTTCACTTCACGTTCCTATCTCAACAAAGCTCGCTGAATCGTCATGACTAGGGATTCAGAGAAAATTTACTTCCTTTTCCAAAAATGATTGGTGGTATGATCATATACCTGATTTCGAGCACGAATGACTTCTGGTTCTGAAATTTTCTCTGCCAGCCTCCTAAACTCTTCCATCATTACCAGTGACAAATCGTGCAAGCAATCAGGCTGTGTGCAAAATTGTCCAGTTCAAGGAAAAATGAGCCCAATAGAAATGAAAAGCACATCAATGATAAGAGAACAAATTAAGAGATCATTAGCAGCACAAGAAAAGTAAGGCAACCAACTAAGCTATAATTAGCAGCACCAGAATCATTAGACAACAATTTATGAGGTCATCGTCAGGCAAAAGTAAATGGTCCATGCAGTTTCCAACAGAATGGAAGTGAATAACATTTTCAGCATACAGCTGATACACAACATGATGGAGCACAGATTTTCCATAGCTCTGCCTGCATACAGTAACTTATGGAGTTCCATTTGGAAAAACAGATTCGCCTCTAATCAGAAAAGCAAATTTCCATGGGCATTACCATGGCAGTGGCATAGATTCCGAACAGTCCTGTATCAAAATAGTTTGTGTTGAAAGCAAGTATACTCTCAGCCAAGCCATTTGAGCTGACTCTACGAGCAAGTTCTGCCCTGAAAATTGTGAATCAGTAATATCAGTCATAGTTGCAGCATAAAGAACCTTGAGATAAAAACCAAACAAAAGCACTCTGCCTCATGCTCTTAGAATGACATTCTCTAACTATGAAATGTGGCGGAGCAAAATATATAGAAGTTTGGGATAAATTTGTGCCCATGCACTGAAGGGGGCAATGACTAAGCAAAAAGATCAACCAAAAAAAGACACCTGCTAAGAATGAATGAATAGAACATGTTATTGTTATACACCAACAGGTAAAAGGTCCAAACCATAAAAAATATGCTTAACAAATGCTAGGTTTTGTTTTTCTCCTTAGGGACTCAACCAAAAGAATAAAGAACCCACCCTGAAAAATCGCCCACACCAACACTTTTATTCCAAGACCCCAATAAGGTTTGCAACACCATCACAGGAATGGAGTTTGGATCAGCCCATCCAGCTCCCCTGAAAGCTACTGCAAGATGTGCAATTGAAAAGTCATCCTTCGCTACTCGAACCTACAAGCATCCAAGTTCAATGTCAATTTTCCAGCAATACAAAAAAGATAAAAACTCAAGAAAGTTACTTGTGGGGGGGGAGGGGGGGGAATTTATCCTAATAGAAGGCCATCAGAAAGTAAAAATAAGGACGAAAAGTTAGATATCTTCAGAAAAGATACGGCAACATGTGGGCTTACTAAGGATATAGCCTAACATTAAAGGAAATGGCGCAATAGGATCATTTAGCTACCCCACCTTTGGTGGGAACTGCATATGATAATAATGATAATTAATTTCAGGCAACAGGAAAACAAAAATATCATCCTCAAGTATCAGCAAGACTTTAAAGAATAAAGAACAGAAAAGTGTAAAAAGGTGACCTCTGAACCAGTGAAGATAGCTGGATTTCTACTGACAAGTTGGGCTGCAGTCATTGGATTCTTAGAAAGCCTTTTGAACTTTTGACTTACTTGATTAACAATGTCCTCATGTCTCACTGCTCCAGCAGCAGATATGACCTAACATTAAAAAATTCTATTACATAAATGGTAAACAGATTAAAAAGCCAACACAGTGCATGGAGATCCCACACATTAGTTTGATTTATATTTTTAATGTTAATAGATTGCTTTACTTGTTGTAAAGGTAATAGATTATTTTACTTTTTGTCCATGAAAAAGTACAATATTTATATTCAACTGACTTACCATCCTTGGTCCAGTATAATGTGTAGAAATATATTGATATAAATCCATCCTTGAGATTGATCGGATATTTTCTTCCGGCCCTAAAATTGTGTTGCCCAGCGGATTATTCTGGAATGCTGCAGAATGTAAATAATCAAAGATCACTTCTTCAGCCTGCCCTTGCACCTGTCTAACAAAAAAAAATTAATAAGACATTGAAATGAATCAAAATAATACTTCAATGATAAGTGGAATGAGAGAAAACATAGCAATGACATACTTCTTCCATCTCCCGGAGGATAACACCCCGCTCACGCCTAATAGCAGTTTCAGAGAATCGTGAATTTTGAAGAATGTCAGCAAGGATGTCTACAGCAACAGGGACATCATCATGGAGTACATTGGCATAAAATGTTGTCTGTTCACGGGAGGTGTATGCATTGAGGCGTGCCCCCATGTTCTCAATCTCCTCCTCAAGTGCACGGGCAGATCGATGATGGGTGCCCTTAAAGATCATATGCTCAAGGAAATGAGCAGTGCCATTGGTCTCAGGTGTCTCAAAGCGGCTGCCAGCATCAATCCAAACACCGACTGAGGCTGTTTGCACAGCCGATGTTGGGGACGATTGGGTGATAACACGAACTCCATTTGGAAGGGTGGATACACGAATTTCAGGAAAACGAAGGATGGCAGAATGGTCAGACAATCTAGGAAGAGGAGAGCTATGGACAAGGAATCGACGATCAGCTCCTACATTTTCAGATGGTTGCAGATGGGCAGATACAGAAAGGGGTCTAACGGCTAATAAGGAAAAGAGAGATTTAATCTTTCTGGTGATTTGAGATGACAATGCCATGAGAAGTCTTTGGTTTGCTAGATCCTACTTTGCAATTTTATTTGCTCTTACTGAGGACACATAAGGGTCATTAGAGTCCAACCCAAAGAGATTTTAAGAGCAGTAAATCCTTTTTATTCTGAAGAACTCATATTTGCTGCCAAAATTTTGCCTTTCCTCCAGGCTGCAAACAAAACACAAGACTAGTGAGTTTGTCAACTTTCAAATGAACTAGAGTCAGTTTGGCAATCAGTAAAAAAAATAAATAAATAAATAAAAATAATTTCTCAACCCTTCCTAGACACCTTTTAATATGATTTAATATCTAAACTATCTATCCTACATTTTTCTATTATTATCCCTATATTCAAATAATTTTTCACATTTTCCCTACAGCTATACTATTATTTTAGCTTTATTCTCTATACTCATAATCATTACTCCTATCACACCACTATATCACTTTTTAAAAATTTCCTCACATAAATTTTCCCCTACGTTTTTTTTTTAAACCAATTAGAGGACGAACCCCAAACTTACATAATTGAAACATTTCCAAATGCGTCCACATAAAATTTCAAAGCACTGCATTCCTAAGATTGATGTTATCCATTATTTAATCTAAGCGTTGCTGATACAGACCATGACTTGGGTGTACACTCAGCTCTCCAATTGTTGAATTAACATTCTACATAAATTATGATTTACAATTTTCATTTGTTTTCATGTTTCTTAAAGCAGTTCAGAAATTTATCTCATTTTCAATCTTAAAAATTTTGTTGCAGCAATAAATCATAATTTAATTGCTACTTCTGGCAAACACTGCAAAACATTCGTCCAGAACCAACACCTTTTGTGAAAATGATCAATACATCATTTTTCTAATCTCAGATAGCCTGGAAGAAAAGTTGCTGGGTGTTTTTTTGCTTTTATTGCCTGTCTCAAACCAATACCAAAGAAAAAGGAAGGCGAATCATATTGGCAGCTGGTTTCCAAATTCTTGTCTCGCATCTTACATCATGAATTCTGAAGAAGAGATGACTATAGCCTTGGCAAGATCAATAAGATGAAATGCTAGCTTGAAATAGATTAGACTGAGAGTTGAAACTGTCAATTATGAGTTACAACATTGATATGGATTTTGATCACTGGAATCTCTATATGAACAAACTAACTTCTATAAATTCATAACAATGACAGAATCAATAAAAGGAAGGCACTGTGAAACCATAGCTAGAAATATTTACAAGCAGCAAAATACCTAATTATCTTTCTCTCCTCAACTCAAAGAGAATAATACATGTAGAACATAGTGGGGTGTCTGCAGCAGTAGCAAGCACCAAGGGTTTTGGGAAAGGTTCCAGAAGAAGTGTCTCCTGCAACATTGACAGGAAACCATGCCAAATTAGTAATTTTACTCTTGCAAGTAGCCAGTGACTTAGCAACAGATCCAGTATCATTAGTGGATGAATGATGTTAATTGGTTAATAGCTAAGAGATTCGAATGAATAATGGCTGAAGCTGTAAGTGGAGAGATGCACCTTGTTTTACCAGATGCTTTGAGAGAGAATATTATAAAGCATCTGGTTATATAAAGAATACGCAGTTTTATGCATCCAAAAACAAAGGCACCAAAAATTCCCAATTTATTACTCATTACTCATGTTAGCTGAAAATTTTCAAGTCCAAAGTCTTGGCCATATGTCCATAGCAGATGCAGATCTGAGGGTCAAGTCATAGATTCAGAACATTACTCCAGTTCTTGAACTGTTGAAATTGCCCAATTGTTCACTTGAAGCACATCTGTTATCAATATGAATGAGAAACATGAAATGCCCAAGCCAAGAATCATGATTGACTTGGTGAAAGGCCAACCAGCAACTTTTAATATGTTGAATTATTTAGACCTCAATCAGTCTGTGCGTGTATTAGTAACCAAAACACAAACTCAAAATTTCAGTCAAGTTGGATTAGTTTGACAAAAACAATCAAGAAACTAAAACAAACAAAATCAAATAAACTTTCCTGATCTGTGTGAGACCTGCATAATAAAGAAAAAAGGCACCTCAATTCAGCACAATTAAGTGAGAAAATAAGTAAAAATGTCATGTTCACAATGGAACTAAACAAAACTGGCAACCACTTCGTTGTCTCCTCATCCTCAACAGTCTGGGAGACGGAACTGCACCTTCATGTCATAAAGAAGTAAAAAATTTTCATTTGCCTTGGCCTCTTGGGCATTGATGCAACATTTGAAATGAACGGGAAATAAGATTTTAGATTATGGACTCAGAAAAGAGGATTGGATTCTTGGAGCACACCTCAATATAAGATGAGGTGATGATAAATGATGATAATACAAGAGAATATGTTATAAAACTAACAGATTTTACAAAATGCCTTACAAACTACCGCAAAAAGAACATTAATTCACCGTACGAATATTGCATATATCACAAAAGAGGTCTATAAACCTACTCACTCCAGCCAAATGGATCGATGCGAACCAAACTGAGCAGAAACTTCAGATGAATGAAACAATGGTATTATCACACTGTTAATCATGATTAATTCATGGGATGAACATTATTGCACAAACAGACAAATAGCAAAATTGAAGAAACAATGCCAAGCACATAGCAGGGGAGACTGCTAGATTGGCGAATAGCTGGTCCAGATGGAGATAAAATGCGCGAAGAGATCGTTCCCCTCAATCCAGCCAACAAACAAGAGACTCTCAGAGCACTCATTTTTCGGCGTCAGTATTATAGTAAGGCTGGGCTTCCTCACTGCCGAACAAAAGGATTCTGGAACTTGTATTACAAATCATATGTCATCTGGGTTTTTGGGTTCTTGGGAACATGGAGATGAACAAGGCTTGAGATCAAATTCGGATATGGGCAAAGAGGAACACACCTTCCACAAAGTTTCAGGTTCTTCCCCGACTTCTCCGTCGCCTTTGTTCTTGCTGCAAGCCCTAAGCCGACGAGAAGGGCTACAGCTACTGTAATTTCGAAGGTTTAGGGTTTTTCGCGCCGTGCCATTTGTAAGGTTCTTCGCCGAATGGGAGCGCAACACGTACCGTTTCTCTTGTCACGTGTGAACTTGTTTCTTCTGATGTGGGCGGCCCACTAATCCACGGTCAGGATTTGATAGAAAGGCTACAAAACAAATCATCCTACGTCCATCCCCCCTCTACCGCAGAAGTTTCGGGGGGAGGGGCTGAGAGAGAGAGAGGGAGAGAGGCAAGGGAAGATAGAGCGAATGGAGCACCCCTACTCTAGTGGTGGCAACTGGATGGTGATACCCAACAACCCCAATCAGATCCCATCATCTTCTAATGTTGCAGATCATTCACAGATCCATCACCAAATCCACCACCCACAGCAGCAGCAGCAACAGCAGCAGCACCTTCATCATCTTCAGCAACAGCACCAGCAGCACCAGCTGCAGCAGCAGCAGCATAACCATCTCCAGTCCCTCGCATCCCATTTCCATATGGTCCATCTCGTCGAAAGCCTCGCCGAAGCCACCGAGAATGGATCCCGCGATCAAAATTCGGATGCCCTGGTTCTCTTTTCCCCCACCCACAATTTGCCATCTGGGCGTGATTAGAAAAATTCAATCTTTTCAACTCTCTGTTTTCTTCTAGAGCATGATTATGTCCGATAATTTTTGCTACAGGTTGCCGAACTAACTAGCCAATTCGACAAGTGTCAGCAGTTGCTGACCTCTATATCAGGATCCATCAGCAGTAAGGTTATGGTAAGTGGATAAAAAGTTTGGGTTTTTATTAATTGTGTTTCATATCTCTATTCCGATAAATTCTACAGTTCCTTGGGTTTTTCCATTTACCAATGTCTAACATTCTGGAATATGCTTCTTCCACCCTGTTGTCACTATCAGACAATTGAGGGCTAAGGGTGTGTCTGGATTATGGTAAGTAGAAGAAGGAAAAAAAAAAAAAACTGAATTGTGCGTTTGGTATGACGGAAAATTGGGGATAATTTTGTGAGGAAAATTTTAGAATTTGAGAAATGATAGGATAGGAGATGATATGATATGACAAAAGTGATAGGATATGATAAGATATGATACGACAGAAATAATTATTAAGAACAACGAGAATAAAGTTCGGTCGTATGAAATAGAGATAATGATTATGGGTGTGTTTAGTAATGAATAAAACTTTTTGTGAAAAGTTTTGGAGAGTAAAAGTTGTCAAATGATGTGATATAATAGGGGTAATGATGAGTAGTAAAGAAGATGAAGTTAAAATAGATAGGTTAGTTGTGTAGATAGTTGTGTAAAGATGATTGAAAAGTAGGGTATTGTATAGGAAAATGTGAAAAAATGATTAAAAAATATGATAGTTGTAGAGAATGAAAAGTTTTAGATTAAAAAGTTTTAACTTAACATGTTTTATTAATTATCAAACACACCCTAGGAAAGTAAGGTACTTTTTTTTTTCCTTTTGTGTGTTTGAGAATATGTAAAAGTGAAAGTAAAAAAGTGGGTACGGGGAAATTTTTTAAAAGTAAGAAAGTAATATGATATGATAGGATAATGATTAAGAGCAGAGAAAATAAAGTTTAAATAAATAATAATTATATAAGAAAATATAAAAAATGATTGAAATATAGAGATAATAATGAAAATTGGATACTTAAGTAGTTAAGATGTAAAATGATATCAAAAGATGCATGGGGAAGTATTCCAAAGTATTCTACAGGTTTTGGGGTTTTTCATTTACCAATGTCTAAAATCTTCGAATATGCTTCTTCGACTCTGTTGTGACCACCAGACAGTTGAGGGGCAGAAGCAGAAGCTGGAAGAGTGTGAGCAACTGCTCAACCAAAGAAGGTATTCCATTGGCAGCTCTGAATGTGTGCAAATGTTTCCACTAGATGGGAGTGTTTATTCTTGCTGATCATTTGTTTATGCAGGGATGTGATTGCCAAGTACAAAAGCTCAGTGGAGGAGCTGGTTAGGGCAGACTACAGCTAATGATACAGGTGGCTCTCTCTCTCTCCCCATTCTATTTCATGGTCTAAAAAGTGTTGTTGTATATTGGTAATATGAAATTGTATGAGAATTGGAAAGGGTTATATAGGAAATGTACAAAATAACACCTCTCTCCATTCTATTAGTGCATGGTCTAAAAAGTGTTGTTGTATATTGGTAATATGAGATTGTATGAGAATTGGAAAGAGTTATATAGGAAATGTACGGATTTGTTAATTTTTTAAGAATGAGGAAAGTATTTTTGAGAAAGGATCTCTTTCTTTCTCCATTCTATTAGTTCATGGTTTAAAAAGTGTTGTTGTATATTGGTAATATAAAGTTGTACGAGAATTGGAAAGAGTTATATGGGAAATAGCCAAAGTGAGTTGTTATTTTTAGAAATGAGAATAGTATTTTTGAGAAAGGAGAAACTTCAATCCTTATCCCATCCAAGTTGTGAACAGATAACTAACCTTGACCCTTTAGAGTTGGCAGCGTAAACTATTGAGAATAAAAAGTATACGTGTGTGTGAGAGTGATAAGCATCAATCAGGTGAACTATTCAAAAGATGGAAGCATTTAACTCCCTGTTTTGTACCATATCTTTTCCCTTTTCTACCATCTAACCTTTCCAGAAGTTGGAGGGAGGAGGGAAAAATCAATCAATGCTTCATAAAAAATTTTCTATTTATCTGTGGAAGAAATATGTTTGAAAAAAATCTATACTTTGTAGTAATTTCTTCTGTGACTTATGTAAGTGAAAGAAACGTATTTGTTTATATTTATCTTGCATGGTTGGATATGAAGGAAAGAGGATGATGAAAATAGATAAATGTCTTTTCCACATCAGCATACAAATAAACTATGGTGGCAAATCCCAAGACTGGAGCCTCTATTGTTTGAGATTCAGATTAACTGACTATTATCCCTACCATGGATAGACCATGCCCGCAGATTAAAAAGCTTGATTGACCTTTTGCCCTGTGGCCCACAAATATATGCATGAGAGTAATTTATGGTTCACATCCGACTGAAAATTAGTTGGGCTAGGATCTTCATGTCTGAGCATTACTCATACATGGTATGTCAACATTTACATTAACATGCTTTCTTTTCAGCACATTCACTGCACACTTCTCAGGATGTGTATGATGATGCCTCTGACGTTGCATCTCAAATACTGAGGCAGGCACACTTCAAAAAGGAGAAAAAAAAAATTACTGATGCAGGCGAATTTTATTCATTATGTCTGGCTGTTTGTTTCACTGCTCTTTGTAAAAGGAAGCAACATCTGTCTAGGACACTTGATGGGGGTTGTGATATGGGGCAATAGAGTGTCACCTTATTCGGCTTGCCGTGTGCATTTCAGATCCAATTAATGAGCTTATCTGAAATTCTGTGAGGAGCTCCTAAAGTGAATGCTGTTGCTGAAGCACATATTCTCATATGTCGACTCTTGCTAAGCCATTTTATATAGAATTTCACTGTTTTATCCTCATAGCTCTCCACAGATCTGATGAACTTTTCACTTAACTTCCAAGTTCAAACTGGCTGGTGGTGAGAGAGAATGGAGTTTGAAATCTGTTTGTCATAACGCCTAATTGGAGGCCTGTGAACCCGCAGTCATCTATGTTCATCGGGTAGTTACAATTACAATGTCTTCGCCACTGCTACCCGATCCTTAGATGTTCAGCATGTATTTATATGTTGTACACTTTCACACCAGTTGTTCTTTTCCAGTGAATAGCTTCAGTAGTGAAAGATGTATTCTGGCAGCAAGAATTACCTTGTTTTGCAAAACAGTCATCAGGATATTGGAAATCTTCATGGTACTTTCCGTTGATTATTTAACTGAAGTCTTTCCTAGCTTTCTGATGGAGATTTGTTGGAAATAATAGGTAATGATCCGGTCTTTTGGTGTTAGAGGTACTGAAATCTTCATGACAAGCTCTTCCTTTCAATTCTATGTTCAAGGAAAATTCGCTTTCAATTCCGTGTGCAGGAGATATCTTTCCATTAATGTGTAATTTTGTATAATATGCAGTCATACTGTAATAGACTCCGCGCGTGCTGCGGGGAGTTATGGATTCTGTCTTGTCCGGATACGAAGAACTACAAAATATAAATTTGTATGTTGGGAGGACACAGGAAATGAAGAAAGACATAATTATGATGAGGAATGCTTCTATGAAATTAGGTTTTCTATAAGTGATTTCACGGGACTACTACTATTTTTAAGATATTGATGATTGATACAAAATGTAATACATTCGTTGTATTTAACATCATTTGTTTAATTAAGAAATCAAGTTTTATCTAAATCTAATTCTCACATTTGCTCAAAAATATGTATATTTATATGTAAATTAAGAAAAATATATAAATTCATTCTTATATATATATAAGAATATAGTAATACTTTATAGAATCATCTACTCAATAATTTATCCACATAATAGTGAAATTTTAGATAATTTGAATATTAAAAATACTATTTAAAGATTAATATCTAGCATTAAATTATTTTATTATTTGTAGATGAAGTCTATATATATTGATATTTGATAAATGAAAAGATTTTCATGATAATATAAAATGTGCAAAAGATAATAAACGTAGTGGATTTTCCATTATTCATTTAAATGTTAAAAATGTAGAGAATTTTATTTTTAAAAAAAGTTCTATGGAAGTATTTCCAAATTACCATAGTTACTATATCATGTGTAATATCAGTTCTACTAATTTAGGTTTCATGCATGATTTTTTGTCTCTACATAGCTTTGGTTCTTCATAACCAAGCCTTCCAACACTTGTCTCTTCATTCACAAGACTATAATGAAGTGAGAAATACAATGCTCTCGATGAGGATTGAAATCCCAACCTTCTGAACATAAGTCAGGATTTTTACCCGAAGTTGTTAGGATGAAATGAATTTACTTGTATTTCAACGTATGTATATACATTTATTGAATTATTCGACCGAACAACAGCCTTCTACCGATCTAATTAACTTAATCACTGGGTGAATTGGTCGCAGCGTATATTGCCCTTTCCTCGAATTAGGCCCCACCGAGCAAATCAACGGCTGAGATCACTCTAAATACAGTCGCATGTGCACTAATTTCAGTGCACTGCTCAAGCACCAAAATGGAGCACGCGAGTATGAGATAAGTGAAATTTTATTTTTTAAATTTTATAAAATATATAAAAATTCAATTTTTATTCCTAAAATTTAAAAAAAAAATTCAAAAAAGATGAAATTTTAATATATAAATTAAATATACTTAGACCAACATAGAAAAAGAAACAAAATAAAGAAGAACATTAAAACTATGAAATATCCAATGTTGCTATTTAGCTGAGTAACAGTCATATGTTACCATAAAAAAAAAAAAAAAAGTAACAACCATATGTATATGTATAGTATCATTAACAATCGAATATATCGTATCATTGTCCTTTATCTTTTATGGCACGAACGAAAACAAAAACTAAAATAAACTGAAAAATAACTTATTCATGACATACAAAATCGGCACCTATTTGATTGGCCCGTGCATCATCTCCGCGGCCTCATTACTGGATAAGGTGATAAGATATGCTACCTTTTTTCTTCCTCTTTCTTACTCTCTCCAGTCCTTCGAACGCAGGCCACAGCACAACAATGGCTTCTTCCTCTCTTCTCGCGCACACCTCCCCAACCGCAAAACCACTCTCTCCCATCCGATGCAGATCCGTCGCCACCCACAGCAACACCAACGCCCCCTCTTCTTCCAGAACCGTCTGTACCGCCCAGTTGACGAGACGCGAGTCAATGGTGAGGATCGCCTCCGGCATGCTGGTGTCGCCGCTGCTGTTGCTTCCGACCTCCCCATCTCTCGCGGCTTCCGACGACGAGTACGTGAAGGAGACGGCAGAGGTGATCGGCAAGGTGAGAGCGACGATCAACATGGAGAAGAGCGACCCGAATGTAGCTGCGGCGGTGGCGGATCTGAGAGAAGCTTCCAACTCGTGGGTCGCCAAGTACAGGCGAGAGAAGTCTCTGTTGGGGAGGCCCTCTTTCCGCGACATGTACTCCGCCCTCAATGCCGTGTCCGGCCATTACATCAGTTTCGGCCCCACCGCTCCTATTCCGGCGAAGCGCAAGGCCAGAATTCTGGAAGAGATGGACACTGCGGAGAAAGCACTCCTCAGAGGAAGGTAGACAACAACATACATATATACAAGCCTTTCCTTGTCTTTTCCTCTTTTTCTCATAATCCTAAAGACGTTCGAATCGGGGGAGAGACGAAAATGTTTAACTTGATTTTGGGTTTTTCCTGTATTTTTTTTTGTCGGTTTTGTATTTCCTCTTTCCTCTTCACTTCCTGCTTCTGCGCTGCTGTATTGGCATTTGGCAGAACGAGAGAGGCCATGTTTCAGCTATAAATTTTGACAGCTTTATCGGTGTCATTGCAATGTTCTACTCATGGATAAGATCGATTTCTGCTTTTTTGCAATAAATAAAAGGTGTCTCGTTAAAACCGTTTCTGAAGAAAGACGGCACCAGCATTTCACAGATTAGGAGGAAATTTCACTTTACCCATCAAGTTTGCTTCTAATTTATAACAGAGTTGCGATTCCATGCACCCGTACGCATGACATTTTTCCTAGTTGTGCTTAAT
>JAXCLR010000001.1:2396793-2423561 GCA_035584095.1 Annona squamosa
GTAAGAAAGGGAAATTAAATTAGAAACCGATCTATATACAGTTTAGATGCAGAAACTCACGTAGACATTATTCAAAAGCAACTTTAGAGATTTTCCCACTCTGTGACACTGCTATTTTTTTTTGTTGATATTTCATTGTATATTTCATTGTATATCATGACATCAAATATTACACAAATTAAGCCCATTGATGTCGGAGATTGTTGATCATATATTTTCTTTAAGAAAAATTAATTTGATTTTGATGATTAATAAACCATTGAAATATCATTAAAAAGGATCAAATGAATATGTGTAAGTATATTCAAATATTTTGTCTCCAATTATATTATAAAGGTGAAAATGTAAAATAATTTAAGTTTAAGAGCTCAAGTCTTTATGTTGCAAATTTAGCAAGTAAAGTCTCAGCCCAAATTGACTTCACTTATGACTTAAGTGAAATCTTAGCCTAATTCGACTCCGCCAGCAACTTTTAAGAAAATAGCAAAGTCAAAACTCATCTCAAGTTGACTTCACTTGCAACTTGGGTGAAATAACTCAAGTCAACTTCGCCTATGACTTCGAAGGCAAAAATATGAATAGTAAGTTCTAATCAAAGCAAAGTTGCAACTCCAGTTGGCTCTACTCATCCCAAGTCGACTCCACTTGTGACTTCAAGTTACAACGATCGAAAATTCGAACGTTGAAGTATTAAATATACTCCAATTACCACTCTAACAACTAAATCTTCTTCTCCTCTGTAAATATATTGAAGTATGAACATAAAGAGAGAGAGAAATACAATATGAGATTATACCTTTCAATATTTAAGATTGTTGATATCATTTGAATAAATATTAAAGTTTTAAGTGTTATTACTTCAAGTGAGCTTATAAGGTCATCTTCTTCACATAACAAAGAGCTTTCAAAGTTGACTGATTAAACGTTGTAAAATGTAAATTTTCTTTTGTCTATTTTTTTTATGACATTGACTTAGATCGATGTTGGAGACCGAATTTAAGAAGAAGCAAAGGGTGTTGGTTTGAGTTTATCTCGCTAATGGATTTTGCTTGATTGGTTTCAGTTTTTCTTACTAACAGATTAGACTTGGTTGGTTGGAGTTAGTCTCACCAATAAGTAATTATTATATATGTTCCCTCGAGCTAGAATCTAGAAAAGAACGGGTGCTATAAATTGTATTAAATATGCAATAGTGGAATTTCAGCCCTATTTATAACTTTAACAAATAACTTGATAACTCATATGGAATTTCAGCCCTATTTAATTAAGATACGCATAATACAAGACTATTTAATTAAGATACGCATAATACAAGACACACGTAACAACAACCTTGGGATTGTTTATAGATTATGCATTACTTAACTCTAAGTGCAATCTCACATTGTCTTTTTTTAAACATCACACAGAATCCACAAATGAATCTTATGACCAATTTTATAAAAAGCATTAAAATAAAGTTAAGTAAACAAACCAATACCAACTTCATAAATCAAAGGAAATTATACGTCCATTACAGTTCAACAACAATGTCCATCATAACTCTAGAATAAGAGCATTAGCCACTCATAGGTACTCAAAAATAAATAAAATTAACGTTCACATTCATTTTAGACTTAACCAACAAAAAAAAAAATTAAAGAAAGAATAAAGTCATCTCTATAGGCATAATTTCCGCTTCCAAACTTTAAATCGTTCCTTCCTTCGCCAAAGTTCAAAAAAGGAGATTTGCACATGATTTGCTAACAGGTTTGGCACAACCACCAATGTGGTTTTCTATCTTCTAAAAATCAATACTCTTGCTCGTGTCCCAACATGGTTAGCCACGCACCCCCTACTGATTTCCTGACTTTCGAAAATACATCCTTCTATCGGCCCAAACCTTGTTATTGTTAATTTCATCCTTTTGCAGTTTTCACTTGATTTTCTTTCTTTTTTATTTATTTTCTTTTCCCCTATGATCTCCTTCATAGTTTAACAAACTTTGTAAGAATTCGATTCAAAAGAAACAATTTGATGCCTATTCTCAAAAAAATCATCGCAAAAAGCATTTTTCTCATCAAAATATTAGCATCGAAATAATTTTTATTTTCAATATAATTGATTTGGAAATTCAAAAAATGCATATAATTAAAAATTATAAAATTTTGGTTTGTAAATTAAATGTATTTAGTCCATATTTTTCGTCAAAATAACAATATGTAAAAATATGCCTTATTAAGGGAGTTCCAGGAACCTCCATTAGCCCAAGTGAATAGATGTTTTATTCTTTCGTCGGAAGTCTTCCTTGTTATATAATACATCCTTTCTTCTTCTTCTTCTTCTTCTTCTTCTTCTTCTTCATGAGTACACTATAGCATGTAATTTTTCCAATTGTATCCTACATTTGAAGAGCATATTCTCTAACGGCATTAGCTTACTAAATTTGCATTTTTGTGATTAAATATAAATAAAGTATATATATTTAGAATTTTAAAAATGTAATGGGCATATTAGGGATTAAAGTCAAACACAGTTGTTATATTTAAGAATAATCCAAGAGAGAGAGAGAGAACCAATTGGTGGTCGATAGACTAAAGTCTCTTCCTCTTCTCCCACCCTTCTTGAGAGTGTTGTCATGGGGGATTGGTGCCGCATCCTCCGGAAATAAGTCAAATAATAAAAAAGATTATCTGAAATGAAATGCCATGCAATTCAATATCTACTAAGTAATGATTCCTCCAATACAGAAATTAAGGACTCCTTAACACTGGAGCTACAAATAACGAATGGCATAAAATATAGCCACCGGCAATGTAGCTGTTTTATCCGGAAAGGAAATCCTTAGAGCAAATGGCTTGGGATAAAAATTACTTTTAGAAAATGATTACCTAGTTGTACCAATAATGCAAGTGATTCAATAAAAGATACCACCCCAATAAAAAAAACTAAGAAAACCTTCATATTAATTAGCAGAATTACGTACTATAACAAAATAACTCACCCGTATTTAGAATGAAATATGGCATTTAAAAAACTAAAAAAAAACCTCGAATACCTACAAGATCTCGTATTCTTCCCTGTGAGGCTAAGAAAAAACTATTAGTGTCAAAACAAAGGTTTCAAAGAATTACCAATGTGAGCAATCTTCGTTCTTGATCAAGCAAAGGCCTTGAGGGTAGATTGAGCACCTGGGCTAGGTGTCTTCATTTTGTGTCCCTCCTGTTGCATTGAGTTTTATGTGTAAAGCTCAATGTTTTAAAATCCATACCGGTCATTGAACCGGTTTTGTGACCGATTTTTGGTTTTTTCAGTTCAATCGAACCAAACTGATGGTCGAATCGTGGTCGAATGGGAAAAACCAAAGAACTGGGACATGACCATTTCACTGTCCAACAGGTCCGACCTCATGGTTCGGTCCAATTTTTAAAACATTGGTAAAGTTGTGATGCCCAACTCCTAATTAAAAAAATAATTTAAAGATAATAAGTATTTAACATCAAGCTAACAAGAAAATTGATATAAGAAAAAAAAAGATAATGCATTTCTAGGGCATAATCACAATAAAATGGATGTTCTTATTTACAATTCAAAAGATTTGCAAAGGAAACTTATAAATATATGCACTCACCTAAAGGCGTATTTTTTATAAAAAGTTTCTTAAGGTTTTTTTCATCAGAATAGTTTCCCCAATTTATTCAACTCATATGACAAGTTTTGGAAAATTTTGGATGCGTATCTTTAATTTTTTGGTTTCAAAAAAATTAACAATTTTGAGAGAATGGGAATGACTTAAACACCTCTCAAATTGTTGACTTTAGGAAATCAAAAAACCTATATATATATATATATACAAAAATTGTAAAACTTGGGCTATGAATTAAGTATTTCAAAAAATATTTTCCTTAAAAAAACTTTAAAAAATACACCATTTAGCAAGGAAGGCGTAGTTGTAATCCTTAAACAAATATTTAGGTATTTTTATGCTTTTACTTTTGCTATATAGTAGGACTCCTAACCATGTTACCCTTATTTTTTAAATGTTGATAATTGATATAAAATTCAGTTTATTCATTATTTTTAACACTGCTTATTTAATAGGATATCAAGTTTCATTCCAACTAAAAATGTGCATGAGTCAATCTACTCAAAAATAAATATATTTCATGTGCGAATTAAGAAAAATGCTTAGATTCATTTATATAATAGTGTTATTTTAGATAGTTTAAATGTTGAAAATATTATTTTAAAAATAATTTTTAGTATTAAATTATTTTATTATATTGATTTCACAGTTATAAATGAAATCTAATATAATGGTGCTAAAGAAATGAGAGAGTTTACATGATAATATAAGATATGTCAAATATAATGAGTAGAGTAAATTTTTTATCAACTATCAAAATATTAAAAATGAAAGGATTTAAAATAAAAAAATGAAGAGAATTACATTGAAAGGAGTTCTTACAGAAACCGAGTCCATCAATATTGTACTCCATTTGTATTTGCAAGACAAAAAAAAAATCATATAATTTGGATTTTTATATAATCCAAGTGTAAATGCATGAAATTATTTATAATTATATTTCTAGAATCAGATTCCTATATTTCTACGATTACTACTTACAAAAGTTTTCAATTCATTTGATTTTTTTGCATATTAGCAATATTTTTGCATATCTAACCTTGTAAGTTTGGACTTTAGCTTACCAATCTACGACGTTTGAATATTAGCCAAATTCACCTTCTATGTTTCAATATTTTGCTGGTCAAACATTTCACTAGACTAAATTGCCGGTGGTATACATGCCGCTTTGATCGCGAAATATATATACATACACACCAGCTACCTCACATATTTGAACCTCGCATATTTGAAAATTGCAGCAGTTTTGACAACAAAGCATCTTTGTCCTCAAATCAAAGCTCCTTATGAGAATATGTTTTAAAAAGTATGTTTAGAAAGTGATAATTTTTATGAAAAGTTTTTGAAATTGAAGAAAATAATATAATTTAAAGACAGTAATGAGAAATAAAGAGAATAAAGTTAAAATAAATAGATCAGATATACCTATAATTTTGTAGAAAAGTTTTAGATTAAAAAATTTTTGTTGAAAAATTTTCCAATGTAAACAAGCACGCCCTGAAAACAAATATATACCAAAGCTTCTTCTTCAATAGGAAAAAATCCATCTAGTGTCGGAATCTGGCAACCATCTGCCTACACTCGCAGGCATCCACGCTACATGCTAAGCCATCCACCATCATAGACCATCACAGCCGACAATACCATTTTTCCACATGTTGGCACCAAATTGAGGCATTTTCTCAGTTCAATGGGCGCCCATCTTCACCATTCCACTAGAGAAACCCATTTGTTGGCTTCATTCCACAAATCTGCGCTTCTTAACCTCTAGAAAAAACCGAGGAAATCTCACATTCACAGGCATCCACACTACATCTGTTATTCCGCCATCCTCCATGACCAAGTGAGAAACCAACGGAATCTCAAGATGACATCTACGTCTAAACTATCTAAAATATTATTACTACATGAATTAATAATTCTATAAAAATATTATTACATTTTAATACATATATCAATAAATCTAAACAATTTTCTAATTTAATATGAACATATTTATTTTTAAGAAAATGAGCTGATGCACATATTTGATTTGGATAAAACTTGATCTACTAATTAAACAAATTAGTTTGTCCATCGAGCCTTTTGAATTCTTCCAAATGCCTGTTCCCCTAGAATGAGTCATATCCTCTTATTTTTAACTTATGAATTGTTCTAAATTCTTTTATAAAAATTGATATGCAAATAAAATCCCTAATTTAACTTGCTTAAGTACACGTATTAAATAAAATGACAATAAAAAAAAGAAACCAAAACCATGTACCGATGTAGTCTGACTGTCTGAGGCTTCGTTTGGGCGCACGTTTAAGGGAATAAAAGCACTGTTTGAGTCCTTTGAAGCTCACCGTTTGGCCAAATAACAGTCGTGCATAGAATACCAAGCACCAAATCAACTTGAAAAGCACTGTTAAAATAGCAAATAGAATCCTCTACATGTATCCGCGGCCACATGAGTTGGAATCCTGCTCTATGCAAGTAACCCTAGTAATGGGCGATATCTATAGTTGTCATCCTTGATGTGGAGATATTTTACAAGAAGTCCTATTTGTGGTGAGGACAATAAAAATATATGGTTTGTTATAATGTATATAATACCAAATAAAAAAAAGCAATAGAAGGCTTCAAAAAAAAAAAAAAAAAAAAAAAAGCAAAAAGAAACTGCTTTCCTATGAAAAGTGTTATGCCACCAGCCCAGACATATTAGGAAAAAATTTCCACTGGGCTTATCATAGTCGGGCACTTACCAGACTGGTTTTCTGTTTCTTATGTGGAAAGATGAGATAGTTGTGCTCATCAAAGCTAAGCTTGAAAGTTAACATGTTCATTCAGCTACTTCCATGCTTGCATTTAAATGCAGCATACATGCAGCCTCGTTGTGATTTTACACTGCAACAAATGCAGAAATAACTTCCCATCTGTCAAGCAATGGCAATTGGCAACAATGCTTGACTTCCGAACTTGAATAATTACATCCTTTGCTCTGTTGATGTCATCTTTAAGAAATGAGACTTCTAACTGCTCGTTCTTTTAAGTCTGGCTGCATCAACAACAGTGGTTGTTAAAATTATGTTGGCCATAAAGCTCTGCACTTCCAGCAAAATGCAGCTGTTTGACAAACACAGCCAGCACATTTCTCATGATTTGCTGGTTTTGCCGTCTTTCAGATTTCAATTGGCTGAGTGACAACTTCAACTTTGCTAATTTGAACATGCGACCACCATTGAAGCTAGGTGTAAATGCCGAAATCTACACCAACAGATGATTTGATGTTGCATCAGAAGCGCTTACATTGCTTTTGTCCAGAGTCTTCTCTTTTCTTGAATGAATCTTGTTCAAGGCACTATCAGCTCTAGAAACAATTTTTGAAACTGTGAACCCAGTGACTTCAAATATCCGTGCTCGATGAGGGATTAATGAACTGCGCAATGTAACATCAACTCCATCATACGTCCAAACACCAAGGACTGCCTCCCCCTTAAGTCCAACAGCATACCAACCAAGGCCAGCCGCTGCTAAATCCACAGAACTAGAATCCCAGCTATTACCCAAAATTCTAAATTCCCTTCTCAACCATTTCCCAAGCTCTGCAACCCGTTTCTCACCAATGGGTGGCTGCAATGATATTAGATAATCTCATTATTATCAGACTGATGAAACAACAACAGATGTCTTAATATTGACAAAACTCTAATGGTTGGAATTAAAAAAGATGTCCAGTTAAAGTCTGTAGTCCGGAGAAAAAAATATGAAATTAGAAATCCAGCAAAAGATACCTGCAACTGCTGGCCAAAATGGGCTTCTAAAATTATGGCTGCATTCTCTGTTTTCCCCATATGAAGTGGTAGATCAGGAGATGCCCAAACAGTGACATAAATAGAGTCCACTGAAATTTCCTCTACATCCAGTCTCATGAGTCCAGCAATATGAACTGAATGGCCAGCCTATCAGGATGGCACAAGAAAGCCAGCCAGCGAACAGAGAAAAGTTAGATCAGAAGGTGAAATTCAAACACATTCTCTTCTGTTCTATATCTTTCATAACAGGTCAGAGAAAGATAAGTTACGTGGTGCTTATAATATAACATGCGTAGCTACCATAATCTGGAATTTGATACAAGCAATCATGGAAAAAAAGACCAAATTAACTATAAAGTGTGCCCTTCTGCTACATCCATAGGGTTTAATCAATGTTATAAAACTTGGACTGGCAATTGAACTGGTTGAGGACCCCTTTTATAAAAACTAAATAATGCAAACTAATGAGCATGGAGAATTTAATAACAGATCTCAACTTAAGAGTATGTTTCCCTGTGAACCAAGGCTCAGCCCAGTGGTATCACATTGAGCACATGAGTATGAGGTCCTGCCTTCGAAGTCCTGTAGGAGTGGTCTCCTTGTAATGTGAAGTTGCAATGCAATCAGAGAAAGGAAAAAAAAGAGTTTGCTCCCCTGATCTCTAAGCTACATCCTGAATCTGCCCCTTTAATACACTGATACAAAACAAGGTACGAAAATAAAAAAGTAGCCGTTCATCAGACCAGACTGGCCAGGGTAATCAAAATAATTCTATGCAAGAACTTTAATGATAGAAAAATATAAATATGAAGAAGTTAATAAAATGTTGGTCTCCAATAAGGTTTCATCAAGACTCAGAAGAAGCTACAGAAATGCATGTTGAAGATATGCAATGCCTCTCTACTCCCAATGGTTCAATAAATCAACTCAACGAGTTTTATTGGTGCAGACTCAATATCAATGGCCATACGATTGGCAAATGTAAAGCAATTACCTTCTTATATGTGCTGGAAGGAATTGAAACAGATTGTTAATCATCACAAATTTCAATCGAGCACAGATAATGTTTACCCAACACAGGATGCTGTTAATGTTTAGCAACTTGTTCCTAAATTAACATTCACAGTTCATTTTATAAATTTCACATTTCGGCAGACATAACGTAAATTTAATGAGTGATCAGAATAAACAAGGACCAATTTCGATCACCGCAGTAGAGTACATGACCAATCGAGAAAGCAGAAATTAAGAAGTTTTTTCAAAAAAAAAATAAATAAATAAATTTTGGAGACAGAAAGCAAACCTTGAGTCTGTATGTTCTCGGCTTCAATTCCTTGCAAATATGAACCAGCTTCTGCTCCTCCCTTGTCAACCTGGTTGAAATCTGATGGGGGAGCAAGATTCCAGGTGTGTCAAACAATTTGGCCTGCCCAGGAAGAATCCCATGGACTCTAACAATCCCCAATGTGGTCCCCGGCACTGGCGCTTCTGTCAGGTGCGTCACATTTCCCCCATAATGCCTTCCCATAGAATTGATCAGTGTCGATTTCCCAGCATTCTGTGCTCCAATTGCCCAGACAGTCCCTCGAGGTCCGGCCAAATCCCTCACATCATCAATAAGATTCTTCACTCCCCAGTCCTTCATTGCGCTTACAAGATGGACGCTGGTCAACTTAGTCGCCCCGCCCTCGCGGGCACGATGCCGGACCCAGTGCTCCAACGTTGTGGGCGAGAGGGAAGGAGGGAGGAGATCAATCTTAGTCAAAACAAGGACGACCCTTGGGACATTGGCTGCCTTCCCCTGTTTCCAAGCTGAAGCATTCTCATCAATTGTAGTCGACAGCAATCGAGCTACCTTCCTAGGGAAAGACCCATCGAAATCAGCAGCATCCACAATCATCAAAACAACAGACCTGGTGCCAGAAGCGCTGGCCAACTTCCTGCCAATGGTGTGGTCGAAGTCGAAATCTGGGAGCAGATTCTCGACAGCGGCGTCCTTTACTTTGCCGTAATGACGCAATGAATAGCACCGGGCGCAGACGATGGGCTTTTCGGCAGGAGTGGTAGGGGTCTCCGAACTGTTCTCCGAGGCCGAGTCAGGCTCTTGGAGGAAACCTCTTTTGAGAGAATCCGATATCTGTGGCTCGTCGAAGACTGGGGTTTTGCAGATACGGGCTCGATAGTCGGCGTCTTTCGGGACGGGGCGGATGAAGAAGCCGGGGAGTTTGGAGCTAGAGTCTTGCATGTAGACGCCGCAGCCGGGGCAGACGGGGAGATCAGAGGGAGCAGCCGGGGGAATGGGATCGATGCTGGCATCGCTGCGGAAGTTGGACGGTTGTTTGAGAAGGGAAGATGGGATTTTGGGAGGAGGCGGAGGGGAAGAAGAGGAGAAGGTTCTGAGGGAGTTTTGGCAGAGTTTTAGGTGGGGATGGGCGTCGGAGGAGGGGACGACGCGAATGAGATGCTTGAGCTTTGATGGTGAGAGCTTGCGAGATAACAGCATGGCTCGGCTCTTCCTGTTTGACCTCTTTAGTTTCTCCTCGCTGCGCTACTTGCTCTTGCGCCCTTCCGCTCCGGCATGCGAACCGTTTGCTCGAAGGACTGAGAGGGCAGTGGCTGTTCGCTAGTTCGCCGCTGGGACTTTGAACCATCTGCTCACGAGCTTGAATGGGATGGATTCCAAACCGGAAAACGCGTCACACGGACAACGATGCAATTATGTGGATCCGATTAGAAAAACAGTTCAATGCATTCGCTTCCACCGAACTGATTGTGAAAAAAATAAATATAATTATAATAATAATAATAACAATTTAGCAGTCCGGCTTGAAGCAATATTTTCTGTCAATCTAGACTTAGGTACAAGTCTACCTGATCCTTTTTTTTCTTTTTTTGATAGAAAGTCTACCTGATCAGTATCTTTAAAAATATATCGAAACATATACCAAGTGAAAATCATGTAGATTTTCAGCACCTGAATTTTACATGGATGTGCATGAGTTTGATGTGTTAGTGGTCATGATGGACTCATCATTCTGCACATTTAACCAGTTTATAAATAAGTGTAGATTTAGATTTTTGAATAAATGATTTATAGTCCCCACACTCGTTTAGCCATTTAAATAAATAAATAAATTAGGACTAAGATTTTATAACATACTAACCAATTTATTAACTCATTTATTTGTCAACTCATAATCTATTTAACTCGTTTAACCATTAATTCAGTTATAATAATCTAAAAGGGGTATATATATTTCTTAAGTCCTAATCTATTTCCCCCATTTTGATTTTTTATGATCTATTTTTTCCATTCTGATTTACTATTTTTTCCCTTTATTTACAATTCTACAACGCTTTCCTTGCTATCATGCTATGGTTATCCTTATTGTCACTAAAATTTTTCTTTCTCTTTGCCTATCTTTCCTTCTCGCTTCACCTTTGATCATCTCCATTTTCATATATTTACTCTCTTTCTCTCTCTTCTCCACTTCATTTATCCTTCTACATCTTTAATTTTTTCTTTGTCTATCTTTATTATTGTTTTCTACTCTTTAGCGTTTCTCTCTATCTCATCTGCTTGCTATCATTATTTGTATTAGACCTTCAAATATATATTTTTCTTCCCATGAAGATTCAGTCATACAATATATGTCATTGATATATCAATTCACTATGATAATTATAAATAATACATGCTCAATTTTAAATTAGTTTCGTTTTAATTTCTTTGCAATGCATATATAATAAGTTAATAACCTACCAACCTGTATATTAAATAGGTTGTAGGTGAGTTAGAGTTAAGGTTTGTTTAAATGAGTCAATAAACAGATTAAAGTTAAAATTTTTAAATGAGTTAAGATTATGTTTATCTCAGTCTATTAACACATCTACATATATCTGTATAGGAGGTCCTAATTTAAAATTCAACTAAAACAATAGCCTCCATCAAGAAAAAAAGAAAACTGTAAAAACATGCAGATATAAAATTAAAAAACTAACAGCAAGCATAAGTTTCAATGCTTTCAGAAAGTAGCCAATGGGCATTTGCCCCGTTGGTAGCACTTAATGGCAGCAAGCCAACCAATAGCGTTTGAGTCTTGTAAAGTACAAATACAGATGTGATGGAAGCTTGTTTTTAAGGAGATTACCCGCAGCATTTGGGTCTTGCAACGTACGGATACACATGTGTGATGAAAGCTTATTTTTAAGGAGATTAATGTTGTATAATATTAATAAAAAATACTTTGGAACAGTATGAAAATGGTTTAGATTATGTTAATAAATAAAGATCATCATAAATTTAAAATGTTATATGATTCAAGGTGATCTTTTTAATCATAACCTGGTTTTGAATGATCTAATATTGGGAGAAGATGCAAAATACATTTCTCATTTTTAGGGCGTGTATGTTTTTAAGAAAAACTTTTTCTCCGGAACTTTTTAATTTAAAATTTTGCATTATTTACAGCTATCCAAAATTTTAATTATTTCTTTAAATTTACCCGTACAAATTATCATATTTTTAATTATTTTTATACATCTATTTATATAAATAACTTATCTATTATAACTTTTTCTTTATTCTTCATCGTTATCCCTCTTATGTCACATTATTTTATCTAATTTCAACATCTTTTACTAAAACTTTTTTTTCAGAATTTTACGAACTTGCCAAACGCACCTTACCATTATTATTATTTTTATTTTATTACGATATGTCATATGCACCCATTCACCCAATCTCTCCTGCACTGCGCAATGCTTAAAAGATAACAAGATTCGTATTTTTATGTTAGCTTGCAGTAATATAATAATGAAAGGCTTAGATTCAATACTTCCCCTGTCCATCATCGAAACAATGATCTGGATCGCATGGGACGAATGTGACGGATGCCGATATTCGGAGAAACAAAAACTCAAGCGCGCGCCGTAGGGTCGGTAGTGACCGAACAACAGGTTTTCTTTCCTTCTCCCAAATCCACAACAAAAGCTTCAGGCAAGCTTCAGGAGCAAGAGCAGGTAACGGCTTCTTCCAGAGATCGAAGATAAGAAGCAAGCTGTCTATTGTCTTCTGAGGAATCAGTTTCTGATGGCCGAAAAGCCCCAACCTGTTCGAGTTCTATATTGCGCAGTCTGCAGTCTGCCCGCAGAGTATTGCGAATACGGGCCTGATTTTGGGAAATGCAAGCCCTGGCTCATCCAAAATGCACCCGATCTTTATCCGGATCTGGTCAAAGGTGCAAGCTTTTTACCTTGAAACCCTAATTCTGATTATTCCCATGTGATTCTTCACCTCTTTGGCTTATCGTTCTTTGTTTTCCGATTCAGAGGCGACTGAGAGGGAGGCGGCCAAAGCGGCCGATCAGCTGCAAGCGGTTGGAATTTCTGGCAGCAGTGATGCCGCCTCCGCTGTCACTTCTGCTGCCTCCACTGCTTCAGGTATTTGCCGCAACCATTTCCATCTGAATTCAGACGGTAGAAAATGGGAATTATTTATGGGAATTATTTTGGTAGCACTATTGTATCTATCTCTTCTTGATTATTTATGGTTTTTTTTAGAATTACATCTCTCACTGGTTTGTTCTAACCGTCCAAAAAACAACTCCTGCAACGGCTGCAATTGTCTAGATTAAAGCGCTTTGCGTTCTGCTTGCTCGGCTAGCCCTGTTGAATCTTTTGTGCAATTCTTGCTGAGGTTTCTGTCCAAATTTTCTCCTGTTATGCCCCCAACAGTTATGCTTTTTATGCTTGTTGGGATTGGCATCGTGTCATTTCCGCTGGGCTTGAAAATTTTGGCTTGTCCTGAAGTTGATTGTATGGCCAGCAAGTGAAAATTTAAATCCTCCACGACTTGAGTAAAAGCTGTTTCGCTGCACATGAGATGGACCTGATTGCTGGATTGTGCAAGAATAGAAAGACTTGTTGGTTATTGTTCTGTGGCCTGGCATGGTCGAAATTTGAAGGATGGAGAAAACAGCACAACAACTTTGATTTTGAAATCCCCTTCTGATTTTCTAATTGAAATCCTGTTTGCATCTAAAGATCGAGATGCCTGTAGCAAATTCTGTCATCTGACTGACTAGGGGTGCATTTGGGAAGAAGAAAAAATAGAGAAAGAAATTCAATGGAGAAGTTTTTGAAATAGATAGGGTAATGATTTGATATGATAAAGGTAATGATTATTATTGAAAGGAATAAAGTTGAATTAGATTGGATAGTTGTATGGGAAGAAGTGAGAAAGCAGGGGGAGAAAGGTTAGAGAAAATTATTTTTCTTTCCCCCTTTCCAAACATACCCTAGCTGTAACAGAAAGTTTGATGTTTGTATAGACATGCTCCGGGACAGATGAATGACTCTGCAATGACACTAGAAGCTACTTCTTTCAGCTTTCTGCTTTGGAGTCAATAAAATGACTACAAATTCTTCCCCCTCTTTGAAACTTGAAAATGTAGTGGTGAGTCCAAGTCTTTGAAGAGACATTAGATGCCACCTGCATTGATCAAAAGTTGATGTACCAAACTATGTTAGACAATCTAAGCCAAAACTGTGCCAGAAGTGGAAGTGTTTAAAAAGCACTGTACGAAGTCTAGATAACTAGAAATATGAGATGGATGCTTATCTAAATACATGTAACTCAAGTTATAGGGGATCATTTTCTTGCAGTTCTTAAGGTTATCCGTTAGTTGACTTGAATATTGCTGTACCTAAACAGGGGCTAATAGACCATTTTTTATGATCTTGTGGGCTGAGACATTGCAACTTTCTCATACCCTCGTGGTTGTCATTATCATTCTTCACTAGGCAGCGACTATCTGAAATTTAACCTTTCCATGTTTGGATTTAAATTTCTTAGGATCCTTCTACTTTTATGGGATTGGTTCCTTTAACAACATAAGCATGCTTTGAAGAAAAATCATGCTTCCTCATATCACAGTTCCTTTTTATTGTTGTTGTTGGTTGGTTTGGAAGAAATATGGCGACATATGTTGAAGGTAAGATGGTGAAATGAGATGTACAAAAGAGTGTAATGGGTGTTGCAGTTCTATGTCTCACAATTTATTTGTAGTGTAAACCAAATACAGGTAGCTACATGGACATGCCTGATCTCAATCATTTGCATCTGTTGGATACCTCATCTCTAGAAGCATATTATCCCGGCTACCAAAATTTGATGCATTCTTTATGATTGATAGAATTATTTCTTGCCAATTTTGCTGTTCTAGTGACCTCTTTGGATGTTGTGACATCATCCTTAACTGCAGTAGATGTTGTGTTGGATGGATGGATGTTTGTCAATTTGGATCAATTACTATTGTCAATCTAAGAGCTCTGATTGCTGACTGGTCTGCCTTTGATTGTTTGTTGCAAAAATCAGTGATTTGACTGTATTTTGGAGATTTGATTTGAGTAATCTCAAATTCATCATTTCTTCCTTTCTTTGTCTAGCTGCTCAAAATTTTTCATAATATATGTGTATTAGTTCAAGTCCTCACCTCTTTAATCATTGCAGGTTTCAAGTCTACTACTCTTTCTATACTATCATGTTTCAGCTCTTGCAATATTTGAACTAAGAAGCTCAATCATAATTTTTTTGTGCTCTTAGCTGGAAGATTCTTTGACCCAAAACTCAATTTTTTTGTTCAAATGTATCCAATTCTACCAAAATTGATCTGCTTCTGCACTTGATTTTTTTTTTTTTTTTTTTTTTTGATTTCTCCTGAATCATGTTCCAACTTCCAAGTCTTTTGTCATGACAGTAGTTGCCATTCACCAGTTTCTAGAAATTTCAAAGTTCCAATCCCAATCTAGATGGCCATTGCAAGAACAATAACAGAGTTTCTGACATTCTGTTGGAGGTTTACCTGGATGAATTTCCTCTAATTCTTGATGTATTCCTTGACTCTTGTCTTTCTTGAAGCTGAGTCTAATGGTAGGTTCTCCACCTGTCTGAAGTTTATCCACTGGAATTCCAGGACGTTGCCTTTTCCAGATGGCCATTTCTTCTTTCAGATTATTTTCTGTAAGAGAAAATGGGAAACTGTTCGGTGACCATGTCATTCGAGAGATTGGTTTTTATACAGCAACATTTTTATTAACTAGCTTTAACTGCCTCACAGAAACTTAATTCTACCAACCAATTCTTGGCCATTCAATAAACTTCTGCAACTGTTGCAGCTGTCTGACTAAAGCATTTTTCTTTCTGCTTTCTTTGCCTGTCCTCCTGCGTTCTTTCTGCTTGCATCTTTCCCGAAACCCCAATTAGTTAAACACCTGTTAAACCTTGTTATTCCAACAACAGATTTGAGTGTTAATACTTAATATCTTTGGATCTTAGTGGGTACAATGTTGATGCTTAGAAGGTTTGGATCCCATTAGTTACTCCAAGAGTTTATCCTCCTGCTGTCAGCTGATTTGGTATCTTTGTGCATGGAATGTCTGCTCTGTAGAATTGGCAATGCTTTGTAAATTTTGTCCTGTTAGGAAATGTTTTGAAGCTGGCTGTGATTTTTTGACATATTTGAAGAGCTTCTGTAACTACTAAAGATCTTTTCTAGTTTGGTACGATAATCAGTGACAAGACTTTCATCAATTTAGTGAAATTGTTGGAGTTAATCTAATTAAGAATAAGAATCTGTGCTAGAGTGTATTGGTGGTTCTTTTGCTTGTTATGCGCATGTATTCTTGTTTTAGTCATCAATGCAAAGGCTTGGATCTAGGGTTTTGATTTTGTTGTTCGTTGGATGGATATTGAGGTGGACATGTATGGCGAGGCCAGAGGACAAGGATACCCATATGATGCATTGCAAATATGCAGTATTGAGGGCTTTCAAGGTGGGCTGCAATTGTCAGTCATATTACATGTTTTGCCATCAGAACGTGGGTTGTCGGACTTGGTAAAGAACACCTAGGTTGACTTCTTAACATTCCAATGCAAAAAAGTAAAATTATATATCTTCATGCCATTCTGCTCCCAGCCACTGGTATCTTTCTGTGTCCCTGAAGTTATCTGGTAGTTTGCTGCTTATGGACTCCTGATGAAATTTCTTGTGTTCCCCTTGGTTTGGGCTTATTATCTATGTTTCATACAGTCAAATTTAAGATTAACCATTTTTATCCTTTTTTTAATAATAATGTTTTTTTTATCACTTTTAATTGCCAAAAAAGAAAAAAAAGAAAGAGATCAATATAGTGTTTCTTTTTTATTTTCAGGTGGTACATCAGCTAACAAACAAGAGGAAGTGAAACGTCTTCCTGGTGGGAAGATAAAGAAAAAGGTTTGGTTTCCTTCAATCATAGCAGTTAGATGCTCACTATTTCTTGCAATGTTAGAAGAATTATACCATTCCTTTCCAAACTGTTTTGCTTCTTGCATATTTCATTGTGATAACTGTGATTACATCATGATTAAAAGCCTTGTCCTGTATCTCACTTTCAAGGTTTTTGTAGTACTCTCTCCATACCAACTCAACCCAAGGCTTTTGTAACTTTCAAGGCTTTGTAATACAGGATTGACCCTGAAATCTGTTCTAGAGCAGTGCCATAGTTTTGTGGACTTGTCAATTTCTTTTATCCAACTTGTCCATCAAGAGTTGGCAAATAAGCCAATCTAAACGGTTTTTGGGTGTCCTTGGTGCCTGATGAGTTTCTCCATGTTGTGAGAACTTGTATCATATCTGGGGAATGTGTACTTCATTAACAAAGTAGTGACTTGCTTGTCTTGTCCGGGCCTTGGCAGCAAATGGCCATGACAACTGTTTGCAATTCAGATGATTGCATAAGACACTGTGTTTCCTAGTGTCCTTCATGTTGAGATTGTAGCTCATGTTCCTGTGCCATGATTACCAATCATAAAGAAAATGAATAAATATCGTGGGAAATGGTTTATGATGATAAAGATAATAAATTTGGAAAATATTGAATTTTTATCATTGATTGCGAACCTTGGATTTTATTTTTTTTCGCAAGCTATGAACATAGCAGATCTAGGCTCTGTGTTATTCATCTTTGCATCTTCAGCACAATCAGCTGAAGGGAACTGTTCCCTAATTTTTTCCCCTGGTTTTCTGCCGCTAACCGTTCATTCAACAAATAGTTTTCTATGACCTGTTGTGGCTATTCGAGTAATTTTCTTATGGGCTTGAATGTGTTCTGAACCTTCTAGGTTTAGGTTGTTTGGTCTTTGAGCAACATGAATTGTGGCTTATTTGTTATTTCTGCTGAACATATTCTTTTTAAGGTTTTTCTCCTAAGAAACCAAGTGCAGTTTGAAACCCCTCAGGTTTCACAAATTTTGAGGTTTTTTTTTTTAAAATTTTTTTTAAATCCAACCCATGCATTGTGTTGAAAACTAAAATATAAAAATCAACTCGATTGAAAACCTTTATTATTTCTAATGGTAAAAAAAATTATAAATAACCTTGTGTATTTGTGTTCGTTGTGGATTATATACGAATCTAATTAAAATAATTTTTTGTATCATATAAATATCATGGACGAGAATATGATAGCTGACTTGGATCTTGAAAAAAGAAACTGAAAATCCAGGAGGTTGCAATTTGCACCAGGTTTAATGGGAGAAAAGCCCCCCTCTTTTCAGTTATTGATGTAGTTCTGCTACTTAGGGAACTCAATGGGTGCTTTTATGTTCACATATTGTCCATGATTAGGATGGTTCCCGACGCAGGAGAAAATGAACTGTGCAAGTGTTAAATTGTAATGTGAATGGACTTTCAGCATAACTTTGCTATTTATTTTTCGATTGGGTTTTTTTTTATATTATGGCAAACATAATGTTTATCTCATAATTTCGATTAATCATGTGAATGCTGCTAATGTCTATTTTAGGAGAAACAAGAGGTGATTGTTGAAAAGGTTGTTAGGAACAAGCGCAAGTGTGTCACAATTGTGAAAGGTCTTGATCTCTTTGGTGAGTGATTTCCATTTTCCAGGATGATATTTCTCGATGTAGTCCAAAGTTAAATGAATTGTTTCGTCAAAATTTTTATTTGACTTTCTGACTCAACCCATATGTTTTTTCGTAAGGTGTTAAACTGAGTGATGCTTCAAAGAAGCTTGGAAAGAAGTTTGCTACAGGAGCATCTGTTGTTAAGGTGCAGTCTTTTTATTATTGTTATCATTAATACTGGACCGAACTATCCTGTTGAACCAGTTCAACTGTGAACTGGTCAGCTGATTGGTGTAATTTAGCCTAGTTTGGTTAATTGAATATATTTCGATTTTTTATTTATAATATTGATGAAAAAGTATGTATCTGAAGTAACATTAGTTTCTAGTGGAAGCTCTATCCATTTCAATTTAGATTTATAATTCATGTCTTTAGTTTTTTACTTGTATTATTTTTAAAATTGTTTTGAAAAATTATATTAAACTGTCTACTTCAGTTGAACCATACATTAACCACGCCAACCCCTGGTCCAGATTAAATAACATTTTATTTTATGTTTGTTTACTGAGTGTTTATTGTGCAAGTATGTGCATTAACTGAGTGTTTGTTGGTTTATCATTTATATTTCAACTGCAACCTTATGCTCAAGTGATCCTGTGCAGGGTCCTACTGAGAAAGAACAGATTGATGTACAAGGAGATATAGCCTATGATATTGTGGAGTTCATCACAGAGACATGGCCAGATGTACTTTCCTCTTGCCATCTCTGCTAATAATAAGCTTTTCTTATTACCATCTTTGTCTCTTCTTTTGATTCATGATGTTGTCAGAGTTTATCCAGCATGAATGCCGAAGTTAGACTATTGTGCTCTGTTGAGACTTTGGCAATGATATATGAACTATCATAAATAAATGAATCAAATGAACAATCATGAGTAAATGAAAGAAGAAGCAGGTAATTTATCTGAACTTTCAGTTGTGAATCCAATTCAGAAATCTCATCTTAACCTATAAATGATTTAGGACTTCTGATATTTCCATTATGCACTATGGCAATAAACCCATAACATATGATAATGTTTTAGTTCATTTAGTTTGGCCCTTTGATAAGCTTGTCTCTGATTTTTTCACAGTTAGAAATTGATGCCTGGTATCATTTGATTGTTTGCCTGTAATGTCTCTGTTGTAGTCAGATAAAAGCATATTTGGTCTGCAATAGTCAATCTTTTTATACTCGGAATTGCGCTCTCTAGTTGAAACGTACAGTTGTACGATCATCCATTCTGGGCTTTTAGCCAGATAAAAGCAGTTTTTTGTAAAATGTCCGAGTCCAGTTTTGAACCCCGATCTCTCACACACACACACTCAGGCACTAGCGTCAACCACCTGTTCATCCAGGTATTGACTGAAAGCATATTTATTATATAACTATTTCCAGCTTAATCTATTTGTATGATACAAAGGGCTGTTAGTACATACCCTTTTAAGATCTAAATTGAGATGACAATATAATCACATTTTGAAACGGTAATTGCAAGTTCAGATGCAAAGGAAACTGCAATTGTTTCATTGTAGAGATGCTTGAGTCCCGATGTAATACTATGTCCACAAACTTGTATTATTTTGATTTGTTTCGTATGATATGTTTTTTACCTTTTTGCTGATCTATAGCAATCCTACAGGCTCTTCCAGATGGGTATCTTATCATGAGTTGTAAAGACTGACATTAGCTTTTGTGTTTGTCTTTTTTTGGGTTCGTTTCAGGTGCCAGAGAGTGCAATTTACTTTATTGAAGATGGCAGAAAGGTCCCCGCTGCCTAAGTTTTTATAGGAAAAAGAATCCACCAAGAAATGTGGCAGGCCACCCTTAGCAAAAATGTTGTGCTCTGAGCTTAAAAGGGCCACATAGATTATGTGCTCTACTACAGAGATGCTGTTTACTAACGGATTATTTGCAAATTTCTACTTCAAAACATTTCTATATGCCCTCCAAATGCTGTTGCAGAGGTTTTTGTTTGTTCTTGTTGTCCCAGAAACATGCGGTGATTAAGAGGGCATGGTTTGTACAGAGTACATGCAATGAGTTCTAATCCTTTCAGCTTACAGGGATATGTGCCAAACTTCTTCTTGTTCTTCTTGTTCTTTTTTTTTTTTTTTTAAATTTTAAATTACAAACCCGATCTTTGTTCCACACCACTCCTCTTCTTCCTTCATAGAAACAAAAGGAGAGGAGGTCCGGAAAACTGTTTACCAGGTACAAAAAAGAAACCATTAGAAGCCAAAAAAAAATTTACAATGAAGTTTTGTGGGTTTCCCCACTACGTGTTCTCCTCCCTAGATATAATTGTCGACTTTGCAAAGGCGCGAGCCAGTTAATTCCCACTTTTCTGCCCATGGGAAAGCAAGTCCTTAAAATTGGTAGATAGGAATGTTAACGGATTGGTTTGCACAAGTTGGAGCTTAATTTTAATTATAACTTATTTAAAATATCTTAATCTTAATTCGTTTGTTAATCCATTTAAAAAACTTCAACCTTAACTCATTTATAATTAATTAAATAAACGGGTTGGTGGGTTGTTAACGAGTTGTATAGCAAATAACTTAAAAGTTTAAACTCTAATAAATAATGATTTCATAAGGGGAGACAAGAGGGTGTTTTGGGCATAGGGGAAATGAAAATAAAGCAGTAACGGAAAAATAAAATTAGAGCAGCAGTGAAAAAATAAAAATTAAATGCTTGGAGGAAGACTTAGAGAGAAAAAATAACAAAGAGGTTTGTATATATATATATAACTTTAACGAGTAAAGCGAGTTAAATGGGTCGAATGAATTAAACAGGTTGAACAGGTTATATGGGTTAAATGGATTATCAAACGGGTAGACGAGTTATAAAATTTCAACATTATTATATTTATTTAATTAAATGATTAAACAGGTTAGTGGATCATAACACATTTATTCAAAAATCTCAACTCAAATCTATTTATAAACAGATTGAACAAGCGGATTAACGGGTTGATCATAACCATAACCATTAATACCCTATTGGTAGATATGTCGCACAGGTAACGATGCCTTCGCTAGTTTGCGGACATCGGGTGGAATCCCTAAGGCGTCGTCTTTGGGAGCAATGGGTCTCCTCATGTAGATGGGAGCAATGTCTCTCAAAACAATAAATGGGACTTTGATGTGTTTCTTGAAAAATTGTAAGATTATCACAAAGTTTAAATGTAATAAAAATTGAGATGATCGTAAATATCTACAAATAAAAAAATGGCCTATGTTCTAAGAATGCATCGATTAAAAATCATTTGACTGACTTTCCATCTTTGTTCTGAAAAGCCCCAGCTCCCGGTGCTATCTTATTCCCAATAGAAAAGCCCTTGCTTCCATGTATAGAGGGCTAGAAAATGCCTGATAGAACCAGCTCTTTGCTGCCAAAAATCCCCCATACGATTTCTTATAACTGCACCATATCCCAAATCATTTCCATCCTCGCGTCTGCTTGCATCCACATCTATCTTCAAAGATCTTATTTTTGGTCGAGCCCATGTAGTTAGGCTTTCCTGGATGCTTAAAAGCACCGTTTACCACGAGATTGGTTTGAGTTAAATTGGCGTAAAAAGTCAATACACAAATCTAACATTCCACCCAAATCGATAGGATTACCTTCTGCCACCCAATTGTTACATAGATATCATAACCTTCAACAAGCAGTTAAGTATAGTATAAGTGCATAGTGGTCCTTATCTTTCAGCAGTAGGTGGCAAAGCTCTGGTGTATTCTGCACTATTAACATTAGCAAGCAAACAGGGATCAGGTTCAATGCACCTGGTAGCATTGAGGCTGAATGCTACCTATTTATTTTTATTTATTTTTCAAAAATTTTTCATGAACTTGTTAATCTATGTGTATTTAATATGTGTAATAATTTTTACCATTTTTGGATATTTTTAAAAAATCCGAAATAAATATCTAAAAATTTTCGAAAATGATAAAAATTTATACACATATTAAATATACTTACATTAACATTTTTGTAAAATATTTTTTTTTAAAATAAAAATAAATGGGTTCAATACACTCGGGAGCATTGAGGCTCAATGCTACCGGGTGCATTGAACCAGATCCCAGCAAACATTGCCCCACCCAGCAGTAGAGGTGCAATTTGGGCCGGGTTGAGCCCAAACCCGATTCCCCAATTGTGTTAAAACTTCATCACAACTTGAGTCCAAAGAAACTGAACCTGAGAAAAACGATTTGTAAATACCATATGGTTGAGGTTCAGGTGAACCTGACCCCAATTTTTCATTTTATATTTATTATAAAATATTGTATACATAATTTCAAAACAATATTTCTTTATATTTGTATCGTATTTATATTTATGTTTCAATACATAAATTCGACATATTGTAATTATTTATAAATAACGTATATTATTTTTATTTTATTTATCTTTATATTTCTGTAATTTACTTTTATGTCAATTATTTTTATCTTTTATCTTGTTTCCAATGTTAAAATTTTTTCTAAACATATTCTTTATATTGCTACTTTTTTAAAGAATCTGTTTTGACTATGTATTATTACGTTTACTTACTTGATTTGTTGTTATTATATATTCATATCAAGTTCTAAACTTATTACTCTTAAATAAAATGTGAATTCATCAAAGTCAGGCATTTAGTATTAAAAAATGATGTTCTTTTAAAAAATAAATTTAAAAGATAAGGAAAAAAGTTGAGTTATTCAAAAATTATCTTCTTATTTCATAACAGTTATTTTCTGATGATGTCAATGGTTTTTAAAATGCCATAATTTTTTCCAGAGACTCAAAGGCCAATTTGAAAATCGACAACAAAGAAATTTGGGACTTGAGGTCGTCAGATTTGATCTCTGATTGTGAGAAACAATTTCAAGAGTTTTCGATGCAGAAGGAATGCAACTATCTTATTCCTTCATGGTTTCTTTTACCTTACCTTCAACATGAGGTATGCAACAATGGATACTGGCCTGGAACAGTGAAGGCAACAATGAAAGTCTTTCCCTCGAGATAAAAACATTTGGATTTTGTCAGTTACAGCTTCATACAGCAAATGGAAATGAAACCATCTGGATCCTTGGAGGACATGCAGCATATTCCCATCTGCTTTATCAATAGCCTGATCCCAAAATCAAGTGGACTGACTAATGCATCTTTGCATTAATGTATCACAAAGAACTACTGCATTTGGTTAGTGAATATTCTGAATCTTCGTTTTTTGTTTATTTATTTTTTATTTTACATTTATGTTCCAAAATAAAATGTAAATTTTAAAAATTAAGTACACCAAAATTTTTTTAGAAGAAATCTGTTGAAGCCAACATAGAACAATAGCTTTGACAATTTTCTGCAACAAAAGCGTCGTCGTTTAGTCATGAGCACCTATCATATGAGCTGACACTTGGTCAACCACATTGTTTGATGGGTGTGTTTGGTTATAACAAAAAACATGTCAAGTTACAACTTTTCTATCTAAGGACTTGTTTGAGAATGTGAAATGGGAAAAAATTATGAGATGTGATGGAATAGAAAAATGAATATTTTGAGAATTGTATCATTGATAGGAAACGGTAAGGATAAAGTTTAAATAAATAGGTATAATAGAAGATAGTTGATAAGAAAAAATATTAGAATGTAATGGTAAAAATGAAAAAATATAATTATTATTTTAATGATGATTGGTCTCGAAATTTATGTTCCCACTAATTCTCTCCCGTTCCCAGATTTTGCTATTGCCAAACATCTCTTAAAACTTTCAACTCTCTATAATTATCCTATTTTTACTCATTTTTTCATATATTTCTATATAACTGTCCTAGAACTACCTATATAATTAACTTATTTATTTTAACTTTATTCTTTTTACTCATCATCAGTACTCTTACTATATAATATTATTTTTTTTCAATTCAAAAACTTGTATATAAAAAATTTTTTATTAAAAAATTTTATCACTTTCGAAACTAAAAGAACAATCTCTATGGAAACTAAAATACCAAGATGTAGAATTATAATGACCATTGTCCAACCCAAGGCAGGTGGTAGCATTAGAAAGAATAAGCTAATCCAATTATTGATGCTTGTCAGTATGAGAGTTGTATAACATTTGTTCTTTCTCTAGAGCTCTCCTCAGAGTGCAGCTATTTTGTGGATTCCTGTGTTCGACTTTCTTACTTTCTTGCTTAGAAATTTTCCAGTAAGTCATCCTATGTGTTATGCATTATTGGCTGGATGATTAATGGATCAAATCGTTATGTTGCAGGGCTTCAAGTTTAAAACAGATCTGGCACAGGAAGCTAATTGTAATATTCCTCATCTTTTTTGCTGTGATCGCTAGTGGTCCTGATGGTCTGCTCCCTCTCTCTATTGCACTGCTGTATTCATTTATTAACTTTTTTGATAAGCACTGCTGTATTATTTAAGTGTGTTATCTTTTTGATAAATAGTGCACATGCGGAAACTGTTATTTGGATTTAAAAAGAAAAAACCTTCATTTCCTTACGTTATTATGATAGTTTCCATGTAAATTGTTTTCAGTAGCTATTCAATTGGAGTAATGTTGTTAGAACCGGCTGAACTGGGAAGCGGGACCATGGCCTCTGCCTGGGAGTCGAAACCGGGTTTATCCGGGACGGCTCCAGTTTTGTAAACCGGACATTTAATCTGGTTCGAGCAGTGCAGTGTACGTACAAAAAACTCGATTCCATTTTACGAAAATCCATCTGCTGCTAAGAAAACCGATCTCCTGCTGCAAAAACCCATCTGCCGCTGCCTTTTTGCCGTTCTTGCTTTCGACCAGCAAGCGGTAACTACTGCAGCTCGTCTTCTCTCTGGCGGTCTAGCATTCCAGGCTCCAGCGCAGCTTCTTTCCTCTGCTGTCGTCCACGGAAGCCTCATAGTTCGCTCCTTTCCAGTTCATAGTTACTGCTTTAGTCATTTACTTCTCCATTTTCCCCTCCTACCTGCAAAAGCCATTTTCGTGGCCAGCCTTTCCGGCGCCAGGACGCTACTCCCTTGAGGCCGCGGCGCTAGGTGGACAGGTGCATCACTTTGGGCAATTTTGAAGCAATCTGCTAGCAACACTTGGGAGCTCACTTGGTAATCTTTTTCATACTATTCGAGCATCTTAGAAGCATAGAAATTGGTTAAGATTGATTGAATAAAATTGGTTGAGATTGATTGGATACTTCTGTTGGACTGAAAAGCATAAGATTGTTTGGATATTGTATGGTTGTGTTGTATATGGGTTGCTGAAGTTTTGTTGGGCCGTAATCTATTGAATTTGTGAAGTGTTGAGATTATTTCAAGAAGTGTGGATAACGAATGGAGAAGATTACCACTGCATATTGAGAAGGTAGAGTTGAAGGCTTCTTGTTGATAATAGAATCGGTGGATGTGTCCTTGTTGTTAATTGATATGAACATGTTTTTTATATGCCTGTCGTTGTTTGAACTCAAGTTGAGAAAAAACTGCTTGGTTTGCATTTTTATTGTTAAGAAGCTACCAAGTGGGGTGGAATTTTGTTTGAAAGGGCAGTTATTGAACTTGTCGAGGTAGATTGCAAGTCTATTTCTCTTTTAGTTAGTATATTGTCATGGCTTCTTCATCCACTAAGCGCAAAAAAGTCAGTGAGTCTACTGAGTTTGATACGAACAAGTTTGTCTCCTTACAATCCTTTTGAGTGTTACGCCAATTCTTTGCAAAAGAGACACCTTACACCTGACAGAGGAATGAGTCCCAATTCATTGCTTAATGTATTCATTAACTCAATCAATCAGAAAGAGTGGCAAAACTTTGTTATGCAACCTCAACCTGCGATTATACCAGTGGTAAAGGAATCTTATGCCAATGCTGTCGTACATGATGAAGGTTGGGTAAAAGTGAGAGGCCGAATCATCCCTTTCATGCTTAGGCCATAAATGCTTTTTATAAGTTGCCAAATATTGATTATCCGGATGCGTATGAACAAATTTTGGAGGAGATAGGGAAGGACATGGCTGCAATTACAAGGGAGTTTTGTGTTTGTCCGCCTGAGTGGAAAACTAGTAATGATCAGTTAATGTCTTTTAAGCGAAATGCACTAACCGTCAAAGGAAAAGTATGGTTTTATTTTATCTCCGCTAGGATGATGCCCTCCACATGCCTCAGTGACGCCACATTGAACAGTTCTACCTTCTCCATGCAATCTATGCCAGCAAGTCAATTGATGTGGGGCCACCTCTTGTTCAACCAGATCTGTGTTAATGCTAATGCAGCCCGAGGAGGTTACTGGTTCCCATCCCTCATTACTGGGATGTGCAAACGGGCAGGGGTTAAATGGGAACCGACGGAAGAAGTATCAACTGCCGAGTGATCCTTGATGAGCAGTTGATTCCATGTCAACTTCGTGAACTT
>JAXCLR010000001.1:2423661-2433942 GCA_035584095.1 Annona squamosa
TGGGAACCGACGGAAGAAGTATCAACTGCCGAGTGATCCTTGATGAGCAGTTGATTCCATGTCAACTTCGTGAACTTCGTGAACTTTGGGATCATTGTTGTTTGATAGGCCCTAGCACTTTCTCTTAGCCCGTGTAACGACCTTTGGACAAGCGCTCTCTACCTGAGCGACTCACTGCATTAACGAACTTGGTTGATGCTCATGCGCGTTTCTCTTACGAGGCGACGTGGGCGATGAAAGCATTTTTTCGAAGAATCACTGAAGACATAGGGTTGGACATGAGCTCGATGCCATGCTTCCCATCAAAGCCACCCAAATTTTGTGATTTTCTTGGCGAGACAGCGCTTGAATCAGAGGCCAAGGAAAGCAGCGAAGAAGAAGATGAAGAGCATTCGTCCCATCACAATGATTAGGTGAGTCACTTGTCTTTTTCTTTTCTTTTCTTTTCTTTTCATTTATTTGTCATTTTCATTTGCACATCATTTGCAGTTGCATTTCCATATTATTGTGTCTGCATTTTTATTAGTTTTTATGCATTGAGGACAATACATTTATCAAGTTTTGAGGGGTGTTTTATACTGCTTTGTTTTTGTTAATGCATTCATTTAGGTAGTTATGTTAATTATATATATGTTTTGGCTTGCATTGCATTTAAATCATGCTTGTAGTACTCTATTAGTTGCAATCTATCTTGATTAGTACTTGCAATATTTAAGAAAACTTTAAATTAAAACCTAATTCATAACAATTTGAAAATTTTTAAGTCGTGATATTGCATTGATTGAGTTTTAATGTGTTAAAATTTCAATGTTTCCAAGTGACATATAAATGATATAATCAGTTAAGTAGTTCGATTTTGTAGTTTATATTTATGCTAACATGTTCAATTGAGATGATTAAGGTGAATTTTTATGGAATTTAGTACTTGCGTCTATCTGTGCTTGAAAGCTATATCTATTTGAAATCATCATTCTTCATTTTGAGCCTGTGTATATGTCATTGTCAACTCTGTGCTCTAAAGTAAATACATTGTCTCATTGATTCATTGTGTGATTCATTTTTTTTACTTGAGATTTAAGGTTGGATAATATGTGTACATAGTATATTGATCTATGTAGTAAGTATCCCTAACAAATTTTGCAGAAATAATGAATGGGGTGGCGTAAAAAATAAAGAAAGCCACAGTAATAACATTTCATGGAAAAATTCTCTCAAGATATCCTGAAATATGGCGAGGGGAGAAAAGAAAAAGGAAAACTCTCTAGTTATCCTGAAATATGGTGAGGAGAGTTAAAACAGTAAGTTTCGGGGAATCAGTTATACCATTTTGCTAAATCTAGACCAAGCAGATTAGATGGATAAATGCTATATTTTCTTAAGATGATAGATTTTCTTTTAGCTTATTCCTCTATATATTATACATGTGCTTGAAAGACCTCTTGATCAGGAGAATAGTTAGCAATGTTGAACTATAATTTTTGACATTTATAGATAAAATTTGCCTGTAACTTGACTTTTGGATTAAAAATACACAACTTGGCTTCAATTTTAGCGGGTTCTTCATGAGTTATTTCAATTTGTTGTTATCTTTTGCATTGTTAAATAAAAAGATATGATTGTATCACTAATAATTAGAAATAGGCTTGGTTTTAATGTTTGTTAGTTGCATTTATGGTTTTGTATGTCGCTCGAGGACTAGTAATGTTTGAAGTTTGGGGGAGTGATAACTCTATGAAAATAAAGTTATCAATACTCATTTTGTATCATTTTGAATGCTAGTTTGAGAGAAACATATACGTTTGCATGGGTTTTGTATTAGTTTTTATCATTTATGCACTACTTAATTTCATTTAACCATTTAGAAATGCATTTACTTGTTTTGGTCTTTTGTTTTAGAGAAAAGAAGGTTACTTTCTTATGGATTTCATACCAAAGTGAAAGGAATGGGAAGAGAAATGCACTGCGAGCAAACATCAAAATTCAAGATAGAGAGTTGGAAACCCTGGCCTCAATAATTGTCATTCCAGACTTTTCTAGAAAACAGCTTGTAGGCAGCTTCCATAGAGTTGACAACTTGGCGCCAACCCCACTTCTGTGGAAATCTCACACGTTCCATGGTCTATTGGCTTGGGAGTATAAATACATCTTTTAGGATTTCAAGAGTAGAACCTAAGGAGCTCATGATTGTGGAGAAAGGAGGAGAAAAGAAAGGTTTCAAGGCAAAAAGGAAGACAAGGGGAGATTCAAGCTGTTTCATTGAAGACAATTGAGTTTCATCTCTTTTTTTATTTCTCTTTTTATTTTTCTTATTCTCCTCACTTGGGATGTTTCTAAACTTGGTTTTTATGGGATTTGAAATCATGTTTATGGGCTAAAACTCCTTGTGGTAGATGTGGATGACTTTATCTTGTAGACTATATTAACTTGGTTTCTTATGCTGGAAATGAATAGCTATTTGTACTATAACTTGTGTTGCATGAGATTACTCTTATATATTGTGCTTAATGCATTTGCAAGCTTATTTATCTTGTAAATTAATTTAATATCTAGATCTATGCTTGGAAAAGTGAGATTTAGATGAGATTCATATATAAGGCATATGTTTCCAGCTGCTCGTGGCGGTTGGATGTTAATATGGATAGAGATATACCTACTAACTCTGTGTAATCTTGATAAGGTCATGTAGTTATCAACTTTGTTTTATTTAGTTTCATATTTAGTTTCATGGGAACAAAACAATTAACTAAAACATGGTTAGGTTAGTGTATATTGAAAAACATATATGAATATAAATTAACCTAGATTAATGATCTCTACACAACAACCTAAAAAAGAACTAATCTAACATAGTTACATGTTGAGGAATTCATACTCTCATTCATTTAAACCATCCTAAGAAATCTCAACCCGTTGCTATCCCATCCTCAGTCATTGGCTGCTTTAGTCAGTAAAGTTTGAATTTAGTTCGCTCAATGTCAATTCTAGTTAATGTGCGAATTCATTCAAGACAATTGGAATTCGAGGTAGTATTCTACTCATACTTTATTACTTGTTTGACATGTATATTTGCGTTAAACTGTGCAATATAATTAGATATATACGCAGCTTGACAAACTCACTAGGTCACACTGAGGCCATGAAAGGGGGAATATCTAATTTGTAGGATGAGCTACAGATATCATTTATTTTATTGCAAATTTCATATGTTCATAAGCAATGTACATGCATGTTTCTTGATGTGCTTCTTTGTGTTTTAAATATCAAACAACCCATAGAAAAAGTCATTGCCAAGATGGCAGGACCAGCAGAGACTTGTAGAAGATAAACACCAAAATTCGGCTCTTGTGGCTGAAAAGAATGCGCTAGAAGAAAGATTAGAGGCAATGACCAAAATTGCCTCAGGTAATACTATAATGATGCCCTTTTTGTTGATCGAATTAATGATATGACCTCAAGAATAATTTCAAGAGTAGCATAACCAAGTATTCAAAGTTTAATTATGCAGTGTACATTTATTTTTCTGTCACTGGTGTGCCTAAGCCTGCGCGTAGAATTCAATTAATTGAGCCATTGATGAAATGAATGGTTAAGTTCTATGCTAAAGCAGGTAATGCAGTATGTTGTTCCCTTCGGTACTGTGCTGTCTAGCTGGATTGTTGAACTGAGTCTTCAAACATTGCATAGGATTCCCAACATTTTGGTGTATTTGCAATAAATAAATAAAAAAGTACAGTAAGCAAAGATTGTTTTAAAGGAGAGAGGTGTCTTATAAGTTATCTTGGAATTTTTGGATATATAGTTGTCCAACTGTTTTAAAGCATTTGTCAAAGCTACAGTTGTCCAAAGAAAAAAACAAATAAATGTTGCCCAAAGACATGATTAAACACATTTGCTCGAAACAGATGACTCCTAAAAATGTTTCGATGGTTCAGTACTTAGGAACCTTTTGATTGATTTTTTTTTTTTTTTTTTGGTCTTACGGTTTATTTCATGAAAACCAGAAGCCTATAGAAACAATTCATGTTTTGTTGCACTTCTGAAAGGGTCTTATTTACCTTTTTAGACGTATGATCCATGAGTTGAATGAGAGGGAAAAAAAAATTACCTAACTGTTTCATGTTTTGATTTAAATTTCTTAAGATCCTGCCACTTTTCTGGGATTGGTTTCTTTGACAACATAAGCATGCTTTGAAGAAAAATCATGATTCCTCATATCACAGTTCCTTTTTATTGTTGTTGTTGTTGATTGGTTTGGAAGAAATATAGCGACATATGTTGAAGGTAAGATGGTGAAATGAGATGTATAAAAGATCATAATGGGGGTTGCAGTTCAATGTCTCACAATGTCTTTGTAGTGTAAACCAAATACAGATAGCGACATGGACATGCCTGATCTCAATCATTTGCATCTGTTAGATACCCCTTGTCTCCAGAAGCATATTATCCTGGCTACCAAAATTTGATGCATTCTTTACGATCGTCAGAATTATTTCTTGCCAATTTTGCTGTTCTAGCGACCTCTTTGGATGGATGGATGTTTGTCAAGTTGGATCAATTACTGTTGTCAATCTAAGAGCTATGATTGCCGAATGGTCTGCCTTTGATTGTTCGTTGCAAAAATCAGTGATCAGACTGTATTTTGGAGATTTGATTTGAGCAATCTCAAATTCATCATTTCTTCCTTTCTTTGTCTAGCTACTCAAAATTTTTCATAATATATGTGTATTAGTTCTAGTCCTCACCTCTTTAATCATAGAAGTTTTCAATTCTAGTACTCTTTCTACACTATCAGGTTTCAGCTCTTGCAATATTTGAACTAAGAAGCTCAATCAAAATTTTGTGGTGCTCTTAGCTGGAAGATTCTTTGACCCAAAACTCTTTAAGTTTTTTGTTCAAATGTATCCAGTTCTACCAGAATGGATCTGCTTCTGCACTTGAATTTTTTCTTTGATTTCTCCCGAATCACGTTCCAACTTCCAAGTCTTTCGTCATGACGGTGGTTGCCATTCACCAATCTCTAGAAGTTTCAAAGTTCCAATCCCAATCTAGATGGTCGTTGCAAGAACAATAACTGACTTTCTGACATTCTGTTGGTGATGTATTCCTCAACTCTGTCTTTCTTGAAGCTGAGTCTAATGGTAGGTTCTCCACCTATCTGAAGTTTATCCACTGGAATTCCAGGACGTTGCCTTTTTCTAGATGGCCATTTCTTCTTTCAGATTATTTCCTGTAAGAGAAAATGGGAAACTGTTCGGTGACCATGTCATTCGAGAGATTGGTTTTTTATACAGCAACATTTTTCTTAACTAGCTTTAACTGCCTCACAGAAACTTAATTCTACCAACCAATTCTTGGCCATTCAGTAAACTTCTGCAACTGTTGCAGCTGTCTGACTACAGCATTTTTCTTTCTGCTTTCTGCTTTCTTTGCTGTCCTCTTGCATTCTTTCTGCTTGCATCTTTCCCTAAACCCCAATTAGTTAAACACATGTTAAACCTTGTTATCCAACGACAGCCATTGGTATTTGAGCGTTAATGATTAGTACCTTTGGATCTTATTGGGTACAGTGTTGATGCTTGGAAGGTTTGGAGTCCATCAGGTACTCCGAGAGTTTTTTCTCCCACTGTCAGCTGATTTGGTATCTTTGTGCAGGGAATTGCTGTTCTGCAGAATCGGCAATGGTTTGTAAATTTTGTCCTGTTACTAAATGTTTTAAAGCTGGCTGGGATTTTTTAACGTATTTGAAGAGCTTTTGTAACTACTAAAGACCTTTTCTAGTTTGTTATGATAATCAGCGACAATACTTTCATCAATTTAGTGGAATTTTTGGAGTTAATCTAATTAAGAATAAGAATCTGTGCTAGTGTAGTGGTGGTTCTTTGACAGGAACCGACATCAAATTGATGGAAATAGCAAGAAAGGGAGCATGAATAAAAGATTTTTTTATTGAAAAATCATGACAGAAATCCCAGCTGAGAACACCGGGTCCAGAGAAATAAAATTCTCCCACAATGTCTATCCTATCTCTATCTACACTACCTCTACAACCCTACTAAAATTTCTCTTCCAAAACCAAAAACTCCCCATGTCATCGGTCCTTCGCTTATTTATAAGCCCATGCCCATTACACTGCCTTTCTCTTCATACATTGCGCTACCTCTCAATACCAATCCTATCATTCTTTTGCTTGCTATGTGTATGTATTTCTTGTTTTAGTCATCAATGCAAAGGCTTGGATATAGGGTTTTGATTTCGTTGTTTGTTGGATGGATGTTGAGGTGGGCATAGCATCGCAACTCGCATGGCGAGGCCATAGGAGAAGGATACCCATATAATGCATTAAATAAGCAGTATTGAGGGCTTTCAAGGTGGGCTGGCATTTGTCAGTCATATTACATGTTTTGCCATCAGAACGTGGGTTGTTGGACTTGTTAAAGAACACCTAGGTTGACTTCTTAACATTTCCAATGCAACAGCCGCTGGTATCCTTCTATGTCCATGAAGCTATCTAGTGGTTTGCTGTTTACGGACTCCTGATGAAATTTCTTCTGTGTTCCCTTGATTTGGGCTTATTATCTATGTTTCATACGGTCAAATTCAAGATTAACAGTTTTTATCTTTTTTTTTTATAATAAAGTTTTATCACTTTCAAAAAAAAAAAAAAAGAAAAAAAAAAAAGAAAGAAAAAAAAGAAAGATATTGATATAGTGTTTCTTTTTTATTTGCAGGAGGTACATCAGCTACCAAACAAGAGGAAGTGAAACATCTTCCTGGTGGGAGGATAAAGAAAAAGGTTTGGTTTCCTTCAATCCTAGCAGTTAGATGCTCACTATTTCTTGCAATATTAGAAGAATTATACCATTCCTTTCCAAATTGTTTTGCTTCTTGCATATTTCATTGTTGTGACTGTGATTGCATCATGATTAAAAAGCCTCGTCCTGTATCTCAATTTCAAGGTTTTTGTAGTACTCTCTTCATACCAACTCAACCCAAGGCTTTTGTGCTTGGGCATGTAGAGGCGGTTCTGCATCTTGTAAGCTGACATAAAAAGGATGAAATGGCATGCCATTTTCATTTCTTATGAGTCAATTGCTTCCAATCTTCATGTGCAAGCAAAGGAATCAAAAATCAAATTCAAAGAGTTTAGCCAGGGTGAACTGTGAAACTGGTCTCTTGGCGATAGAAATGGTCTTTCAGTTAAAATATTCCAAATGTTGATAGGTGTCACTGACTTCTAATGCCATATCAGAATCATTCAAGTTTGTCATATTTTTTCCTTTGTAATGCAGGATTGACTCTGAAATCCGTTTTATAGTAGTGCCATAGTTTTGTGGACTTGTCAATTTCTTTTATCCAACTTGTTCATCGAGAGTTGGCAAATAAGCCAATCTAATGGTTTTTGGGTGTCCTTGGTACCTGATGAGTTTCTCCATGTTGTGAGAACTTGTATTACATCTGGGGAATGTGTACTTCTTTAACAAAGTAGTGACTTGTCTTGTCCAAGCCTTCCAGCAAATGGCCATGACAGTTGTTTGCAATTCAGATGATTGCACAAGACACTGTGTGTCCTTCATGTTGACATTGTAGCTCACGTTCCGGTGCTAAGATTGCCAATCAAAAAGAAAATGAATAAATATGATTGGAAACGGCTTATGACAACAAAGGTAATAAATTTGGAAAATATTGGATTGTTATCATTGATTGCGAATCTTGGATATTTTTTTCCCAAGCTATGAACATAGCAGATCTAGGTTCTGTGTTATTCATCTTTGCATCTTCAGCACAATCAGCTCAAAGGAACCGTTCCCTAAAATTTTCCCCTGGTTTTCTGCTGTTAACTGTTCATTCAACAAATACTTTTCTATGACCTGTTGCGGCTTTTTGAGTAATTTTCTTATGGGCTTGAGCGTTGTTCTGAACCTTCTAGATTTAGGTAGTTTGGTCTTTGGGCAACATTCATTTATATTCGAAGATCTTATTTTTAGTCGAGCCCATCTAGTTGGGCTTTCCTCAATGTTTAAAGCACCAATTTAATATTCCACCCAAATCGATAGGATTACCTTCTGCCACCCACTTGTTACGTAGATTCCATACCCTCCAACAAGCAGTTAACCATAGCGAATGTGCATAGAAGTCCTTTCAGCAGCAGGTAGCAAAGCTCTAGTATATTTTGCACTGTTGACATTAGCAAACAAGCATTCCCCCACCCGACAGACTACACTTCTAGAATAAGTTCAGGCAATCCTTCCTCATCCCATCCACATTGTATAGAGCATTTAGGATTGATAGGAAAACACCTCCTAATGAAATTATATATTTTTTTTGAAGTAAATTAAAATAATTAAAATTTTTTTTATTACATCTAATGAGGTCTAACCTTGGTTGGGAGTGAATTTGTTTTCATCTTGCAACTAAAAATCTAAATTTTCTTTGGCAGCTTGGTCTGCCCATTTGTCTAACTTTCCCAAAACAGCTTTGGCCATCCTATCCCACCACCCTTTTAGTAGCAGATTCCTCCTAAACTCTTCAGTTGTTTATGAATTGTTCCACTTTGGCTTCTCTGTTGAATTCTTTAGGAAGAGGACCAGCAAAAGTCAGGCTGGCCATTGCCCACTTGTCACCAAAGAACCTCACCTGCTTACCATTCCCCATGTACCATTTGCATCCCCTTCTTAGAAATTCCTTTGATTGCACTCTGCTACTCAAGTGTAAGAGCATCCCCAAATTTGCTTTGCGTTCCCGGAAATTTCCCCCACCAAGCATCGTAGACTTTGTTGGGAAGAAGGGACAATTTCATTGTATAGCTTAAGATTGATTGGATTACATCCTTTGTTAAGCTCTCTATAGCCCTGCTTCAAAATTGGTTTGCTTTGCCACCCCTATAAGTTCCTCCAAATCTTTTCTTTTAGGCCTTGGAAAACCCTCAAGACTTTTCTTTTTTCCCACCCAATGTTTCCAAGTGGACTCTTAACTAATATAGTTGCAATATTGCTTAAACTAGGATAGCATTTTTGGAAAATGCCCTTCCATATCTTTTGGAGATTGGTCCCACTTTGTTGTGGACCGGATTACTCCAAAGTTTTTCATTTAACCAGTTGATGAGGCCTAGTTTGATGGTGGAACAAAAAAAACCCATCCATTTAGATTCCTCAACATAATTAATTTATATGATAAGGGGACCAATGCCGGCCCATCTTAGTTGCGGGTGGGCCACATTTTATTCAAACGATATCCTACGTGTAAGTTGCGAAAAATATTTTATTGGCAGTAATGCAAGTATTTTTCAATAACATATAGGTGTGTTTCACATTTGATAAAACTTTTGAAAAGAAAGTTTTTGTGGGGTGGTTGGCAAACCTCACAAACTTATTGAAAATTTTTCAATCTAAAATTTTTCACTTTTCACAGCTATTTTATTTTTAATTATTTCTTTATATATTTCTATGAAACTACTTTACTTTTTTAATTATTTTTATACAATTACTTATACAACTGACTTTTTTGTTTTAATTTTATTCTCTTTATTCCAATCACATTTCATCATGTTTTATTAATTAAAAAACTTTTACATAAAAAATTTTTCATCAAAAGTTTTATTACTTTTCAAACGTACTCTTGGGCTATGCTTGTTTAAGACAAAAACTCTTCCATTTAAAATGTTTTACTTTTTATTATTATCTTATTTTTAATCATTTTTCATATCTTTCTATACAATTATCCGATCTTTCAATCATTTCTGTACAACTACGTATACAATTAATTCACTTATTTTATCTTTTTTCTCTTTATTTTTTATTATTATCTCCTATTTTATCACATTATTTTCTTCCAATTCAAAAACTTTTCTGAGTTCTATCACTTCTCTAACTTCTGAGACATATCCTTTGATCAAAATTTTTAAAAATAAGAGAAATTATGTGATATAATAGGAATAATAATGAAGAGTAAAAAGAATAAAGTTAAAATAGATTAAATAGTAATATGAGTAGTTGTGAATAAATAATTGAAAAATAAAGTAGTTGTATAAAAAGATATGAAAAAATAATTAAAAATAAGGTATTTCCAAAAGTAAAAATATATACAAAAAGTTTTAGTTTGAAAATTTTTCATGATTGTCCAACGTACCCATAGTAAATTGTTCAACAATGAAAATGATGTGCGCAGCAGTTTTTACTCGACATGGGTTCGACTCATGTAGTTGGAGTCGGAGCGTAATTCAGTGCACCCGGGTGCACTCAGCCTCAACGCACCCGGGTGCACTGCACCTATTTTTTTTTATTT
>JAXCLR010000001.1:2455125-2466260 GCA_035584095.1 Annona squamosa
TAGTTTGTGTAGAAAAATGTGAAAAAATAATTAAAAAATAGAGTAATTATGGAAAGTGAAAAGTTTTAGACTGAAAAATTTTAGTTGACATTTTTTGATGCGAAACAAACGCACCCCAAATGTTTTCGGGGTAGAAAAATTTTCCCTTAATAAAATGAATAAACCTACAAGCCAACCGTTTTTCTTGCAGAACTCACTTCACTCGGGCTGGCAAATGGCGCTGGAATTCCCTTCCGCCATCATCAATCGCATCCAGAGCAGACTACGCTCCGAAGCAGGCATTCCCTCATTTGATCCCGACCTTCCGTCCGGCCCTCTACCGACGCTCGAAGAGATCATTGCCGGATCTGAGCCGTCGCCTCCTTATCTGAGATGCAGCCAATGCCACGGCCGCCTTCTCCGAGGCATCCAGTCGATGATCTGCATCTACTGCGGATCCGTGCAGTGCAGAAACGGATCACCCCCGTCCCTCTCCTTCAATACCACTGCCGCCTACAGGCGGCTCCTAGAATCCCTACAAGCAGATGGATCGGTGAGTTCTGTCCGTCGCCACTAAAATGATGGCTTTTTTCCCTCTTTTTGGATATTTAGGGTTTTAGTTTCTGTGCTGCGAGTTGTATGTTCATGTGTACGTACTACTGATATAGGGCATCAATGCCTGTTGAATTTAGGCTCTGCTCGTTTGGATGGCAGAAGGGAACTGTTGCATTTACTTTGGCAGATAGGAATGGTGGTGTAGAAAAGTAGTTTATTAGAAAACTTTCTCAATGGATGATGCAAGCAAATTGAGGTTTTTGTAAGAATCGTGGAGCTTTTGAGTCAAATACACAAGGAAAACCTCCATAGGGGGGCAAAATGAAGGAGCTCATCTGGCAGAAACGTGAAATATGTGATTGTTTTTCCTTATAGGCAAAATAAAGACAATGTAGACTCTTAAATCAATAATCCAGGAGAATCATATCTTGTATGTCTACAAGTGGGTGCTTGAATAAACTACTAAGTTAGATACCACATTTTGAATTCCAAACCATTAATCTTCATGATGTTTATTGGAATTTCTTGATGTGTGTTCTCTTTATTTTTTTAACCAATATGATCAGAAGTGGATTGGTGATCAAATGGGTGAAGGCTATGGTTTGTTTCAAGCCTGTTTCATGATCCTGCTTCACAAATTAAAACAATACCCCAATGTTTAAACGGTGTGTTTGGGAAGTGACAAAATTTTTGCAGGAAAAATTTTTTGTACAAAAGTTTTTGAATTGGGAGAAAATGATATAATATAATAAAGGTAATAATGAAAAGTAAAGAAAATGAAGTTAAAATGGGTAGGTTAGTTATATAAGTAGTTGTGTAGAAATAATTAAAAAGTAGAGTAGTTGTACAGGAAGATGTAAAGAGATGATTAAAAAATAGAGTAATTGTGGTGAGTTAAAAGTTTAGATTGAAAAGTTTTTATGATTTCCAAACATGCTCAAAATTAATATACATACATATATATAGACACATGTATTCAAAAATGGTAAATATTGGGTTATGGATAATATACATCTAGATTTACAATTTCAAAAACTCTTAAAATAAAAAAAATGTAAACAAATGAGTTTTATGACTGGTCTGAAATGCCCCAGTTTCCGACAATAAAATACAACAAATAAATAATGCTGTCAATGTGTAGAGGTTATGAATTAATGGTAATGAAATATAGAGTGATAATTTCTCTGTTTTTCAAAAGGCGGCTAGAATACTCAGCTTTCTAAAATTTAATTTCTGGTCATTTGATGTTGCTGGATAACAGATGTTAATGGTGGCACTGGGTTTTCTCCTCAGGCTTCACCTCTTCTTTTGTTTTTTTTGTCTTTTTTGTTTTTTTTTTTTTTGGGATGGTCTTCACCTCTTCTTTGATTGGAAGAAAGTGGGTTTTCCTTTTCTTTGTTTTCAAAAAGGGGAAAAAAAGTCATTGGCGAAGAAATAAGTTCTCAATGGTGGCAGCCAAAAAATTTACTCTTGTGGTCACTGGTGAAGAAATAAGTTTTGAATTGCGGCAGACATTGGATTTAGGTTAAGAATCAAGAAATCCTTGATATCCTTGTGGACAGATTTTTTTCTATCAAATGAACATCAGTGATAATAAAACAGTGAGAATGTAGGGAAGAAGTGCATTTCCTTTGTTGGTTTTTTGATGAAATCCCTTCTTGGAACTGTTATAAATCAGCCGGTAAAGAAACTAGTTAGACATCAAATTTTCTTGTTGAATCTAATTGATATGACAAACCTGGTAACCAGGCAAGGATTGAACCCCAAAAATGATGGTTCCCGGTTAAACCAGTTGGAGTGTCTGGTTTGGTCTTGTTTTTATGACACTGCTTCTAACCACTTTTTTCTCGAGGATTTGTTTGGCTGCGTTTATCAAGGCAGAAAAGTATCTACATTCTTCTATCTTATCAATATGAATATTTGTTTCCCTTTTACTTAGCATAAATATAGCATCCATGAATTCTACATCAGCACATCTCTTTTTCTACAATTGTTGTCTATTTACTCTTCACCCCATTTTTCCATTTTGCTTGTACCTCCACTTGTTTGTCATTGTTTTGCTGACATCAGTCATCTCATGCAGCCATCATTTACCTGCTCCTTTATGTGCCTTTTCACATCACCTTTTGATTCCTTTTATGTAGAATAAAATGTTAGTTTATGTCTCTCCTGATATTCCAAACTGGAAGAAGAGTAATACAAAGTGTGGCCATCAAATTTTGCAGTTAGAATTCTGCATGAACCTATGTGGATTCTGGAAAGTGTAGACCTGTGAATAGAAGAGTTGACATATAACTTTGTATCAAAGCATCGCCAGATTAACAAGATTGAATTCATTAGCTTTTGCCATCTTTTTTTTTTTAGAAAAACAAATATCTCAGAAAAGGAAGACATGCTACAAAAGTCTTGCCTAGATCCTCCGGCAAAATCTAATTCCAACGTTCAATTGTGGTTGTAACTTACTGTTTGAGCAGTTTTTGAATTTATGACTTTTAAAATTCAGAAATTAGCATTTACATTCTGTGTTTGTTATTGTGTCTTCTGCAAAAATATGTTTATAATTTTTGGGGATACACTGGACACCCTTTGCCTTCAAGATGTCATCAGCAGTTTCTTAGAGAACACCACAAAAAATGGCTGGGACTTCGTATTTGTGGTAAAACATTGTGATAATTAAAGGTATTATTGTGCAGGACCCTGTCATTTTCAGCAATACAACTAGTGATTCAGGAAGTGGCCCAAATTCATCAATGGATGGGTTGGTTCTCTCAGATCTGTTGGATATAGAGATAAAATGGCCTGAGTTCTCCCCCAGTGTTCGGAATGCCACCACAATAGAGAAGCCAGAAACAAGCACTCGTTCTCTCAACTTGACAGGGGTTGATCTCGACAACTTCTTCACAAATGTTGTGACTGAGGTTCCTCAAAGTGCAGTTCAAGAGCATTCAGTGGACAATAAACAGGCTGTAAGTACAGAAAATCATATCTTTTCAGATCAAGATAATCTTAGTATGTTTCAGAGCTTTCAGTCATCGGATGTGGCTGTGAAACCAAGGGATGTCTCAGGTAGTAAGTCAGGCGACTCTACTCTTTGGGAAGCAGAGTTTCAGTCTGCCAGTTCTGCTACTGTTTCTGTGGGTCAAAAATCAGCTGATCTATTTCTTGGTTCTTCCCCAGATCTCTTGAGACCTATTGACACGGATGTTGCTGCTGCATCTAACTCAGGCATAGATGCTAAATTTGAAGTAAGCTCCCAAGACAATGGTGAATACAAAAATAAGCAAAATCTGACTTCCCCAATTAATGATGACTGGGATCAGGATGATATATGGGTTACCAGTAATGCAAAGATTCCTAGCAAGACAGATCAATTTGAGTTTGAGGTCAACAGCAAAGGCAATGATAGTAATTTAAAGAATGATGTAAATAATGTGTCATCTTTAAGGACGAAAGATGACCTATGGGACAATTCTAGCACAAGTATTGCTCCATCTGAAAAAGCTAAAGGGGATGTAGATTCGTTTGGGAGTTGGCAACACTTCACAACATCAGGAAATTCTGTAGGGATAGGCTCAATGGATGGAACTGCTGATATTCATGGGATGGAGTTTGGGGGATTTGCCCAACCAGATCTTTTCACAGGATCTTCTAGCATTCAGAAAGGAGTAGCCGATATGCATGCTGTTCAGTCTGAAAATTTTGCATTGGGCAGGTGTGTATTAGAAACATCAGCACAGTTATTTTTCATAGCAGGCTGACATATTTCACGTGCATGTTATATGATCTAAAAGTGCTTTTCATGCTATAAAAATTTGGAAATATGTTTCTTGTTATATCTCTAAAGAGTTTTTTTTTTCCATTTCGAAATTTTACAAATGTAGACGTTATAATATCTGATTTCCATGATTATATATTTTTTATGTTATAAATTGTTTAAAATGTATTTTTCAATTGTGCTTTTCAAAGATTACTTTTTGATTTAAGAAAGTCTTAAATATTGTCATACTAATATATACTGCTGTTATTTAGTTTACTTACAGCCTATTTAGGTTCATATGAAAATTCATATCAAAAGAAAACATTTAGGGTCTGTTTGGGAACATTTAAAAGGTGAAATTATTTTCCCTACTACTCCTCGCACACTTTTGGATATGATTTGAGATTATAACCAACTACCCTATTTTTTTATTGGGGAATGATCCTGTTAGCCTGCGCTAAGTAAATGTCTCACTTAGCTCACCTCAAAAATTCTATTTAAAACAACTTTTTTTCTTTTTTCTTCATACGTCTGTTTATCTTGGTGTATTTAATATATAGATCAAGTTTTACTATTTTTGGATATGTGTATATATTTTTTTAGATTTTTAAAAATAAGGGTATTTTAAATACATATATACACATAGATGTTTAAAAATCTCAAAAAAATAGATAAACATATTCAAAAATGGTAAAACTTGGTTTATATGTTAAATATACTTAGATAAACAAGTGCACGAAGAAAAATTTTTTTTTAAAAAAAAGTTGTTGTAAATAGGTTTTTTTAAGGTGGGCTAAGTGAAGCATTTACTTAGCCCGGGCTAATAGGATCACTCCTCTTTTTTATCGCCTGTAAGTTCCAATTATCTTTTTTACATTTTTCCATGCAACTATCATATCTATTTTAACTTTATTCCCTTTATTTTTAATCATTACTCCTATCATATCACATCACTCTCTCAACATTTCAAATTTTTTCCCTTTTGCATTTTCCTGCATTTACTTTACATCTTCCCAAACGCACCTAGACATGGTTAATTGACATAAGACAAATCAGCAGACGAAATATCTAACTTGTTAAGAGCAGACCAATAAACAATCATTTATGTATTACAAAATAAGTATATATTCCAGTATGAGTCTGTTTTCATTATTAGAGTATAAAATGTTAGCATTTCTACTATATAGTGTTATTATGTTCTGAAATGGCCTGCTAGTGCATGGAGGAATATTTTCTAAATGGCCTGCTTGTGCCAGTGGCTGATAGTGCTCTTAGACACAATTTCTGGTGATTCCATACATTCAACAAGGATCACCAGCAAAAGATCAGATGATAAGGGTTAGTATTCAACTATTCATCTTGTTTGGTTGTTTTAGGACATGGTCACATGGCTCCTCCAAGCTTGCAATGGGAAAATTCATTTTATTAAGAAAATTTGGTTGCAAACCTATTCATTATCTGTTTACACCTGTACCCTAAAATTTGCATGAAACTTCCCAACCAACATAAATGTTGATGATTTGAATTATCCGATCACCTTTGGACTCAAAACTCTACAGTGTTTCCCTCCCATGCAAGCATTCCCCTGTTGGATTGCATGCCCATTTTTTGCCTCTTTTTTTTTTTTTTTTACTTGTTTTGCACCTAGATTGTGAATCTAGTTGGTTGTCAAATTCATCTTCCCAGCATCTGCCAACTTTTACAATGAAAACACATTGAACATCAAAGGGAGCATTTCCTAGTTTCTTGCATCTTATTCTCCTTGAAGGTTTGAGCAAAGCCTTTGCAGCTGTAAACATCGATGTGAGCCCTTACGGTTTAGAAAAGTCATATCTATGATTTTGAGCATCGCATGGAATGCTATCATTGAGGTTTCTCATGGCTAATTATGATGGCTCCTTAACCTTTTGAGGCCCCCAATTTGTATCTGTTGCAATCAGTCTTATCAAGGCCACCATGGAAAAATCATGCTAAAGCCAGTGAAGACAAGAATTTTATAGCCATGAAAGGGGATGAATTAGATATAGCAACCTAACCTTCTTGGTTATGGAATCTGTTCAATTGAATTTATTATGATAATCATCATATAGATGTTCTGCAGCTCAGATGTTTCAGTCATTCACAGTGAGAGTGAATAATTCATTTCGTTAAGTGCGTTTGGACATTAGGAAATGTCAGATGAAATGGGAAGGAAAATGTAAATGATATTAGCAAAATTTTAGATTGTAGTCATACAATGAAAAATGATAGAATAGATTGGTAATGATAATGAGTGTTATAGTTAAATGATGAGGAATAAGGTCAGGTTGTTGGGGCCTTGGGGTAGGTGTAACAGGCAAAAGTCATATTAATTTACTGCTTTCATTTGTAGCGCATTCAGCCAATTTTCTTTCTTTTTTTTTTTTTTTTTTTTTTTTTTTTAAAAGCTGCTCTTTTCATGTTACCCAATGCCTAGTGCAAACCTAAGGCCACAGTATTGTGTATGGAGAATCATGTGCTATCAAATCTTCAAGATAGGAGATAAGACTGTTCGTGTGGATGAGGTTCCTCTTCTCCATTGACTGATTTGGCTTATCTTAGGCATTAATGAGTTATCAGAAGGTGGCATCACTCAGATCCACCCATGCCATTTGGTGGATGGCCTGTATTCAACCTTAAAGGGAACATCGATCATGGGAAGATAATCTCACTAGAAAAATTAACCTGCCACAACCTTATACATAGCATGGCTTTTGAGTTTTGCAAAATAGGTATCTTTTTTAAATACCTTTAATTTAATGACGTAGAAAATGGGAGTGGGTGAGATGGTGGGAGTTTGGGATCAAAATGACTGCACTAAAAAGACAAGCATGATTTCCAATTTTTCCATTGACTGGGCTTATCCTTGTGAATGGACACCCCTGGTTAATCATATATCAGATCTCCTTTTCCAAAGTCAACTTAGGCAAACATCTGAAGAATTATGCAGATTTCATGCATGTTTATTAACAGATTCATCAGTTGTTGACCTATAACTTCTCTTTATTGAATGAACATTTCTAATTTCCAAAGCTGCTGCACGAAAAGTTGTAGACACCCCATGTTGGGCTTTTTTGAATGTGGGAAGCTTCCTCTTTCTTTCATGGAAATTTCCCCTCTCTTGATCTCGATCTCGATCTCGATAGAGAGTTCAAAAGGAGCTTTGAGATAGTAAGTTTGATATAGTTTCTCACAAGTATTGAACATGTAATATGAGAATCCATAATTATTTTGAATTTCTTTCATCTGGTTCTTTCTCTTCTTTTTTAGAAATAAGTGATTGAGGGTGAGAGCTCTTCAAATACTAGGCAAGGAGTACAACTCAATTCTCAAGGGAATTGAGAGCCAAAGCTTTGTGTTCATGTTCGAGTTGCATCTTGAAATCAATCTACTTATTTTTACTGATTTAGTTTGGATTCTAAAATCTGAAATAAAAGAGTATTTGATTTTTCATATCTTTTACTGATTTAAATAAATGAGTTGGATTGATTTACTTAATTCTTTGAATTCATGCACTGAAGGGTAGCTGGTAACATGAATTTTGAGGTTCGATGCTGAGTTTCTGGTTCTGCATTTGAAAATTGATTTTATTCTTGGAATCTGTTTTGTCTGGAAACTGTTTGAGGAAATTCTCAAATCAAGGTTCATTTAACTGGATTTGGTGGGGATATTGCTGTTTTCTATTTGTTTTTGCTATTCTCTTTTGTATAATCTATATTAGCAAAAAGATTACTTAGATCCTTGTGTTGCTACTTGCTGTCAATATGATTTTCATATCTCTACAGAGATTTTTTCAGTTAAATTGCATTTCATATTGAGTCTGCTGGAGAAATACAATTTGCATATTGACTGTTTCTAAGAGATGCCAAAAACCAGAAATTCAACTGCTTGAGCAATCTGTTTGGGGTTGGAACTCCAACAAACACCTAGTAGGACTTCGATTTTGGAATGTAATGGGTGCCTAACACCTTCCTATTATATAACTAAGCAAGCCACCTTGAATCTTTCTATCAGACCAGTTGATTATATAGATTTTCAGTTCTGTTGTAAAAATTATTGGCAACTGCATGAAACCATCAATTGCACCAATTTTTATTAGATGAGGGAGGAGTCACAATGAGTTTTTGCAGAAAAACTGGAACATCTCAAACAATTCACTTAATTGGTCTGATGTAGAGATTTTGAAGCAGCAGCTTAGTTGTGCAAAGGGTTAGGCACCATTGCACGCTGAAAACAGGGTTCCACAAGGCTTTTGAATGAGTTTCTGTTCCAGATAATCAAATCCAGCTATGTGGAATTTGGTTTGGGAATTTCATCAAGCAGTTCCTAGGCAAAACAGATTCAGTGAACAAAATCAAATATGAAATGCAAATAAACCAGAAAACCAGCACAGAATCATAAAATTCATGTTGCCAACTATGCTTTAATGCATGAACTCAAATTAATTAATTAATTAATCTAACTCATTTAAATCAGTAAAACAGAAGAAAAATCAAAACTTTGTAATTACAGATTATGAATCCAAACTGAAGTGCTAAAAACAAGTAGATCGATTCTAAGAAGTAACTCAAACACGTACACAAAGCCTTGCTCTTAATTCCCTTGAGAATCGAGTTGTACTCCTTGTGTGGTGTTTGAATACTCCTTTCCTCACTCATTCATTTCTAAAACCAAAAGAAATAAATAAATGAAAGTAATTCAGATTGTTATGGATTCTTGGGTTAGAAACTCAATGCCTGTGGAAAACTCTATTAAAACTCAATATCTCAAAGCTCCTCTTGAATTCTCTCTCCCCATAAAAGCAGAACTAACAAAAGATAAGGAAAGGAAAAATGCTTCAGAAATCACTAATGGATTCTAGGAGATCTAACGGAAAAGATTCAAAAGCTGTCAAAAGAATCCTTCTCTTGCAACCCTTAATCCTTTTGAAGACTATATTCAAAACTAAAATAGAGAGAGGAATTTCCATAATAAATAAAATTTTCTTCTACACTTCACTCAACCCAATTATTCATTTAGTTACTGCTATACTTACGCAGTTACATCTAGTATTACACTATCTATGTAATACATTTTCAAACAGGACCTTAGCCGCCGCCATCAATTAATACCTCTCTTCAAACAGGATGATAGCTCCTTCCCTTGATCCATACCTCTTTCTGAAGAGGACATTAACTCCTTTCCTGAATGCCTTCTTTCACAAAGGCTCAAAGCTTCTTTAACAGAGCTATTTTTCACGGTGGCTATTGAACTGGCCCATTTTCTGATGGTTAGTGACTAGCAATGCAATTGTGTCTTATAACTGAAATTTTTGGTAACCAAGAGGTTGTGTGAGATCAGTGTTGAGCTGTCTAAGTCTGGTCACGGTTTTATGGCAGACCTCTTTACTAAAATAATTTTCCATGCACCCCTGACAATTGACGTCACTCGCATCACAACTGAAGAAAGTTACAGAATCTTTACAGTTATAAATTTTGATTCAAAACATTACTGTGGAAATTGATGCTTCTTCCGGTGTATCCCAATTTTGAGTTCGGAATGTGCACATTTCCTATGATATCCCTCCCAATTTATGCAGGATAGAGGAAGATGTGAAGGAAGGCAAGAGTGCCGTCACCCAAACTGGATCCACTGGAAACAGTTCGAGTGCAAACACAATGGCTGTATCTGTTGATGGCAATTTAGAGATGTTGATGTCACAAATGCCTGACCTTTCCTTCATGCTTGAGGACAAACTTTCTATCCCCTCAAAGGCCAAAGGTAATGATTAAAATGTTGTGAACTTGAAAAATTCTCTTTTGAGATTAACTATTGTATGACAGTCAGAAATGCATTCATTTGTTCCTTAGCTATTCGTGTAAATATTATCTCGCCATCAATGTGTTGGACCCCATGGATGGATGGATTCCAATGTCGATATTGAACCCAAGCTGCTAGCGTGTGTGTAACACATGCATGGGTGAAATAGAGCTGATTTCATAGTATTGCGATGTGCCTGTGCGCGTATCACATGCGTATGAGCAGTATGGTACTTTGGATTCGTCAATGCATGCTTAGGGAATGTTTGATAATGTGTAAAATTGTGGGATTGTGGGAAATGGTGAGAATGGAAAAGAAAATATTTTGAGAAATGTGTGATTAACAGGAAATGATAGGGGTATAGTTGGAATAAATAAGTTTGATATATGTAGGTGGTAGGGAAAATGATTAGAATGTAGGGGTAAAAGCGAGAAAAATAGTGTGATTAATGGAGCAATTATTGGCCTTGGGAGGAAATCAAATCTCATAAAAAAAACTATGGTTCCCACACTCGCATGTTAACAATCATGGCCTTATATGCCCAGACACAAGGGATTGCTAAGGCCTGGAAGCACTAAAGATGAGTCCTGAAATCTTGATATTCTCGCTTTCTTCCCAGGAGTTGCGGGTTGAACCCAAACCACTTGCAACCCTACTCCTTCCAATTACCATATGCACCCATCCATGCTACTGAATCTCAACCGCACAATTGTGGTTCTTTTGAATAAATTAGTCTTGTTAGAGTTCTATAGTTAGGTTCTCATTGACCAATCGAGATTCTATGATGCCAAGAAGTATGAACTCTAGTTTCCCCAGATTCCACAATTAAAAGTAAAATTGAGAATTTAGGATGTGTTTGGTTGGAGGTAAGGTAGAAGTTGTCGAATTGATAGAAAATGATGTGATATAACAGGGATAATGATGAAGAGTAAAGAGAATAAAGTTAAAACAGATAAGTTGATTATGTGGGTAGTGTAGAAATGATTGAAAAGTAGGGTAATTTGTATAGAAAAATGTGAAAAAATAA
>JAXCLR010000001.1:2467076-2501135 GCA_035584095.1 Annona squamosa
GGATCACCTTATCCCTTCTTCCCCTCGCAGTGCAAGGGAGCTGGGATAGGGTTTTCCTTTTTCCATCAAAAAAAAAAGTAATCAAAATATAATGGGAATCCTTTTGTTATTTGAACTTCTAGATGAATTTTCTAATGATACTTTCGATAGATATGGTAGTTTATTGAGGGGTGGTAGCATTGCAATTATTCCAAAGCATCCACTTCGTAGAAAAAGGTTACGGAGAGTAAATAAGAAAAAGTCATGCACGAGATGAAATGGTGCAGGAATGATCTTTTTCAAAAAAGAAAGATAAGATCTACAAAAAATTTGGCGGACATGCCTAAAAGGTTCGATCAATATTACATCCATATCTCTGAGTTTATTAAAATTGTAGCCCTATATTTGCCGTTCCAACTCTTTTTGTTCCTTGAAACAGTAATAAAAGAGATTCTCTGAATACAGTTAAAAATCATAATGTCATCACTTAATAATATCGATAATTATGATTAGAACAGCAGTGAAAAGGTGGTAGAATTATTCAGTGACGCAGCTTGATGTTACTTGTTACCAGAATATCAAAATTCCAATATGATAGATGTTACAAAATAGACTAAGAAAGATTCGGGGACTAATGCTTATTTTCTTCGGAAATAAATTGTAGAGTTTAAAAAGGATGAAAGGATGAAAACAATTAAATTTTTTAATTGTCGATTACAAATTTCAAGCCTAATTAAAAAATTAACCAAAAAACCTAGGCCGTAAAAAAAAATGAAATTTGAGAGTTTAAAATGCAAATACACAAAATTAGAGGATTTAAAATTCAAGGGTATTATAGGCAGTTTATTGGATTTATTAGTATGTTGCAAATAACGTAAGAGCTCAAGGTTAAAATGCAAAATAATTGAATAATGCAGAATTTAAAATATTAATTGCAAAACTTAAGAGTTAAAAATAAAAATATATACGGTTAAAGGGCTTTAAATGAAAATTATCCGGAAATTGTCGGCGACCAAACCGATACTTTTCGCGTTGGCTCACTTTCAAGGATGAACTAACAGATCCATCAAAAAAAGGTAAAAGAAAGACAAGCAAGCATTATAGATACAGGGGGTTATCAATTTATATACATTTCGGGGGTTATCAAAGCCATTTTAACAGCCCTAAATATGTTGATCTTTGAAAATAAAAAAGTTCGCATACCCAAAAATGATAACATTTGATATAAGAGTTAAAGAAAAATATTTTCATAAAAAGAAACTGAAAAATACTCCCTTGGTTAACCAGATCTTGTAATGTTTTACTGCAATTGGGTGCAAAACCCATTTTGCAAATTAAAATTTTTTTTTAATAAAACTATTAATCTATGGATGTATTTGAGAAGTGATAAAACTTTTGGGTGAAAAGTTGTTAATATAAAAATTTTTGAATTGAAAAATAATGTATCAATGATATAATATGGTGAGGGTAAAAAAATTAAAGTTAAAATAGATAGGATAGTTATATGGGTAATCGTATAGAAACGATTAAAAATAGAGGTGTTTTAATCATAAAAAAATGACTAAAATCTCCTATTTTAAAAATTAAAAAATATATATCTCCGAAATGATAAGACTTATACATAAGTTAAATACACTTTGATTAATGATTTTATAAAAAATTAAAAAAATAAAAAAATAAAAAATGAGCTGTGAAACAAGAGCTTTTGAAATTGGACTCAAATATAATATAAAAAATCATTTTAGAGAACTGGCTTGAAACTAAAACTATAAATGAATTGATTTTAAAAAAATAAAGTATAATAAGTGTCAAATTAACACAACCAAAAATAGAGTATAGTAAGTGTTTTCAAAAATATGATAAAGATAGGATCTATCCTACACTAGATCTATTCAATCTAAGTTGCACCCCTACTTAACCTTAAGAGCTGCAATGGCAAATAAGACAAGTTTGTGCTTGTGATGATGAATTATTTTTTTTAGGATCCTGATTATTTTTAAGCTAAAATACAATATTTTTATTTTTAAAAATTAGGTATTTTTATTTTTTTATAAATATATTTTCCTAAGTATATTCGATTTATATATCAAGTTTTCCCATTTTGCAATACTTTACATATTTATTTTTATTTTTAAAAATTAATTTCTTTAAAGGGCAGAAAATGACTTAAATGCCCCTAAAATTGATGATTGTTTAAAAATAAAAATAAATACATAAAAATATTGTAAAATGAGAATACTTGGTATATAGATTAAATGCCCTTAGAAAAACATATTTATGAAAAAAATAAATAAAAATAAAAATAAAAGAAACGAATATTGTATTTTAACATAAAATACATCATAGTATATATAAGCATGCTCCTTTTTAATCATTGCCTTAACCTCACGAGGTGAAGCGCCAATTAAGCATATAAGACAATTTTATCCTTTTGTTGATGGATTATCATTCTTTTTAACCATTTGATAAACTGCTATTAAATTATCAAAACTAAATAAAAATTCAGTTGATAGATTTAGATGTAAGCGGTGTCAGGACAACCGTCAGCTGGAGGATCAAAACTTTACATTCATCAAACACGAGGTTCTCTAATGCCATTCTGCAAATAGGAAATTTAAGAGGCATAATTGGCATGCAAACTTAAAGCATTAATTTGCAAATCCTCCTCCTATAAGTGGTTCAAGCTCGTTCCCCAGATAAAAAAATCATTTAAAATTATTAATTTTTTTGAGAAATTTAAAAAATTATTAAATTTGTTTAATATGATTAAAGCGAAATGTTGAGTAAAAGATGGAAGACAAAAATACTCCTATAAATTTTTACGTTTAACAAATTATATAATCAAAATTTTTTATTGTATGAAAAGAAAATTTTTATAATTTCTACTGGATAAACAAATATGTAATTGAAACGGATACGTTTTAGACTTTCATATTAGCTAAATATTTAGTCTTAAATAAAATTTTATTTCTTCTTTTCCGAATAGCTTGAGTATTTACGAATAAAGAATCAATGTCATTTTGGTAACATTACATAAGATTGCAAAATGAGGAAATTAAAATAAATGAAAAGAATAATATTTCAATAATAAGAAATGTTTTTATGATGCATTGAAGATTTTAGTATTCTGATTCTGTTTTGGATTGATCTTCAAAATTACATCAAAATATAATCCATTGTATTTACAATTACTTGTTTAATCAGGTACTATCCAAAGCCTTATTTCATAAAAGTGTTAAAAGTGTAAAATGAATATAATAAAATTATTTAATTTATATTCTTTATTTTAAAGATATAATTCAGAAAATTAATAATATTGTTAATTAACATATTTCTTTGCGACTTTAAATACTTACGTCGAACCAAAATCGGTTCCAATTCAATTGGTGGGAACACATGTATCATCAGACCAAAACCCAAAGTTAAATAAGTAAAAAGCATTAGATTTTAGATATATATATATACATAATAATTATTATATATTTACGCTATTATAAAGAATAGCATAAATTAAAAGTGATTTAATAAGGTTTAAAGTTAAAAAAATGAGTCATCTAATAGAGCATGAGCTTTTATGCATAGAAATTTGGATGTCTAATTTCTAATTTTTATTTTTATGATACAGTAAATTAAAAATAAGAAAGACAAATATAAGGCCGCATGGGACCCTCATGCCTCCGGCCGTGGGACCTTTTTTGCTTTTTAATTTTTATAAATATGTAGAGCTAAGTGTATTTAATCTATAAATTAAGTTTTTATAATTTTTAGATTTTTTTAATATTTTTTATTTTAAAAAAAATGACATTTTTCATAATTTTTTGAGTTGATTTCTACTTTTTTTAGTTAAAATAAGTAAATAATACTCTTTTTGAATATTCTTTGTTACTCATAGTTAAACTTCAAAAGGTAATAAAAACAATCGGCACTCAAAACAAGCGTCATCAACCGAACCCCGGATAGATGTATGAAAAAGGTGCCTATTACACGTTTTTTTATTGAATTATTTGCATTAGTACAAATTTAAAATAAAATATTTGCATTCGTACTTGATTTTTATTATTATTACGTGTCTCACTTCGATGTAACGGGGTTACACAGAAGTAGTTCTACGTAACCCTCTTAAATTTTAAAATTTTGATGTTTAATAGAAAATGTAATTCATTCATTATATTTAACATCATTTGTTTAGTTATAAAACTAAGTTGTATCCAAATCAGATATATGTATAGGCTATATTCTCTCAAAATTAGGTAATTTATGTGAAAATTAAGAAAAATGTTTACATATATTCACACACACACACATATATACATATATATATATATTATAATATAGTAATACTTTATAGAATTATTTATCCATATAATAATGATATTTTAGATAGTTTAGATGTTGAAAACTTAAAAATTAATATAATATTAAATTATTTTGTTATGTTGATTTTGCATGTTGCAGATGGAGCCGGTATACTTGACAATTAAAAGGGTTTATATAGTTGTTAAACGTAATAAATGAAGTAGATTTTTCATCAATCATCTAGATATTAAAAATGAAAAGAGTTACATAAAACAAGATTTCATAAAAGCATCCCCAACATACGGGGGCATCTATAACGTCTCAAAATAGCCATTAAAAAATAAATTTTTTTTTTTTTTACTTTGAAGGATATTTTTAAGGGTATGCTCAGCAAACCCTAAGATAAAAAATTATGTGCATTTTTCATTAAAATATAACTTTTCAATTATGTATATGTGTCTTTATGTATAACTTCTTTATTGGCAATCATTTTTACACATTTTTCATACAATTATCTATTCCTTTTAATCATTATCTTTTTTTTTGTCTCAACCCAAACTTAGAACCAGGACTTCTCCCACATACAGAGATACGTTAACCCACTTGGCTATGCCTTGTATGAGAATCATTGCCCCTATCTTACCATATTATTTTTTTGCCTTTTATAAACTTTTTTTTGACATAACATTTCCCAATTTTTTGTGATTATCAAATGCACTAAATATTTTCTATTCATGAATAAGTAAAAATAGATAAGGTAGTTAATATGAAAAGAAATCCAAAAATGGCTGAAGTATAAGAATAAAAATGAAAAGTAAGTTAGTTTGGTAATAATGTTGACTTTTTGCATTCACCATTTTAATTTTCATTCTGAAAATCACAAACACTCCCTTGTACATAATAATATTATTTTTATATATTTAATTGTTGTTTGAGTGTTGTGATAGTGTTACAATAGGTGAAAATACTTTAAATAATTACTAGATGAAAATATTTTATTCTTGAATTGCAAAGATGCAAATAAATCCTTTTTTGTTTAGAGGCTACAATTGCATTCTATGCAACCGATTGTCAGGATTATGTTTTATTAAATAAAATTAGTAATATTATTAATTAATATATTTATTTGGGGTTCTAAATACTTACATATACTTAGAACGAAATTTGAACTTTGGTATATATGATTTTTTGTAATTTAAAATAAATTCTTGTTGAAGAATATTAACATGAGTTTAGATTTAATAGCTTTTAAATACAAAACCTACCGGTTCAGCCTTTGCCTATGTAATTTCGATGTACATGCATCCTATTTTGATGTAAGGTTAGTATCCCATACAGCCGTAAATCCGGGGATTTAATAGCGGCTTAAAAACTATATATTTTATTTTTATAAATATATGATCCTAATTAGATTTTTCCCCATATGAAATTTAGTAAAAATTTGAATTTATTTAATATTTTTATTTTTTATTGAATGTGTATATTGTATCTTTCATATTACAATTAAGAATAAGGGAGGTAATAAGCTATCATACTTATCTACAAGGAAGACAAAACTCACACCATACATCAAACTACTAAAGGAAGAGTCTAACCCAAGTCGATGACAAATTTACTATCATCCTTGCCAACCTGGAAAATCAATGACAAGGGCCTAGCATATGCTCTTTTGTTGATTTTTTTTTTTAAAAAAAATACCAATCAAGTTTGTAAATTTATCAAATTTTACATTAGAAAAATTCTAGATAGAGCCACACATACATTTACAAAACTAAAAGAATTAGTTTTTAATGTGTTATCTTTTTAGATGTCTAGGCAACTGATAAAGGATAACTTTAGAGAAGGGATAAACTAGGTAAGTGTGGCAATCTAACTTTGAACTTTGGACTTTTCTTCTTACATGCATTCACGATTAAAAAAAATATATATATTTTTCAGCCAGCAAATTATGGGGAGCCACATGCAATCCCAAGGCTTCATGACAAAGTTTGTTAGTTGATACTTTAGGCGTATAGGGGGAATTTTCACTTGAAGGCCTTTAACTATATGCATTTATATTTTGAACCTAGAAATTAGCTATTAGTATTTAAATCTTGTAAAATTTAGTTCTTTACATTTTAGCCCTTCGGGCCTCATGATGTTAAGAAACATCATTAAGAGCCTGAAATTGTCTAAGATGCTCTTTGCATTTTTTAAACTTTCCAAATTTATATATATGCATTTAAATCCTAAAGTTGGTCATTGCATGTAGATCATACCATGTACATTGCCGGAGCATCAATTTATGTATTTCATCATTAGTAATTTGCGTATTTTCTTATTTACTCATAATATTATTACACTTAAACTTCTTAATTAAAATTTTATTTAAAATTATTTTAAAAAATATTTTTTCTCCTTGTCTATATTAACAAATGGGCATTAATTCACCAAAGTATGCAAATACATGAATATAAACAATGAGAACAATAAGTTACTTCATTATGTGAAAACTAGTAGTCGAAAAAAAAGAGAAAAGGGTCCAAATGAGAAAATAGGTTGATTGAAAGCAAAAAGATTAGTGTTTTAATTTTTGTCTGGTCTCTTGTTAGATTACTAAACAATTTACGACTTAATTCTTACTATTTAATAATGATAATTTTTTATCATTGATATGTCTATTATGTACTGCTATAATTTAGATTTTGTTAGCTCTTCCTAACTAGGAATTTAGTAAAATTTTCAATTTTTATATTTTATTAGAAGATTCGTGCTTGATATGATTTTTGGTTGCTTAATGTAGCCAGATGAATTGAATGAAATTTTTGAGCTTAATATTATTTTTTGTATGTTTCATAAAATATTTTTAAAAATAATTTCAAATAAAACTTTAAGTTAAAAATAATTAGATATAATAATATTATATAAGTAAATACAAAAATATGCAAATTAGTAGTATTGAAATACTAAGCTGGTACTCTAGTGGTGCACATACAATGATGCATATGCAAAACGAACTTTAAGATTTAAAATGCAAATATGTAAAGTTAGAATGTTTAAAATGCAAATAACATTTTAACATTTTATGGATTTTAATAATATTTTCTAACATTGTGAGGGTCGAGGGTTTAAAATGAAAATAACTAAACTTCACAATATTCAAAATGTAAATAACTAAACTTCACAATATTCAAAATGTAAATAGCCAAACTACCGAATCTCAAATACAAATACGTATTATTAAAGGGTTTAAAACACAAATTTGCCATATATATATATATATGCAAACTATTACTAAAAACCACAATCAGCGTATAATAATTCAAGACTTCCTATAAGCATAAAAGCTCTATATTATTATTTTTAGTTTTAAAATATATTTTTCCAAACTTAAAACTTTCATCATATTTAATGAATCTTGTTTGTCACACAATCAAATGTAATTTTCATATGCCACCAGGGTGGTGGTACGCCAATTGGTTTTCAAAGGATTAACATGAATTTGAGTCTTGCCTAATGCAAGTGAATTATTACATATTTTCCTAGTAGTGGAGATTTTATAGATTTGCTGAGATGAAGATATTTATAGAAAATTTCTTTCACCATGTGAGATAGTGAGGAAAATTCCTTTTGGGACGTGAGACAATGAAAGAGTCTGATTTTTATGTCAGTTGTCACGTGTATAAATACTAATAAAAAATAATTTTTGTAAGAAAATTTTATCAATATATAACTACTTAAATCTCTAAAATATAATAGAATAAATATAAAATTTTTTAAAAATATGTAAAAATTAAAAAACTACGAGTAAAAGCCTTCATACTTAGGATAAGAATTGAGCAGTACCAATTCGAGGAAAAAACTTGTAGTTACTCTATCAAATTATTTAAAATAAGCGAATTGTTGTAAAGATTGAATGAATAAATTTGGTTTTACCGTATCCATTAGAAATGTTTTTTTTTTCCTTCCATTTCTTAATGATAAATAAGTATCTTTAAATTTTGCATTTTATAGATTTTAAGCTTAGTTTCTTCTAAATATAAAAAATGATTTAAAATAAGTAAACAAAAATTGATTTATTTTAAGACATCCCAACACCATTTGATGCTCAATCCTTCGGTTCATCTAATCCGTAGAATATCTAAATACATCGGAACAATACATTAAACAGCCATATAAATACGACGGAGAATTGCATTTCTCTCCTTTCTTTTATTTTCTTTTTTCTTTCTTTCTTTTTTGTTTGGAACAGAGCTGCGTCCTCCTCTGGAAAGAGAAAGACAGAGCAGTCGAAGCGTCCTCTTCGCGATTTTCTTACCTTCATTTCAAACTCTCCATTCGATCGTGGCCTTTAAATGGGTTTGTTTCATCTTCCTTGTTCCACCCATCCATTTTTTTTTCGCTTTGTATAAAAATGTCACCTCCAATTCTTTCTCATGGCGTTTTGCATGTTGGGTTTGCATGTGGCATGCCATGCATCTCCCATTGTTGGAAATTGAGGGTTTCGTATATCGTTGCGTTTGGTGGGATCGTTCGGAAGTATTTATAAACTTCTTCCTTGGATTTTCTTGGGATTCTGGGGATGATGAATTTTCTTCATTGGATTAATGCAGGGAAGACGCCAGTGGGAGATGTAATTCTTGGGATGAATTTTCTTGGCGTGGCGTCCGAATAAATAGTTTTTCATGTTTCTTTTCTATGTTGTTTTTTTAAAATTGATTTAAGTAGTAATTATATGATAGAGGGCCGGGTGTTTCATTTATGATTGATCGATTTCTATCTTCCAGTTTGTGTTTTTTTTTTTTTTTCCGAACACGTCGGTTATATTCTACTGGAGACCATGGAAGCATTCTCTCAGATAATGTTATTTGGTGCAATTAGATTCCACCTTATATGGAGAATTGACCAGACGTTTGAAACGGTTTCTTTCTTGATGCTTTTCAATGAATGCAGATGCCCAACCATGCATATAACGAAAACTTGGAATTTCGACTTTGACACCCATCCACCCACATGCCTCTTGCTGCTTTTCTGGCTTTGAAAGTTTCACAACAAGTTGTCCAGCGAAAATGACATTGTAATAGCCTCAATGCAATAATGCATCAAGGATAAGCTACAAAGACGTAAATATTAGAGAGAGAGAGAGAGAGAGAGAGAGATGATGGTGGTGGTTTGATAATCTAATGTAGCATCAGATTTCCAAGGCATTTAGCAGGGCATCAATTTATGCTTTGGCCAGAAAGCATATATTTCAAAAGATTGAGAGCGTGAATAAGTATGGAGGAGGATTGAGGGCGGAATTTCAAATCAGAGCTTGAGTTGAATGTATTAGAGCCCTGGGTCTTATCCATACATCCATGTGGCCTACTCTAGCGACACTGGTCCAATGATAGCTCTTTTTCCAAGGGTGCCCCACTCTAGCTACCTCTAGGTGAGCCTCTCTACCTTAATAGGGTGGTTGCACTCACTTACCAGTAATTTTAATTTGCCCTTTAGGTTGTCCCCTACAAGAGTTGAACCTATGACCTCCAGGTCCATTGTTAGGCTTTGTTACAAGATAGCATTAGACACTAGAAATCCTTTTAATGTAATCCTCTTTTCCATGGGTCGTATCATGTCTATTATATTGGTGAAATTTGTGACAAAGCATGAAGAGAGAGAGAGTGAGAGAAAAAAAAAAAAACTCTTATCTTGGTGAAAGGCTACCAACTGACCAGAATTTCTCAATGAAGTCTACTTGCATTCCCGTCTTTTGCAATTTGTAATCCTGTCGAACTCTGTTAGAGTTAGTTTCGTTCAATGAGGTCAGTCAGTTCTATAACAACTCATTAATGGTAACTCCTGGTGGTATTTAATTATCATTGAACTTTTCTTTTCCCAATACTAGTGACAAAGAACAAGAAAGAAGAAATTATGAGAATTCTCAACCTCAAATTAGCAAGAAGACCCATAGGAGTAAGCCTGCAACTAATGAGCTATATTATGTGAATCTCGAAGAACCTACAAAAAGTAAAATGTTCAAATGATGCACTGCAACGTGATGTGTTCATGTCGGGGGTGGGGAAGGGGATCAGACCCATCAACCATCGTGGACTCAAGCACTTGTGGGTTTCCTTTCTGGAGCTTTTAAATGATCTTGCATCTTATGTTAGAATGATGCATGCGAGAAAATGTTTGTTGTACCATCTCTCTCTCTCTCTCTCTCTCTCTCTCTCTCTCTCTCTCTCCCCTTATTAATAATTCATTCTTCTTCTCAATTGTTGTAATACATTTCTTCCTTATCTGGTGTCTCTGACACATGATCTTCATATCCTGACCACTCGTTATTCCTTTCCTCAGAGAAAAATACTGAAGAATGTTGCTCTACCCACCTCATTGATGGTGATGGTCTGTTTAATGTGTCCGGGGTTGACAATTTTATGAAGGCTGTGAAGCTTGGTGAATGTGGACTTTCCTATGCAGTTGTTTCAATCATGGGTCCGCAAAGTAGTGGTATTGCTTCCATCTACACTAATCTAATCTTTCATCCAAGTAATGATGTTATAGCTAACTCGTAATTGGTTGTTTAACCCTGAAGGGATTTGTTTTTTCTCATTCCCAGCTACCGGAAGCAGTTTCTCTTTCCTAATTGTTTTGAGCTTTAGACAAATAAAGTATTGTATAATGAATGTTATACTTCAAGAAAAAGTATTATTTTGCATCATTACCTACTCTTAACTTATTTTGTATGCAACGAAATCTTAAATGATAGCATCATCATCATGTGGGTCAGTATGATTCCTAGTGGTTGTTTATAGAAGAAGTGCCATCCACAGTTGTAACGGTCGGCAGATTGTTTATCATGTCTTTACTTTTTTTATGCCTATCAATCCAAGAATTGTCAAATTTTATTTCTTTTAATAAAATTCGATGAAGAAGAAGACCTAGTTTTTAAGAGTGCTCATTTCAGAGAAAGAAGACCATCAGGGTAAGTCTACAACTAATTCAGTTGCGTACATGCATGAGTGACTTCTTAAGCACTAGCAGTAAAACCGTGCAGATTTATCACAATTTTGAAGTAATATCATGTGAATGGTAAAGAAAATATTTAGGAAGAAACCAAGGTCCTTATTTTTGTTGATAAAGAATGTTTAGCAGGTTATAGAAAATAATTGGCTCTTAGACAACAATGTAGGAAGACTTTATGAATGTGTATGTAGCATTAACGAGCTTTAATAATGATAGCTGCCTCTGTTCTTTTGAGTTTCCATGTGCTTCTCCATTCACTCAGAGATGTACTATTCTGTGCATAAAGTTTAATTTCCTAGGGATAAATCTATGATTTCTTTGGCCAGGTAAGAGCACTCTCTTGAACAGTCTTTTCCATACCAACTTCATAGAGATGGATGCTTTAAGGGGAAGGTACATTTTCAAATTGTTTTTGAGTAATATACTAACATCTAACGAACTTTATTTATCCATGCATAACTGAAAGCTCTCGTATAATTAGGATAAATGATGTCTAATGTGTCTCATTCAGGTCCCAGACTACTAAAGGCATTTGGTTGGCAAAGTGCGTTGGAATCGACCCTTTTACACTTGTTATGGATTTGGAGGGTACTGATGGAAGAGAACGAGGAGAGGTCTTTTTTCGAGAATCATATGTTTTGACCTGTCAAAGTTTTGTTATCCTGTCATCCGTCTGCATTTCTCTGCATATTTCATCTTAACTAACTGTTCTATGATTTACCAAGTTACATTCTCTTGTAAGATACTACTAATAGATTTATTGTTTAGGCATTGCCTCTCCTCTTTTTTTCCCATTTCATTTAGACATAGTTGGGCATTTCTTTGTTGGTTTACGATGAGCAGTTGGGTGAAGAAATTTTTTCAAAATGTACTTTATGTACAAATGTAGTTCTTGACTGCTTGGTCGGTTTCCATTTTATATATTTTGACCAGTTCTGGATGATAATAGTTAGCTGATCATCTTAGAAAACAATTAGATGGATCTCTTTGGCATTTTAAAATTTTGTTTTCAAATGATATACTGAATGAATCTTCACTTGAATAGTATATACTTCTTTATCCTTTTTTTCATATATTTGCCCATGTGAAAAGGATTAAGTTTTATGATTCTCATCCTACAACCATTTGTTTGCATATATGCAGTAGTGGATCCAACACCTATGGTCAATGGGGGCAAAGTTTACACCTATTTTAAAATTTTTGTATCTTTAAGAATATTTTTTTATCACATTTTATTACATAAAAATTTAAAATATATTTTTTAAACATCACCCTTAATCTCAAATTAGGTAAATGAGATTATACCACTTAACTAAAAAAGTGCAAAAAGTTAATTTGCGTTATCATTAATTTAAAAATAGAAAATTTTGAATTTTTTGATCTAAATGATGCATTGTGTTTTTAATTATTTGTATACATGGAAAAATTAATTCGATTGAAAAATTTGTAATAGAATATTTAAAAAATATGATTTTAAAGAATCCCATACATTTGAACCTACTATGGTTTCTATATGTATCTAATTCTAATATTTTTTAGCATACTGACATTCATCAAGAAGATATGATTCATGACTAATATTTTTTCAAAAAATAATTAAATAAAAGGAAAATCAAAGGGGGACAAGTTTTATTGAATGTTGTAATACCATATAATAATGTCAACACTATGTGGAAGTCGTGAAAAAATTTCTTGCAAGAAAGTAAAAATAATCATTAAAGATATTGAAAATAATAAAAATTAAAAACATTGAAAATAGTTATAACGTAATTTCAAATGGCTAATAGTTTTTAGGTGCCACACTCATACATGATATATCATGTCATCTACTTTAATTCTTTTTCCTTATTTTTTGGTCTTGAAAAATTAAATGATAGATAGAAAACTAATTATGAGGCGTTGATGGCTAAAATTGAACCATCACCTGTACATGTGATAGAGTGGCTCAGTGGATGCAAGTAAGTTCTGATGTTAAATTAAAAAATGATCTCAATCTTATGGAATCCATTCAATGAATTCAAATTCATGAAATTTCTCTATTCGACAATTACTTTTAAACAGTATTCAAGTGTTTCTTAATATATACAATATAGGTATCAAAATAAAAACACTTCTTTTAATGATTATTTGAATTAGTGATGACAATATTAGTATGACAAATACATATATTGAGGTAAATGGTGATGATATTAATATTGTAAAACTATATATTAATAATCTTTTACCATCCGTTATACAATGGCATTAAAAAATTTCTTCTAATAATTATTTTTCCAAATATAAATTACTTGTATTATAATATTTTAGACCAATAGTTTATTTTCTATATATATTTTATTTATTTCTGTTTACTTATACAATTTCAATTGTGATTGGTGCATATTTAATGCACTTTAGAATCTTAGAAGGCAATAATACATGCTATCGCTCTATATCCGTCATCTTTAAAAATTTAAATTTAAATTTGAAATAGAGAAAAATAACATACCTTCTTGATATTAATATGCTAAAAGCTTATTTTCAAATTGTAGATTAAAAAAAATGTAAATCTATGAAAGAGGAGAAGTAGGAAAAGGGAGAACTCTAGCTTGAGAAGGAAAGTTGAAGCTACTAATAATCCATCCTAAAGCACTATTAAATAAAATTTGTAAGTTCTTGAAATTAATTATAGGAATTAAAAGCTTGCATATTGTAAAGAGAATATTATTGTTGGAATCAATGAAAAACTAAATCCAAGAAGAGTATTATTAGAACCAATATCAAAACGGAAAATGATTAGAACCAATCGCAAAACCTTAAAGAAAACAGTTGTGAAAATAAGTGTATATAGCTGCATTAAATTGTACTGTTTCAATGAAGATGGGGCAATAAATTCTGGCCAGTGGGGGCAATATAGGAAAAATAATATTATCTATAATAGCTATATTAATATTTTTAAAATTTCAGTGGGGGCAAATTTACATGGATCTGCCCCTGCATATATGCATAGGCATGCGTGTCTACAGTTTTTTGTCATTGTGTGTGTTAAAATTAGAAAGGATTGTGCTATTTTTGTCTTTGGGTTTTGAAAGCTTGGTCTCAGTTACAGTCTCACAGAATGAATGCTAGTGTTTTTTTTTGTTGTTGTGACTATTTAAGTTATTATCCTACTTCCAGGATGATACTGCATTTGAGAAGCAGAGTGCCCTTTTTGCTCTTGCTGTTTCAGATATAGTGCTTATAAATATGTAAGCAGATTGGCTAAGCAGTGGTCTTTTTCTGTTTGCATATCACTTCCTGTGACATTTCTGCAGGAATCTATCCTAATTTTATAGGCCTATTTAATTTCGTCCTTCTCAACAAATTTTAGGTGGTGTCATGATATTGGCCGTGAACAGGCTGCAAACAAGCCCCTTCTAAAGACCGTATTCCAGGTACTTTCCATGCGTGTTATTGGGAATAATTACTAACCTTTAAAAGTTTCCTCTTTACCTTTATGATATGTTATTTTCTTAACAGGTCATGATGCGATTGTTTAGTCCTCGTAAAACAACTCTGCTGTTTGTAATACGTGATAAAACAAGGGTACATATCCCGCAGTTCATCTCTAGGCATATCTGTTTAATTACTTTGCATTATTCTTTATTTGAGATGTGTTGATGCCTTCTCACTCATGCAGACACCACTTGAAAATTTGGAACCTGTTTTGAGGGAAGATATCAAAAAGGTAACTAAGTTTAGTATTCTTTATACGAATGGTTACAAGAACATTTCATCTATCGATAACTTCCATGCAGATATGGGATTCTGTTCCAAAACCTGAAGCACACAAGGAAACCCCACTCAGTGAATTTTTCAATGTGAGATATCTCAGGGGCACCAGTGTAAGCATTTTTTGCTACATGAGCAGGAAATTAGTCTCTAATTATCTCTATGGTGGGACTTGTAATCAGGTTGAAGTTGTTGCTCTTTCCAGTTATGAAGAGAAGGAAGACCTCTTTAGAGATCAGGTAATTTGTTAAATTTTTTAATGCAACAAAATGCATGCATTTCTGTTGGAGATCATTACACTCAACCTCTTCAGCGTGTTGTATCTTTGGATAAACCCTTAAGGGGTTCATTTTGAAACTCTATTGTAAGTTTTATTCATCTTTTAAAGTGTAAAGCGTAAGTTGCATTGTCTCACTTAGTAGAAGCCACCTTTCTTGCCCCCCCATGCTGTGATCTACATCGCTCATCTAGCAAGTCTCAGCTTTAGTACCAAGAAATTCATTAGGGATCACCATCATCAAGCTCATGTATGCATAGACATCCGATGCATTATGCCTCTGGATGGAGATCAATGATGTTCAGAAAATGAGGTCTTTATGTATTTATTTGTCCTTTTTCCCTAACTATTATGGTGCTTTGTTAATTATGACCTCTATTGTTGTGTACCAGGGAACAATGATTGAACTTCCAAAAGTTGGCCAGAGTGGGGAGGATTTTCCATTCCTTTCTACACAATTTCCATATGATTTGACATCTTAACTAACTAATTACCTTACCTTCTAATCATTATTTCTATATTCCGATCATTTTCATGTCTTCCCCTACATACCTACCTCGCATTGCAATCATTATCCCTGTCATATTGCATTGTTCTCTCACTTTTCAAAATTTTCTCCTCAAAATTTTCCCCAACTTTTTACTCCATAATAAACTCACCCTGAATCCACAATAACACCAAGTATCTGTGCCTCTGGTTAGGATTGCTTACAGCTTATTAGTCCCAGGACCCTGCATGTCCAGGACTTGCGCCACAGCATGACACTTTCTAAGTGCGAATTTGATAATATCTCATGCATCTTATTAGTATCAGTCGCTGGTCACCTCATTAGATCAACTTCATTGAGAAAATTGAATGACTTACACTGATCGTTGATGAAGGTTGAAAGTTTAAGGCAGAGATTTTTTCATTCTATTGCTCCTGGTGGACTTGCTGGAGATCGGCGAGGTGTGGTTCCAGCTTCAGGGTTTTCTTTTAGTTCACAACAGATCTGGAAAGTCATCAAGGATAATAAAGACCTTGACCTGCCTGCACACAAGGTGATTCGATCAAGAAGATGCATTTGTCATTCCCATAAAGGTACTTTTGCTTTCTTTCTAATGATGCTATTTGCAGGTTATGGTTGCCACTGTGCGTTGCGAAGAAATTGCCAATGAAAAGCTCTCAAATTTGAATGATAATGAGGTTCTTGTTTGCATCCGAAGTTCACTGATGTTAGTTCATTTTACAGCTTATTTACATCAAAATGAGGTATAATCTCTGGTGATGTTCAGGAATGGCATCAACTAGAAGAGGCTGTACAATCTGGATTGGTTCCAGGTTTTGGGCGAAAGCTCAGCTTACTCCTAGATGAGTGTCTTTCAGGGTAAGCATTCATCTGAATTATGTGCTGGGGAAAGTGGATTTGTGTTTTCTTTCTTCTTCTTCTTCTTCTTCAGATTTTTAAACGAAATTCATAATCTTTTCTATATTATTTGGAACATCTGATGTTAGATGTTTACGTGATATCCTTATTTCCAGGGTATTCCCTTATAATTGTGTTATCCTATGGTTTTATCCTTTCAGAAACGTCTCTCTATAATGGAGTTTTCTGGGACTGTTTGATTGAATTGATTATTGAAAATAATTGTTTTTTAAGTCTTATCTTTTCCTTAGAGTCTTCCCTGTTGTATTTTTCTTGTCTTCCTCTCTTCTTCCCAATTGAGATGACATAGCTGGTTCTTACTAAATTTCTCCTTTTTGTTCTTTGGGAATGTTTCTGTTGAATTTGTTTATTATTAGCTCAACAGTCTTGTTTGCCCATCTTCATCCTTAGATTTTCTGTCTACCACTCCAAGTTTGTCTATCTTCACAACATAGCTGCTATTTGCATTCCTGATGATTCTCCATCATTGATATCCACTGCTGCAAGCATAGATCTGGCTACCATCTTATGAGAATTGGAGTTAAATGCTGATACATCCTTGTTAGATTCAAAGAGTCTACTACTCCCATCTCTGTCATGAAGGTTGAAAAAGATGACCTATGCTTGTGGGCCGATCTTCAAGTTTTGAAAACTTCATATTTTATTCTTTCTGATGATTTAGAAAATAAAGCTTGAAAAGTTATGGAAATTTTGTTAAGCGAGTTTTCAAATATAAAAAAAAAGTGATTGAGTTCTTTGGGATTTAAAGAATAATACCTCTATTTTCTGAAATTCCAAAATAATCTTAAGTTTTTTGAAATTTCAAATATTCCCAAAAAATTTGAAATTGTAATAGAACCTTAATTTTTTCAAATAATAGAAAACTCACTAATTTTTTCAAATAATAGCAAACTCACTATTTCGAATGGAAAAAATTAGAAAAGAACCAACTAGCAAATCTTGAATTCTATCAAATCAAATTAATTAGGAGATTTCCTTAATCCTTTTATGATATTTTGCATGGAGATCGTTATGGTCACTAGTTTTTTAGGGTTTATGATCTAATGCAATCCTTCTTTTCCATTACCCCCCCTTTATTTTAATGGGTGTGTTTGGGAAATGATAAAATTTTTGATAAAAAGTTTTTGCTGTAAAAGTTTTTAAAATGAGAGAAAATGATTTGATGTATTAGAGGTAATGATAAAGAGTAAAGAGAATAAAGTTAAAATAGATTGGATAATTGTGTAGGTAGTCATGTAGAAATTATTGAAAAGTAGGTTAAATATATAGGAGGATGTGAAAAAATAATTTAAAAATAGGATAGTTGTGAAAGGTGAAAAGTTTTGTGTTGCCAAACATGCCCCCTATGTCCAATACCCCTTTATTTTTTAAATTTTAATAAGTTTTTAAAAAAAGTTCAAACCATTTATAACATTTAAAATTTTTTTTATAAAAATCCATTACAACATTCATCCGTATGTATTTTTTTAATTATAAAAAATCACATAGATTGAAACTCTCAAAAGGCATCAACGTTTTATAACATAAGTTACTAATTGAAATGATTTTTGACATCATAAATAAATCCTTATTGATAAAAATAATAATGGTTCAGATTTCAAATAATATTTTTAAAATTAAAAAAGAAAAGGGGTGCATAGACATGGGTTGCATTAAATCATTAACCTTTTTAGAGCTATTTGATTAACCTGTGTTGTAGTCAATTTCTAACCTTATTTCTAAAACATCAACTCGGGTTTAGATTGAATTTTGTATTGAAATTTAACTGAATTGCAATTTTATCTTCTATCTTTTATAATTAATATTTTTAAAGGAAATAGAAAACATCAAAAAGATAATATCCTACATAAGAAGGGTGCCAATATTAATGACACAGGTTGCACTGACATGTCTTTGCAATTGGTTGCTTTTTCTATTCTTAATAGATTTTGTTGCAGATCAAAATGTTTATATTTTGCATATATTTGTATTTACCTATGATGTGGAAAACAAATAGTATATAAAAATATTTCCTATCCATATGATTTCTGGCATCATTGACAAATACGTATTGTGAACAACATAAATGGTTTAGATGTAAAAATATGTTTAAAACACAAAAGAAACTTGTTGTGCCTACAGACCAATACAATGGGTTGCTTAAATTGGGTACCAAATAGGAAAAGAAGTAAAAATAAATAAGCAATTTTTCTATCAATCCATCTACTTGTTTAGATGCTCTTAAATACAAATGTTAAGTAATGCATCGTCATTTAATCAAATAATTAACCTGATTTTCAAAATGTTAAATATTTTTGGTCATAAGAATATAATGAATCCAATTTTCCATCACAGCGTAAGCATATTTTAGAATTAAATAAATTTGATCCGCAATTGTGTTTTGTGTTGATTTTGGAAGTTAAAATTTATCTTCAGCTAGTCATTGAAACATACACATTTAGATTATGCTTAAAACCTAAATTAGAAATTAAAATTAGAATTATTTACTAGATTAATTTTTAACTTGAACTTAAGTTTCTATTAGTTGATATCTTTTTATAATATATTCTTATAGCATATTGCAAAATGTTCTAAAATATTTTATATTTTGTTAATTCAATTTTTTGTTTCATTCGACCCTAACTGAATGCGACTTAAATTGGGTTGGACTCAATTTAGGTTTAGGTGCTTTTGAAACCTAACCAGAAACGTTCCAAGTTTGGATTGAACTTGACCATATTTCCCACCGTAATAATTATGTAGTATGTATATGTACTCAAATAACCATTAAATTCTATTTTACGGCAGTTAATTAAGTGTTTGGCAACCATGAAAGAATAAATTTTTTTTCCACAACTTGACATGCGCTTTTCTATATAGCTACAACACTCCACAATCAATTCTTCACATTTTTCTTACGACCACCCTATCTATTTTAACTTTATTCATTTTGCTCTTACTCATTACCACTATCATATCACGTCATTACCCTATTTATTTCAAAAACTTTTCTACCTATTTTTTTCTCACATTTTTGGAGATTACCAAACATACCCAAAATATACAAGCTTTTCACGATTAAGTCAAGTTTATGGATTGAAGGATCCAAATGAATCATAGTAAGTGTGCATTTGGGAAACCACAAAAAAGTTTTCCATTCAAACTTTTTCCGTCCACTTCCACCAAAATTTTCAATCATTTTTTTACATCTTTTTATACAACTACCTTAATTTTCAATTATTTTTACACATCTTTCCACACGACTACCCTATTTATTTTAACTTTATTCTCTATTCCTTATCAATGCCTCTATCATATCACATCACTCTCTATCATTTTAAAAAACTTTTTAATGAAAACCTTTTCCACCATTTTTTCTCATTTTCCAAACACACCCTAAATTGTTAAAATGAAATTTTAAGATTGGGAAAACTTCAATCTAATAGGTATGCTATTCAAGTCCTTCAGTCAATACCTCACATGAGGTGGGGATTTGCCTCCTCTCTAGTCTTACCTTGGCGCTAGATCACAGCCAGTGTTTCTCTATTTTGCTGCCAGCTAGAACATCGATCAAAGTATTAGTCATTTGCATCCATTCGAATGAAAAGGTAAAGTATTTACCTCTATATTAATTAATTGTTATTTTTGCATTTACGCCAACAATGTTAGCCTTCTAATGGCTGTTAAAGTCCCATGGGGAGTTGACTCAATAGTTGAGCATGCTCTCCTTGGCTTTTTTAAATGTATAATGTAAACATATTTAAAAAATATTATTGCATTATATATAATATGTATTATAATATACTATATAACGTCTCTATCATTATAAGAGAATAATATATAAAAAAAAGGAATAATTTATGTAGAATAATATATAAAAAAGAATAATTTATGTATAAATAAATTATATATCTTGAAATAATAGAGTGCAAGAAAATATCAATTAGTATGCATTTTAGAAGTACTCCTCAATTCACGTAAATCAATTTGTTGTCTTTCATATTTTTGTAAATATCAACAATAATATTACTAAAATCCAATTTTCTTGAATTAGAATAGAAAAATACAATAAAATATTTTAAGATATTAACATATTTTTTAAAAATTCCACAAAAATAAATATATCAATTTCATTTGCATATAATATTTTTTTTGTTTAATATATTATATATCATGTACCAATTTTTATTTTAGCATATTTATATTATATATTTTTTTAAAAAAGTTGTAGAAAGCATGCTCACCTATGGAGTTGACTATAGCTACAAAATATTTTGAAAATCATTAGCATAAATGCAAAAATGAAAGCAGCTGGTATCAATGCAAATTCTACATTTGAATTGGCTTGAATGCAAATAACCCTAAAAGTACGATAAAACAAAGTGAGTCTAAGCAAATTCAAAGTACGAAAATAACTAGCTAAACTTGTTGTCAATGTCTGAAATCATCGCAACCTTCACGAATAAACTCATCTTGGCAATCAAGCATGATCATGCATGCAATGTCATGCATAAAACGCACACAAATAAGCTAATTCTACAATCTTGGAGCAAAGCTCTCAATTGTAAAAAGCACAATCTCATGGATAGTAACTCAAAATTAATAAAAAATCACATTCATGACAGGATCCAAACCCTATCTCGCAAATCACTTCAAATTGCAAGGAAAACTAGCATAGCCCACAGGGAAATCATCAAAAAGTGATAACTATCAATAAAAATTGGTGAAAAATGAATCTACTTACCTCAAACTGTCATCTAGAAACATCTAAGCTTCCAAAAGTTCTACAAGCTTCCCAGCTTATAAATTTTTGAAGAAATCAAGAAATCGCTGAATATTCTTAGCTCTATATCAACCTGCAAGATCCCTCTCCTCCTCTCTTCTCTTCTCAAAGCCCTGAAGTGTATAGATGAGAAATGAAATGAATAAGGAACCTTCGAACAAGTTTTATATGTTGTTGTCTTGAAGGCCACCACAACACTACAATCGCACCTCAGGCAATGAAGCTCTTGCGAATAAACTTTAGTTACACCAACCAAGCTTTTGTGATTGGACCTCAGTCACAGATCAGTCTTCTGAGCTGACTTGGCTTGAGCTGCCTTGCTGGACGCTGCTAGACCACCTCAAGAACAAAGCTTGGTTGGCTGAGGTCTCTGGCAGAGCCACAGCCACGAGTTTGATCACCTAGTGCAGCAATCAAGCTTTCATAGAGTTCATGCCAATGTCCAATCCAGTCTAGATCATGATAAATCATTAGCATAATTAGTTCACAGTACACACGTTCTAACTAATCCAAGTGGTTTCTCATCATTATATTCATCAAAATCAAACAAAATATCAAATTTATCAACTTTTAGCTTAACTCGATTCACTAGTCCAAGTGACTCAAATCATGAAACTAACGTATCAGAACCTAGTCGTGGCACTATGAGCATCCAAATTTCACAATTATCTCAAAACTACAATCTCATTCATTATAACCATTCTAACTTATCATACATGCTCATGTACTCATGAGAACTATGCAAGGTTCAAAGTTAGGCCTCAAGACACATGAATAGCTTATTCCATTCAAGCAATTCTCATCTCAAAGGAAAATGGCATTCAAAGATTCAACATGGAAGTGTAGAAGAAAGTTGGTGTAACATGTATTTGGATGTCTTTTTCATGCATTTTAATTGTTTGATAAAATGGATATGGTAGACAATATCAATTTTTGCCAATGTGGAGAAGAACAGACTATAAATTTGGATTATGATCAGCATTGACATAAAAGACTTGAGGATGATTTCTCTTTCAGACTGTGGCGAATGATGCAATGACATCCTTATATTAAACACAAGCATAGAATTTAGGAAGTATTCCCTCTAGCATATGTTATTTCGAACTTCTAGTTTTAGGAGTTCATTTGGAATTCATTTTTTTGGGTTTTTTTACTTTATTTTTTTACTTTACCGTTTTGGAAACTTTTATCTCTATGAATAAAGATGCTTGTAGTAGAATTGAAATGTTTTAGTTGATTGTGCAATGTTGAGTTTCTTTTCTAACCTAAAATTCTGTTTTTTCTTAGATTCTTCCTTTGTATTTTTTTGCCTTAAATTGTCTTATCTTTCTCCATTGAGAGGGTATTACTTTTTATTCTAGAGCCATACACTTATTCTCTAGAAAGCATTCTTATTCTACATCTCTCTCTTTCTGTAGAAAGCATTCTTATTCTACATCTCTCTCTCTCTCTCTCTCTCTCTCTCTCTCTCTCTCTCTCTCTCTCTTATTTTGTCTTGGAAAGATGAATGCGTGTTCTGGAGCATCTTGCAGAATTCACCATGCATGTCATAATCGAAACATACAATGCTTGTAATGAGTTATTAGATGTTCTCAGCCCAGCCGTAGTTGCTTTATACAGTTTGCCATTTAGAAACATGTGTTCTATTGCCTGAATGACCAAATTTTAAATGTTAACAACTTCCTCTTCTTTTTTAAGTTTCTAAAACTGTAACTATTTTATCTGTTAATGTGGTTGTGCAAGTGTCATTTTATTATTATTATTTTTTTTTTTATAGGTATGACATGGAGGCCATTTATTTTGATGAAGCAGTCAGGTCCTCAAAGAGGCAGCAGTTGGAGTCAAAATTGCTGAATGTGGGTTCTACATTCCCCTTTTGGAGCTAGGAATTTTTCTCCCAATTCAATTTTGATGTTTTTAACATTAAGAAGATTCTAGTTAAGTGATGGTTATGATCATGATGGATGTTTACTAGTCAAATTACTGAATAAAATTGCTGTCTCCATTCCTAATAAAATTCTAAGACATTATGCACCATTAGAAGTGTTTGGTTCCTGGCCTGCTTGTCTGAGAGAGAGAGAGAGCGTTGTTCTAGTGCAGCGACATTGCACTGGAATAGTGGTGCGGTTGCCCAAAAAAAGGACCCCACACATATTAAAAATGTAATGAAACTTTCTACAATCATTTATCCATATATAAATCATACTTTAGACGGTTTAGATGTTGAAAAAACCACTTTAAAGTTGTTATTTGCGTCAAACTATTTTATTGCGTTGAATTTGTACCATTTTCAGATGAGGTCCATACACATATCGATTGAGATGAAAATTGATATGGTAATAGAATATATTATTCTAAATACAATTTGTGGACTAGATTATAATTTGATCATTACGTGGGGCTCATTTCAACGTCGCTGCACCGTAATTATGGGAACTGCACCGTAACAGCGGTCAGTTGTGCTGAAATAGGCTCCACGTGATCATAAAATTATAATGTATTCCACTCATTGTATTTACAATCATGTATTCTATTACCATACCAATTTTCATCCCAATCAAATATGCTTGTGGACCCCATCTGAAAATGGTACAAATTCAACGTAATAAAATGTTTGACGTAAATAACAACTTTAAAGTGTTTTTTCAATATATAAACCATTTGCTACAAAATTTATATATAGATAAATGATTGTATAAGGTTTTATTGCATTCTAATATGTGTGAAGCCCTTTTTGGGCAAATGTACTGTTGTTCCGGTGCAATTGCGCTGCACCAGAACAGCTCTCTCTCTCTCTCTCTCTCTCTCTCTTGATCGATCAATATATATATATATATATATATATATATCTTCTACCACGTCCTTCTTCAATGACAATTCATCTTTTTTAGTTTCAGAAAACTTAATACTTGGTTTTTGGTTTTTAATTTATAACTGTTTGATAAATGCCTCTACTGCTTTTTGTTAAGAAAGAATTATGGAGTAGAATGTTCTGAACATGGAAAAGTAAATGAGGTTGAGAAATGAAGACAAATTTGAAAGACAAAAGAATGAAAAGGATAATATTTGGAACCATAAATCTGGATATACTAAACTATCTTAAGTTTAAGCAACTGTCTGCTTTCTAGCCATTTGGGTCGAGGAATATGGTCACAAATCGTTATATTTAGTGAACTTCTTTTGAGGCAAATCAATGCAGTGGAAAGGAAGAGAGATAAAGGAATAGAAAGGACCCTCTTAGGGAATGAGAAGGAAAGAAATGGGTAAAATCAAGACGGATGTACTAGAATTAGGGAGTAAGAATTAAGAAATGAGAAATTTCAATTTCAATTCAATTCAATGTGTAAAAATGTAGGAACTATACATCTTATTTATATAAAAGAAAACCTTACAAATTCCTAGTCAATTCTTATGCAATCCCAATTCTAGTGGAATGGCCAAGGACAAAACCTTTAAAATAATCAAACCTAAATAATTGTTACTACTAGATTGTATTTGGGATTTAATTATAACTTAAAGAATAATGCAACGGGATACATGAAGTTGACATCACATAAGTGGAAAACAATTGATGATGATAACGATTTAGGCTTCAATTATTTTAGGAATATTTTATTTGGAATTATATTGTTTAAGGGATTTGACATATTTAGCGTTGGGTGGATGATTTAAATTATTTTAGAATTATTTTGTTCAGAATTATGTTTTCTGGTGTATTTTATATATTTAGTATTGGATGGACAGTTTAGATTTTAATATTTTATTCAGAGTTACATTATTTTAGGGATTTGTTATTTGGATAATGATTCGATATAAGCTCCATGCAGCCCCTTTTTATTAAATTTTTTATCCATGTGCACTTATGATTCCAAGAAACCACATGTATTGAGAACTTTTATATGCTCTATATGTACTATGCATTTTCAGAAATTCAGTAGTTATATGTTTACCCTCAGAAGATGCTACTTTTGGACAAAATATTAGTTTCCAATAAGATTATTTTTCCTAGCGTTATAAAACAAGGTTAAACCCAAAAAAAAAGGTTTATTTCCCGAAAAAGTTTAAAATAAAAAAGGGTTTGCATGGAGCTGGCTATATCGATCATCCCTGTTGAGACATTTAGTTATTGATGGATGACTTTAGATTTCTTTCCGGGTTTTGTCATTTTGCATCCTACTAGAACTAGTATTGTGCGAGATTTTTTTTTTATATCAAAGTATTGTGTAAGAATTGAGTAGGAATAGTGTGGGTATTTTTCATTTTCTATGGATACATGTATTGTATTAGGGGCATGTTTGGCATTTGTCAAAAAAATGAAGGAAAAAGATTTGGTGGAAAGATTTTCCTAAATGGGAGAGATTTATGTGATTTGATAGAGATGATGATACGTCTGTAAAGAGAATAAAATTAAAGTAGACAAGGTAGTACATGGAAAGATGTGAAGAAATTATTGGAATAGGATAATTGTATAGGAAGATATAAATAAATGATTTGAAAAATAGAATAGAAATGGAGGGAAAAACTTTTCTTGTGAAATCTTTTTTTTTTCCTTCATTCCCAAATGCTCCCTAAGTTTTTACACATTATATCGAACTAAATTGAAAATGAAAATTTTTTGTGCTTAACTCTTGCTCCCTAATTCTGTTTGTCTTCCTAAACAGATTTCGTTCTCTTCTCTTTCTTTCTTTTTTATCCCCTGAGAAGGTCCTTTTTCTTTCATCTTTTTCCCTACTGTTCTAGATCACAAAGACCCTGATTTCCCCATTAACAGATATTTGTTGGATGTCTCTGAATACCACTGCATTAATATACCTTGTTTTGCACTTCTATTATTTAATCCTTTACAATTATGGTCCTTCTTCGGCTCATTCATGATTATGTCATACAAAGTTGGTCAGTTCTTCATTTGGTTAAAATAATATTCTTATCTTTCAAAAATAAGCCAAGAAAAGGTAGACGAATATTGTTCATAGATTTGAAGTTTCAAACATTTGGAAGTGATTTTCCTTGGTCAATCTCCTTTTTTTCCCCTCATTAGCATGTGCTTTTCTGAAATATGTAGTTGGTCTATCCTGCATATGATTCTCTGTTGGGACATCTACGAACCAGGACTTTTGAAGGTTTTATGGAAACATTTAATAAGGCACTGGATAAGGGGGAAGTATTTCATGTGGCTGCTCGTGTCTACATCCATTCTTCAATGTCTGCATTTGATGATGGTTGTTCAGGTACCTAGTTGCAATTCTTTTGCTTTCTATTTATACTATAATTTCCTTCTCAGAAATGAGAAATCATGATATTTGTCTTTCCTTCTTCAAGGTATGTTCAATGGATATATTTAGCGCTTCATACTTGCAATGCAATTTGTCTCACCCAGATCCCTAGTTTTTCAAAAAGTACTTCAGAAACTTTTGCTTTATTAAGTATCAGTAGGATCTGCAGTGAATGGAATTTCCTAGTTGTTGCCAAATGTGCAGATGCAGCTATTGAGCTGGCAAATTGGGATTCTTCCAAAGTTCGGGATAAGCTTCAACGTGATATTGATGCACATGTTGATTCAGTCCGTGCTGCTAAACTTCATGAACTTAAGGCACAATATGAGGTGAGAGTTTAGATACATTTTTCTCCATCCAGAATTAACACTTCAAGAATGGGATCAAATTCATGGTTGCTAAAATCCTCCATGTTACTTTTTTTCTTACATGCATATAGGGACAATTGAATGCAGCACTTGCTGAACCAGTGGGTGGTCTTTTAGATGGAGCCAGCCATGAAACATGGCCTGCAATAAAAAAGCTTCTTGAGCGTGAGACTGGATCAGCTCTATCTGGATTCTCTAATGCACTATCTGGTTTTGAGATTGACCAAGCAACAATGGAGAAGATGGTCAGAGGCCTAGAAGAATATGCAAGAAATGTTATTGAAACCAAGGCAAGAGAAGAAGCTGGAAAGGTCTTGATTCGGATGAAGGACAGGTAGTGAGTTATTTTATCATTAATCAACTGAGCTGTTCATATTTTTATGCAATAAGAGTTACCACTTTTAAATCCTTGCAGGTTCTCAGCAGTTTTTAGCCATGATTCTGATTCAATACCTCGGATTTGGACTGGGAATGAAGACATCAGGGCAATTACAAAAACTGCACATTCTGTGGTACTGACTCATAATATCTACAAGATCGCTACCACCACCACCACCACTCATATCATCATAAGTTGTTTCAAACCTATGTGGAGTCAACTACATGGATCTCATTGTGCCATTTCTTGACAGTCATGAACTATGCTCTCAGTAATCTTTAATGTCTTTATGTCTTTCTTAATTAATTTCATTGATATCTTTTTGGACCTTCTATTTCTCTTACAGCCTTCTAAGTTCTATCTAATTAAACTCAATTATCCAAACCGATGTTGTTGTAAGCCTTTGTTTACCATGTCTAAACCAATTTAATCTATTTTCCCTTATTCTATTACCTATTGGTTTGCTTTTAGATTATCTTGGATTGCACAATTTTACCTATTCTTGTTTTACCATTCATCCATCTTAACATTTTCATTTTTATGCACTCATTCTACACATACGTTGTTTGATAACCACCAACATTTTACCCCATGAAGCATAGTTGGTGTTGTCACTGTTTTATAAATTTTCATTTTAATTTAATTTAAACTTGCTTATTACATAAAATTTCCAATGCATCTTTTCTTCTATCCTGCTTGAGTTCTATTTGTCTTTATCAATTTCTCCACTATCTTGAACTGCTGATTCCAAATAATTAAAGCAATTGATTTTTGGTACTACTTGGCTTGGAATCTTAATTGGTTCCTTATTTATATTCTCATCATTATTAAAGTTGCAGTTCATGTATTTGATTTTTGTTCGTCTAATTCTAAAATCCTTAGATTCTAGAGCATCTTTTCATTTATTTGATCTCAAAATTTGACCATTTTCTTATTTCGTCTATATGTTAATAACTACACTAAGGGACTTCTTGTAAATGACTGGTATGTTCATCCATAACTAGAGTAAAAGGGGAAGGGCTTAATGCTGACCTTGATGCAAACTATTGCAATTGGAAAATTACTTGCATCACTACTCATGGTTCTACATTTGCTCTAGACTCCTCATGTACGTCCTTGATGGTAGCAGTATAAGTAGCAATATATCTACTAGTGATTCTCTTCTTTTCTAGCACTTCATATTAATCTCGGAACCCCATCATATATGTTCTTTCCAAATCAATACAAACCATGTATAGATTTCATTTCTTCTCCTGATACTTCTCCATTAGTTGTCTAAACAAAAGGATGACTTCAGTAGTTCATCCAGCCAACCAGTCCTTATTGGTTGTTTTTACCAGTAACAAAAATAGTTTTCTATGCACATCTGCCAATCTTGTGTGGAAACCCATAAAGAGGAAAAGGGAAATGAACAATCATCCCTTTCTAGATTTGGACTAGGAATGAAGACATCAGAGCCATCACAAAATATTCCTGTTTTGAACTACTGACTCATCGAACGTTGTCAGAATCAGATCAGACCAGCTGGTCGGATTGATTGGACCAGGAACCAGTTGCCTTACTGGTCCAATTCTGTCCGATTCCAGCTTAAGGCCATCTAGCCGGTCAGAACCAATTGAATTACCAATCCAACAGGATTGCGGATCAGGTGATCTAACCAGTTTGCAGATTCTACAACCCTCCAAGTCCCAACTCCCCACACTCCGCAGCCTTGCCCGAGTTTCCCCTTTTCATTTAGCCGTTCAGAGAGAAATCAAAGGCGCATCAGCTAGCCAAAATTTTTCCGAGCCTTCCATAGCCAGCATTCTCCTGCTCTTGAACAGCCAGCACATATTTGTCTGAACCTAGTGGCAACGAGCTAGGAGCAGCATATGAGCTCGGACCTCAGAGTCAACCTGCTCACTTTTGATTCAATGGTGTACATGATTGGAAGAAAATTGAAAATTATAATAGTTTGCTAGCTAATATGGGCACGCCAATGTCTGAATTTCTTTACAAATTCGGCGAAGTTATTGGTTAAAAATTATTGAAACCTGCAATTGCTCATTTGGTTGTTTCATTTTTGATTTATTTAATTATTGCAGTTTTTTTTTCCGCTTGTTGGTGGTTTTGTATCCTCTTGGATGGTTGTTTGCTATTTTCTGTCTATTTGAATGCCATTGTGTCTGAACTCAAAGGCAAATATATTTTTTAACTTCTAAAACAGTGAATATAATTCTAATTATTGCATCATTTTCAGATATACCCATTTAAGTTTTTAGCTTATCAATCCATGACATATCTTATATAAATTGCTAACACACCGGTTCGATCCAGTTTTCAAAAATGGTTGAACTGGTCAACTAGAACCACTAAATGGTTCGGTTCTGACAACATTGGACTCATCATATCAGCTGGATAAATGATCCGAAATTTGACCATAAATAAACTCAAGTCAATCTGGTGGTTTTCCCAATTACAAAAGCTTTTGTTCTGCAAGTCTGCCTATTCTGTGTGGATACCTGTAAAGGAAAAAAGGGGCAGGAAGAAATTGTTTTATGGGAAATGAGGTTATGCTGGTGTTGAAATGTGCCAATTCTATCCTAATGACTAGCCAAGTTGCAGTCCATTCCAACAGCTGGATTCATAAGATAGCATTGTGTTGCATTGCCCACTTAAGAAGGCTTTCAGGACCATGTACTCAAGAATGTCAAACTTCATCAAAGGCATCTGCATAGAGTATGAGTTTTCAAATTCTTGATTTAATTAACGAGTATCTTTAACAATGTTTCACCTTTCATTCCTGTAGTCATTGAAGCTACTCTCTGTTTTGGCTGCAATTCGTTTGGATGATAAAGCTGACAAAATTGAGACCACTCTCTCAGCTTCCCTATTAGACTCTGCTAAAAGAAATGCTGCGGATAGGGCTATTGCATTATCTGATCCGTTGGCTTCAAGCACTTGGGAAGAGGTGATATTCATCGGTTTCAGTAACTATTGTTTTCTTTAGCTCATGCTAAGTTGATTAGTTTTTGGTAAATCTTGTTAAGATTTCCTGTATTTGAGTACTCAGAGTTTTTGTTTTTCTTCAAAAAATGCTATGCCAGAACCAAAGAGTGTATACACTGCATTTGACTGAGGGTGGGTAAATTGGTGGGTAATTCTCATTATAGTCATTTGTTTGCCTATTATTGCAGAAGTCTTTGTAACTTGGTTCCTAGTTTCTATCAGCCCTACAATAAATTACTCTAATGTTGGGAGCCTCCCACTTTTCCCCAGCTTGCTAGATAAGCATGCAAGCCCAAATCTGGCTTAGCAGCAACCTAAGGACCTTTTCCCACTGTGTTAAATATGTCTAGCCTGGGTGATACTGTTGTGTCAGGCTTTCATGGATACCAAGTCAAATACCTAGCGGCAACCTGCACAAAACTTGAAAAATTCGGGCTGACTAGGCTGAGCGCTTCAACCAAGTCGAATTTGTGGTTGAATATAAGTTCATAAATATATTATTTTTCATGAAATAAAATTATGTTGGGAATTGGGATGCTTGGAGGAAACTTCGTTGTTGTTTTTGCTATTGCTGCTCTTGGGGTTTGCTTGTTTTCTTGTTTATGCTTCAAATAGCTTTTCAGTGAATCTGAAACTGTGGTTGTGCTTAAATTTCAGAATTCCCATGGTCTGTACTGAGTTGTAATCATTTAGGCTTCTGGTTGACGATTTTCTCAATAGGTTCCTCCTGCAAAAACATTGATCTCTCCTGCCCAATGTAAATCATTGTGGAGACAATTCAGGACAGAGACAGAGTACACTATAACTCAGGCTCTTGCCACTCAGGTATAATACTCAAATGATCTTTCCCAGTTTCTTGTTTCAAATCTCATTCTTGTGATTGAAAATGTTATACCAAGATTCTCCCTTTTTTTTCTGCCAACCAGGTATAGCCTGGTTGGTACAAGCTTTAGGTGGTCTCCCAGCTCGTCTGGGTTTGAAACTCAGTCGGAGCAATGTCTCCCGTGTGAGGAGCTTGGGTCTCCTCCTTGGTTAGAGGACAATTTTTAAGGATTTCTGGGCTTAATTTGTAAAAATGAAATCTTATAGAGGAAGATTCGGGTTTTTTTTTTTTTTGCTTTTGTTAAGTAATCGTTGTTGATGTATGCCCATTAACCATAGTTTTCCTTGATTGAGATGTTAGCACCTAGTTTGTTTTGGAAGCACCCAACAATCTTTTGAGGCTACACAAAAAATAGTTAAGGAAGGCTATGATGGCAACAATTGCAATGAAACAGTTGTCAGTAACCCTAATTTATTGCTCTAGTTTTGCGTCCTTACCTTTCGAGTGTTGGAACTTGGAAGGCCGGAAGCTGGTATGGATGCCAAATTTACAAAATTGCTTGCTTTATTCTAGAGGTCCCTTTAGCATAAAGTGCCACCATACTGAATGCTAGAATCACCTTCTTCTAAGGTCATTAATTTTTTTTAATAAAAAAAAACGGTCATTAATTTTTTAGGGAATGCAACTTCTTTTTGCCTTCTGTGCGGCTCAATCTTGTCTTTGAGGCTGAGAAGTTTGATTTTGTATCTTCGTGACAACTTTTATTAGCATAGAAATAACTAGCAAAGAGTCTCCTGACCTTGAGCCATGAAAGGGAGATGTGGCTAATTCATAGTTTCGAAAAAAGAACGAACGAACGAATGAGTCAATTCATGTTTGTAGTTGATTATTTCCTATTTTGCAGGAAGCTCATAAGAAGAGCAATAACTGGTTACCACCTCCATGGGCAATGCTTGCCATTGCTGTATTGGGATTCAATGAGTTCATGACTCTTTTAAGGTAGTAAGTGCTGACATACAGAAAGTTATGCTTCTCACCTCCAAGTACTAATGCAATTCTTTTACAGGAATCCATTATATCTTGGGGCTGTATCTGTTGCATATTTGCTGTTCAAAGCATTCTGGGTTCAGCTAGGCATCTCAGATGCATTCAGCAATGGCTTTGTGAGTACTAAATCTTTGGCCACTTAGACACAAGGTTGTGTTATTTTCATGTTCCCCATCATAGATAAGGATAGATGCTCACAACAATCAATCCTGGTGTTACCTGCAATGGCCATTCTCTGGAAAAGATGCAGCACAGTCTGCAGAAGCCCTCGTCCTCTAGCTTTGTTAAAATCATTCACTATGTAACTTTTGGACCATGAGCTTTCCATGTGGCTGCCAGGATGACAATGGTTCTGATTCTCCAACCTTCTTGCATGTATACCTAATGAAGAAATATATATTGGATTAGCACCTCATGCAGACAATAATGCATAGGCCTAGAAAAAGGATTTTAGATCTGTGAGCTATGGGCCTCGCAATGTAATGTTATCTGCTCAAGCCTGGCAGCTCGGTCATATGATTTTAAAATGCGTAACACTATATTTAACTTAAGACCTACTTATAAACTTCAGGATCTCTCTCCTCTTTCGGATGTGGGATTAGGTTCTAGGCTGTTACGAAATCATAACTTAACTCTGAGTTTTTGCTTGCAATCCTGGCTTTCACTAGATCAACTCTCCAACTCTCCAAACCACATTTACTAGAGGGAGTCTGCTCTGATATCACTTGTAACATACAAATTCAGAAATGCAATTCTTGGCTCATGGGTTATAGGCTTCATAATGTGATATTATCCACTCTAGCTTAACAGCTCAACCGCGCAGTTTTAAAATGGATCCTGAATTTTTAACGTGAGACCCACTTAGCAACCACTAGGAACCTTTTCCCGTTTTCGATATGGGAGTCTATTTTGGATTGTTACAGTCTCACTTCCTCATATTATCTCGTCTCGAGCTGAATAGGGCAAAGAATATAATCAATTTTTTTTGGGATAGGTTCCAGGTCTTCTTGCCTTGTCTGGCAGGTTTGTTCCAACTGTCATGAATATTTTGACAAGACTAGCCAATCAGGGGCAACAACCAACATCTACCCAGCCTCAGAGAAATCCAGCAATAGAATCAAGGGGCATCCAAAGTGGTACGGACAATGAGTCAACGGCTGAGCACTTCAAGAACAGTTCATGTGGTGATTTGCAGTCTACCTCATCCTCTTAACTCAGTGTTCAAGCTCTTTGCATTAAACGGCAGTAGTGATTCGTTTTGCCCATCTTTGCTGCCCGTAGTTGGGCATCTGTGTGACAAGGCTTCTTCGTATCTGATGCCATACTCTCAATTTTAGTGGCTGAAAGAGATCAAATGATAGATACACAGTATCACAATGGTAAAGTCCTCTCAGTGGCTACAATGGAGTCGCTTTTTTCTCCATCTGCGGTTGTATACTTGTATTCCTACACCGATTTCTGAGTCAATGGTTACCCAATTACATCACTCCTTTGCTTTGTTGATATAGTGTATGGTGGTCCTCAGGTTCTCTCTTAAGTGTTTCTGTATAATTTCATTTTTCTAGTGTTGCGAGCTTGGTTTTCTAACATTTCTACTTTCTTGTCCGAGGTGCTGTTTATTAGTACCGTGATGAGAAGTTTTTGAAGAAATTTTCTAGTAGCTTCCTGGGGTTCTTGTCATGATTTTAGAATAGCTTCCTGGGA
>JAXCLR010000001.1:2505220-2517489 GCA_035584095.1 Annona squamosa
ATTATCTTGCATTTCAATCATTTTTGTACAACTATCCATAAAACTAATTTATTTATCTTAATTTTATTCTCTTTATTCTTTATCACTATTAGATCATATAACCTTATTTTGTTCTTATTTGGCCGAATAGATATGCATGTCTAAAGATTTAAAAAAGTAGAACGTAAGTCGCGCCAAACAGACACTTACCTATAAATTTGGTAGAAAAAATAGATGACAGCGCACACATGATTAAAAGCTCTGAATATATATTTTTCACAAATGTGACCCATAAATATACTTAATCATGATAGAACTTGGTATTCTAGATAAACAAGCGATGTTAAATATAATGAATAAATTAGAATTTTCATTGAGGATTAAAATTTTAAAAATTAAGAAGATTGCATAGCTTCGTTTTTATGTAACCTGACTATATAGAAGCAAAGTTTTAAAAGTTCCTCGTTTCTAACATAATCAAATAAAGTCTTAGGACTTGTTTAGCTATATGTTTTGGTATGCTGCTAATACTTTACAAGTTTTGAAGATGTTTAGGCTTTTTATCTAAAAGTGCTACAACTTCTAGAAAATAACTTAATTTTAGTAAAAGTTTGTGTGGCTGCGGGAAGTTGATAATTGATGCTTCCGTCAAAATTAATGGTAATGAAGTTCCGCTACAAATAGGTGTTTCGCCAAACAGGCCCTTAGTGTTGTTCGGACGAGTGGTAAAATTAGGGCACCCCTGCATCATATGAAAAAATTAAGATTTAGTGTATATTATTTTGGCGCTTTTTAAAGTATTAGGATCCATTTAGTTTGGATCATCATAAGCTGAAAATGCTAAAATATTTTGCTTTATTAAGAATGTTTGACGTAGCTTATTACTTGTGCCTAGAGTTTTTAAGATAAAAGTTGAAATAAGCATTATAAGTATAAGCTTCAAATTGATGATGATTATTTAGAATGTGTTTGGTAACAAACAAAAAGTGTTAAGCAAAAGTTTTTTAACCTCCATGATTATTATATATTTTAATTATTTTTCCAGATTTTCTATGCAATGAGCATACATTTAAATTATTTCTATAGAACCATACACGCGATTAATTATTTTGATTTTATTTTAATTATTCTTTATCATTACTTTTGTTATATTCCACCATCTGCTTCTTACGGCTGAATTGACATGCACGTGGAAAGATTTCAAAAAAGTAGAACGTATGCCGCGCCGAACAGACGCTAACTTGTAATTTTGGTGGAAAAGACAGATGACAGCGCACGCTTGACTAGAAACTATGGCATGTCAACACCATCGTGTGCGCACGGTCGATGTTCGAAACGGATTATTAAGGTGTGAGAGCCTTCATTCAAATTCAGACAAAAACAAAATAAGCATTAAACAACGTTTGGAGGGCTTATGCATTCGGTGGTTATTTAAAAAAAAAACTGATAAAATAAGTTATAAGCAGCTCCTGAGGTGCTTTTTTGATTTATCAAAATTTTATTTTCTTTAAAATAACCTTATTGAAATAATAAAATTCATTTACTATCGAGAATAATATTATGGAGAATGATAATGATTTAAGAATAATTACGCAATATTTACTATAAGCATGTCAACTCCATGTTTAATATTTCTTAAACATTTATACTTTAAAAATATTTCTTAAATCTAAACTATTTATCATGTTTAATGCATCTTGTTTTACTACAGTGTCAAAAATAATTTTCGTTGTATATCTCGTAAAAACTAGCTTTTATGGTAAAAAAAAATAGCGTTTCTGAATGTGAATATATTACTGTTAAAAATTTGTTTAACAAACATATGATATACAAAAGTTTATAATATATACAACTTTTAGAATAAAAAACAAATATACATTATTAAATTTTAAAATCTTTCTAAAACATTTAAGGTATTTTCAGCCCCCCTGCGAGGTTTAACTAAACTATGAATGATCTTGTTAGTCCGAGCTAAGTCAACGTTTTGCTTAACTTACCTCAAAAAACTTATTTACAACAACTTGTCTTATTTTTTCCTCATACACTTATTTATTTAAGCGTATTTAAAATATAAATCAAGTTTTACCATTTTTAAATATCTATAAATATATTTTTATATTTTTTAAAGATAATAATATTTTAAATATATATATACATATAGATGCTTAAAAATCTCAAAAAAATATAGACATATCCAATAATAACAAAACTTAATTTATATGTTAATACACTTAGATAAACATGTGTACGGAAAAAAATAAAAAAATTTGTTGTAAATAAGTTTCTTAAAGTGGGCTACGTAGAGTATTTGCTTAGTCTAAACTAACAGAAGTATTTCTCTAACTAAATTAAACCAAGGGGTGAGAATTTGGGTGGGTTGACCCGTGACTCGGCTTTGCCTATACTTTTTTGACCAGGTAAAACTAATATATTTTTAACCTGAAATAGAGATGAGTAAGAAATTTTGACCCGAATTCAAAAATAGGGTCAGGGTGGGTCGATTATGTCATGACCCGAAAAATCCAACCCGCTCCGCAAATATTAATTTATTAAAAATTATAAGCCTATATTTAAATATTATTATTATTTTCTTTCAAAATTCTCACTTTTTTATATTCAACTTTGTCAACAATAGAATAATCAATTATTAAGAAAGCAATATAAGAATCAATAAAAAAATTTGTACATAAATAACCCTTATGTGTAATTGTATATTAGCTTATTTTAATAAACTTATACTATATTTTCAAATGTTTCGTTTTCTTCATGATGTGTTTTTTAATATAATTAGTGAAATATTGAATTATATAATATTTAAATATAGTATAAATATAAACTTATGTTTGATAGGTATATAAATTCTTAAAATTATCTTATTTGACCCATTTTGACCCAATCCGCTATCTCAAAACCGGTCTAACATCAACCCGAAGTTCGTCCTGACAATTATTAGAAAAAAAAATCAAACCGACCTTGTCCCGATCTAATATAAAAAAAGGGTCAGACACAATTTTTAAAAAGTATGGTTAGGGTTGGGCAAACCTTTACCCGGTAAGGCCCGCCCTGAATCCCACATTTAATTAAACCCTTCTGTTTTAAGTTAACTATAAAGTTTATTTTGTGAATATATAATACATATGATAAAACATTAAAACATGGCATGAGCTGCGTGGGCTTAGGATAACAGCCAATGTCTCTCTTATAACATGTCTCTTGTTTGAATCCTACTAGCAATGACAATAAGTTCTCCCTTTGTGGGATAGAAAATATTGGGCTCCAAATTTAGGAGTATTTATAAAAAAGTTTCCATTAAAATTAAGATATTTATCGAACGCACCTCCTTAGTAAAGGTTGTGAATATGCTTAATTTATAACATTAGATGTCTTCGTATATATGATACAAATGAAAAAAAAAAAAGTTAAAATGGAAAAATATGTAGACTTATGAGGTCTATATTTGAAAAGTTATTTCTCACCCATGTCAATATCAAAGATGAATTGGAGCACTCGAGATGATATTATGATACAAGAGAAATTCGAGTGAAATTGGTGACATATTTCTTAGTTCCACAAAATTGTAGAATACCATGCTATATTTGTATAAAAATGTAAACATTTTCTTTTCGTTAGAATTTCACTAACAATAGTTAAATTTATAATGAAATAAAGAAATTGCCTTACTAATAATAAATTGATCATTGATATTATCTTTATCATTGAAATCTTTATTTATAAGTACTATAATTATTATCATGTATTTATTCTTTTCAATAATTACAAGAACATTATAAATGGTAAACTTGATTATAATATACATCAACAAGACATTTTTTTTATAATTTTATCAGCAAATTTAACCATCTTCTATTAAAACTTCAATGTAGAGATACATTTGCAAATTGATGTCAATATTGCAAGAGTCTATTTAGCAAGGTTTATAATAAAAGTAAGAAAATGAGAATAGAAAAACTTCTAAAACAATATTACTTTCATGTGACCCAATCATTTGTTCATATTTTTATTAGGAAACATTTTCCATTTTTATGATTGATGATAAATCCAATTTATTCATTATATTTAATATTTTTATATTATTATTGAAACTCATAATTTATTAATATTATTGTGCATAATCCAATCTAAAATCTATAAAATGAAAAAAATAAAATAATTTAACGTCAACTATTAATTTTAAAGTTATATTTTTAACATCTAAATTTCTAAAATATAATTATTACATAGATGGATTATCCTACTTGTTCATGGTAAGGATAGGAATGAAGTTTTCTATTTCTTAAAAACATTTTTTCATTCTCAAAAAATGATAACTTATTTTTTTTTAAAAATTTTCGTTACAACTTTTTGTGACGCCAACATGCTTTTTAACATTTGTTTAATTACATATATTTCAGTATCTCAATTAGTAGTGCAATTAAGGACTTTGAGACATTATTATAGGTATCTAGTAAAAAATCTAATTTTTCTAATAATAATTTCTAAAATATCCACCGGTAGATGCTCCTACAGAAAATGTAGTAAGAATAATTGCCACCACTAAAATTCTTAAAAAAACATGACGGCAAGATTCAAACCAAGGAAGCTAAAGCAACACCTCAGTGGGCACGTTTTAACATTTTGAATACACTTCTATTTTAAAGTTTCGTTCCATATTTCTCCCCGAAGCTTTGAACGACCCATTCAATTACAGTTACATTTTAATATATACGGAAATGTATTTTAGCATTTTTAATAATTTACAAACAAATATATATTTTTAACCAAAATATCGCCTATGTGTATATCTGATTTAGTTAAGCTAACAATGCTAAGTATAATTAGATGAAATGAATTTCCCATCAATCATAAGCTAGGAAACGTAAATGAGATTATATGAAATCAAACGACCTAAAAAATAAAAGAAAATAATAAAAATAAGATAATCAAGTAATTAAAATTGAGAAATAATCCTGTTAGGTCGGACTAAGTAAATGTCTTACTTAGCCCACCTCGAAAATCTTGTTTACAACAAAATTTTTTTACTTTTTTCTTCGTACTCTTGTTTATCTAAGTGTATTTAATATATAAATCAAGTTTCACAATTTTTGTATATGTGTATATATTTTTTTTAGATTTTTAAAAATAAGGGTATTTTAAATACATATATACACATATGTTTAAAAATCTAAAAAAAATAGTTAAATATATTCAAAAATGGTAAAACGTAGTCTATATATTAAATATAGTTAGATAAATAAGTGTGCGGAAAAAAAAAATAGTATAAATAAATTTTGTAAGATAGGCTAATTAGCCTAGGCTGACAGAATCCCTCGTTAAAAATCCGCCGTGATAATTGACCCAATCGGACGGGAGACACCTGATGCCCGCGGGCCCAGTAAACGCATCCCATTTCGCCCAAGCTTCTGGGCACGGACTTTATTACAAAAATACCCCCCCGATAACGAAGTAGGAGAAGGGGAGACGACACCAGGCGTCAACGTCAACCGTTGGCAACAACAAGAAAAAATGGGCTGGCAGGTCGGGCAACGGACGGCGGAGATGCAGATGCAGCTCCGTCCGACACACCCCAGGTCCAGCGGGTGCAGATGAACAACAACTCCCGAAAAGAAGAGAAAAAAGCAAGAAAAAAAAGAAAGGAAAGAAAAGGGAGGGTATTGTTGAGACGGGGAGAGAGATGTAGTAGAGTAGTAGCCCCCCATCTAAAAAGTCACGCGTTCGATTACGCCAAAGCCAATGCTGCGGGACACCATTTTATTGTGACGCCTCCACTTCCTCCACTTCCTCCAATCCCTTCTCTTCCCTTCCTTTTGTTTTTCTCAATTTCCATACCTCCTCCTCCCCTCCCCCCCCCTCTCTCCGTCTTCGCTCTCATGGGCGCTCTCAACTCGCCGATTCTCGGTCGGCCGGGGGTGAATTTGTAAAATACTGCGCGATCGGAGGATTTTTCGGTCATTTTCTGCCCCCTTCTATCCCTTCTCCCTATTTCTCTTTTTCACCCTTCTCTGCTAGGTTTTGGAGTCGGAGGTCAGGCTTTTAGGGTTTCTTTTCTTTCCTCCATGGAGCCGCGCGTAGGAAACAAATTCCGCCTCGGTCGCAAGATCGGGAGCGGATCCTTCGGAGAGATCTACTTAGGTTTGCTGTCTCTCTTGCTTCCGAGGTGTTTCTTTCGTTTTCATCAGATTTCTAGGGTTTTGATTAGTGTGTTGTTTTTTCCCCCTTTTGGTGGTGTTTTTATCAATTCAGGTACGAACATTCAGACGAACGAGGAGGTCGCCATCAAACTGGTGAGAGTTCCTCATTTTTTTTCTTCTTGTTTTTTGAGTGAAGATATTTTTTTTTAGATTAGGCTATGCTTTTTCTGCTGTGCTGCATTTGTCAGATCTCACGTTTAGCTTTTTATTTGATGGAAAAAATCGTATGCTGGATGTCGTGGTTGAATACTCAGAAAAATAGTGATTTGGGGAGCTGGGGTTGGTATGCAGTTTATTGGAGAATATATGAAGCAACTGATGAATTATGACAATTAACGTGTCCGTATGATAGAAATTATTCCTTTTTTGTTTTTTTTTTTTTTTTGAGTGAGAGGTAACCCTCTCATCCTTCTGTTTATCTATTCTACGGTGAAGTTGCTTTTTATAATTTTATGTGGCGAGTTTTCTGTAGTTCGTTTCAGTGTTATGGTGGCATTTGATGTTATCTAGTTGCTAATCTGGAGGTCAATGCTTTTGAGCCCTTGCAAAATCTTGTGATTGTTAGCGAACTTGTCCCTGCTCCATTCAGAAATCATAAATTTGATCCGTTGGCAAATAGCTTTGGATCACTTGTGATTGTAACGCAAAGGCTTTTTCTTTTGTCAAGTAGGGAAGTTCTCCACAAGTCATAACCTGTAGAACTCCAGTATGCTTCACTTTATACTAAAAAGAAACTGAAAAAGGGGGTTTTTTTAATTAAAAAAAACTAGTTACATGAGGAAGAAGAAAAGTTCCGATTGTCAACTATGTGCGGTTCATATTTTTTGATTGATTTTATCTTACAGGCATTGTTTCTATATTCACTTTAATTATTTGATGCTTCGTTTTCTTGTGGTTTTGTCTGCATTTTTTTTTCTCTTTTAGCCATCCTATAGTTGCATTTGTTTTTGATCCACCCTGACTGCTGATCATTTGTTCTTGTTTTTCCTAGGAAAATGTTAAGACGAAGCATCCCCAATTGCTATATGAATCCAGATTGTATAGAATCCTGCAAGGAGGAAGTACTAGCTTGTTCTTCTTTTCTGTTTAATTTTGCACATCTTAATTAACTTTGCCTTTTCTTAAATTTTATGTTTATTTATTGCCTCTAACCTTGTTTTCCCCCTCTTTTAATGTGACAGCTGGAATTCCAAATGTGAGATGGTTTGGTGCAGAAGGGGACTACAATGTTCTTGTGATGGATCTGCTGGGGCCAAGCCTGGAAGATTTATTCAATTTTTGCAGTAGGAAGTTGTCTCTAAAAACAGTTCTGATGCTTGCAGACCAAATGGTAAAATCATTTATTTTACGCCTGCTAGCCTTTATTGATTTATCATCTCTATCTCTACTAACAATTTTATTTGCCATCAGATCAACCGAGTGGAATTTGTTCATGGAAAATCTTTTCTTCACCGAGATATCAAGCCAGATAATTTCCTTATGGGATTGGGAAGACGTGCAAATCAGGCATACTATTAAAGTTATTCTTTGATATTACTTTCTAGAGTGCTATTTGAAGCTTTCATTCTCAAAATTTGGTATATACAGGTATACATCATCGATTTTGGGCTTGCAAAGAAGTATAGAGATACTTCAACTCACCAGCACATTCCTTATAGGTAGGTACTTAGGGTCTGCTGTTATAAAAGAAAGAAAGGTACTTAGGGTCTGCTGTTATAAAAGAAAGAAAGGTACCTAGGGTCTTCTTCGTATTGTGTAAAAGGGGAAAAATACATTTTCCTGCTTCATTCTACACGCCTTTGATACAATTTCACATTTTAACTACAGGCATGATCTTGTTAGCCCGGGCCAAAAAACCTACCTAAATTTTTTTCTTTTTTCATGAACTTGTTAATCTAGATGTATTTATTATATAAACCAAATTTTACCATTTTTAGAAATGTGTATATTTTTTGAAGGATGTATTTTTAAAATTTTTAAACATAGGGGCATTTTAGTAATTTTAACCATTACAAATGGCTAAAATAACCCTATGTTTAAAATCCAAAAAATATATGCATATCTTTGAAAATGGTAAAACTTGATTTATATGTTAAATACATCTAGATTAACAAGTTTATAAAAAAAGCCAAAAAAAAAAGAAGAAGAAGAAAAAGGTTTATTGGGGTAGGCTAAGTCAATACTTAGCCTGGGTTTACAAGATTATTCCTGTGACCTCATTATCCTATTTTTTTCTAATATTACTTCTACATTCTAATCTGTTTTTCACATCTTTTTGGGATAACTACTATATATATTTTATTTTTATTCTCTTTACTCTTGATCATTACCCCTGCTATACTACATTATACTCATTTTTTTCAAAACTTTTTCCACAAATTTTTGCCCACTTTTTTTTTTTTTAAATTTTTTTTAAGAACTCTTTCCAAATGGACCCTTGATGAACACAGTCGCGGATTCTATGATATCTTAGTAATGCTATTTTAAGGTATCTCAAAGGTATTGCTATTGTATGTACTGGAAGACAGCTTTTACCCCCTCATGGAGCTGGACTCCTTTTCTCAGCTTTTTGTGAATCCATTACATTTGTCCATAGAATAGCCTTGTAGTTGATGTCCCATTTTGATCATTAGCCACTGAAGTGCTTTTGTTCTCTTGATTTTACCTTGGACTTGCACAGAGAGAATAAGAATTTGACTGGGACTGCCAGATATGCAAGCATGAACACACATCTTGGCATTGGTATGTTATGTGCCCTTGTATATTTGTATTCATTCTTTCCAATCTGGGGCTAATGGCTTCCACTCTCCAGAGACTCATTCTTACTTGGTTATTGTACTCCCCAGAACAAAGCCGGAGGGACGATCTAGAATCACTTGGATATGTTCTTATGTATTTTTTGAGAGGAAGGTATCTCTGCCTTCCCCACCCTCTCTCTCTTCCCCCCCTCCCTTGAGTTATGTTGTTGCTGTTATACACTTGTTTAAAACATGCAATCCTTGTTTAGCCTTCCTTGGCAGGGTCTAAAAGCAGGAACTAAGAAGCAGAAGTATGAAAAAATCAGTGAAAGAAAGGTCTCCACATCCATCGAGGTAATGTTAACTTAAGCAAGGAGATAAGTTGGTCTCCCAATGTATTTTTCTTTGCCTGATCAGTTTATGACCATAATATTTCTTGGGACACAGGCCTTATGCAGGGGTTACCCAACTGAATTCGCATCATATTTCCATTACTGTCGCTCTCTTCGTTTTGATGACAAGCCAGATTATGCTTATCTGAAGAGAATATTCCGTGATTTGTTCATCCGTGAAGGTTTGTATTTTTCCTAATCTTACATTATCTCTGGAAATCTAGGATGGAATGAAAAATGCAGCAAGAATGGGCCAAGGGTTAAAGTATCATTACTTTAAACAGGACGTAGAGTGTTCCATGTGAGCATTTGTGTTGTGCGTGCTGATTGCTGCATAAATGCTTTTGTTTTGGAAATAAACATTAAAAATAGTTATCATTAAAATGTGACAATAAATGTGGATCTTTTGGTTGTGAAACATGTGTGTTTTCAATGGCTATAGGCTTGCACTGATGTCATATTGCATTCATGGCTTTATTCTTTTTTAATGATTGTAGATGTAGCTTTCTTATGCTAAAAACTGCTACACGGGGGATACTGGTTGTGTGTCCTAACCTTGGTTGTTGATATAGATGCTGGGACTGTAGAATAATTTAGTAACTGGGGATTTTGAACAACTTGATGGATGTTATAGGCTTTACGACATAATTTTGTTCTTTTAAAGGTTAATCGAAGCCAACTCATGCAGGGATGGTTTCAGAATCTGTATACTGAAATGGAACACACAACGTTGGAATTTAATAGTGGGCTTGTGAAGGAAAAACATGATTTTCAGTATTAGTATTAAGGCACACTGGCCCACTAATGAACCTATTTCGTGCAGATGTATATGTATGTATATATGTTTTACTTAAAATGAAAAATTGAGAAACACAAGAATATATGGAAAAAATTGAGAAACACAAGTATCCTCGTGATTTCATATTTTTAACCTATAAATGGTGTATTAATCCATTCTTCCTAAGGTAACTCTTTGTGTTAGTCCTTTCTTCTTAAGAGAGCTCTTTATGTATCAAATGATCAAATTCAAAAGAAAATTTCAAACAATTGAGCAGCATGAGCATTAGATATGGTGAGAAAAGATCTTTTGCTGCAAGTTTAGAATATTCGAAGGTGTACATCAAGTAAATATTTTAAGCGAGTAACCTTTTTAGGTCGTCACCATCAAAATGAGTGCTTGGCAGGTTCCTCAGCATTTTCATGTTCATTACATAGTGGTTGAGTTGCCCATATCCATTTTCTGCTGAATAGCTAAAATAATAAAATTGAATTAATAAATTTATGATTTGGCCCTAGAGAGGAGGTGGCAGATGCCACACTGGACATTGTCCATGATATTGTTGCCCATATACATCGGGATAGCCCGTAGCCTGTGGATATTGCTCGCTCTTGTTCATTTTCCTTCTGTTGCATTATTGGACTTGCATCATGATCTTGGGCTTTTATGTTTGGTGTTTTTTGTTTCGTTTGGGGGGGTTGCAATAGATAAAACTTGTTACCTAAACTTTTCACTCTTGACAACTATCATATTTTTTTATTATTTCTTCATATCTTCTTATAAAGACTACCATATTTTCCAATTATTTATACAACCAACCTATCTATTTTAACTTTATTCTTTTTACTTATTATTATTACTCCTATCATATTATATAATTTTCTATCAATTTAACAATTTTATTCCAAAAACTTCTCATCTAAAAGTTTTATTACTTTCCAAACACACCCATGGTCATGAATATTGGGAACAGGTTGAGAATAGGGCCATGTTTGGTCACGTGTGAGTGTGGGAACCATGGTTTTCCCATGGGATTGGGTTTCCCAAGGCCAATCATTGCTCCATCAATCACATTATTTTTTTTCACTTGAATCCCTACATTCCAATTATTTTCCCTACAAACTAGATACAACAAACTTATTTATTCCAAACCTACCCTTATAATTTCCTATCAATCGCAAATTTCTCAAAATATTCTCTTTTCCATTTCTCACAATCCCACAATTTTACACATTATCAAACGTTTCCTAGGTACTTGGCACTAAGTATTACCTGCGTCTCTTAGCTCTCCACTCTCTGGTCCACTATCCTTATCATCATTGCCGCTTTGCTGGCACTAATTCTTACTTGTGTCTCTTAGCTCTTCACTCTTTGGTCCACTATCCTTATCATCATTGCCACTTTGCTGCCATCTTTCTTACTCTCATTCTCATGTGCTACTTTCTTCAACTTCAACAATTGTTTGCAGATAACTTTGTTTTTTTTTTTTTTTTTCTAGACAGCTCAGGATAAATTTCTTTTCTCTATTTGCCCCATTTTTATATTCTTCTCTTTATTCTAACCATGGGGGAAGCACATTGTCTTCTACCCGAGAAAATATATAATTTAAGGGTGTGTTTGGGAAGTTGTAAAACTTTTGATGAAAAGTTTTGTGTAAAAGTTGTCAAATTAGTAGAAATGATGTGATATTGTAGGGGTAATGATGATGAATAAAGAGAACAAATTTAAAATAAATAGGTTAGTTGTATTGATAGTTGTGTAGAAATGATTGAAAAGTAGGGTTGTTGTATAGAAAGATGTGTGAAAAATAATTTAAAAAAGAGTAGTTTTGGAGAGTGACAAGTTTTAGATTGAAAAGTTTTAACTTGACAACTTTTACAAATTGCCAAACACACCCTAAATTTATTGGACAATATGAGTCTTGCTTAACTCAATATCTAGTTTTTTCCATAGTTGAAATTTGAAAACATTTCTTGTGCTTTTTGTTACTTCATTCATGATTTGCCTCATTCTATAATGTTGCTTAGTATGAATTACGTGAAGGTGCATTGCTTTCTTCATTAGTTAAAAATGTTATTTAGCTTGAAATCTTTATCATGGGTGTGTTTGGTTGGAGGTAAAACTTTTGATGAAAAGTTTTTGGAGTAGAAGTTGTCAAATCAATAGAAAATGA
>JAXCLR010000001.1:2545562-2565166 GCA_035584095.1 Annona squamosa
ACCCAAAGGGGCAAAACCGTGCGGGCCGAGGCCCAAAGCGGACAATACCTTACTGTTAGGCCTGGGGCGTTACAAATTGTATCAAAGCCGACTCCCGATGTCCTGCCGATGGTGTCCAGCGAGGACGCTGGAGCCCTAAGGGGGGGTGAATGTGATATCCTACATCGGTTAGGATGAGGGGGGAAGCCTGAGTTATAAGTGGAGGCCGCTAGGTACCTTAGTGAGGCGCATTTTGGGGAAGAACGGGATGCGCGTGAACCCAGAAGGGCAAAACCGTGCGGGCCGAAGTCCAAAGTGGACAATACCTTACTATTAGGCCTGGGGCGTTACATTTGGGGATCTTACAAAATAATGGATTAGTTTATTTGGGATTGGATGTATTGACATCCTTACTCTCAGCAGGTTCAATGCTGAAGTTGGTATGTGCTGATTCCATCTCCTCGGTCTTTATTCTTTTATTGTTGTCTTAGCTGGCCAGCCAGAAATAATCATTTCTCTCGGAGGTTTTTCCTCATTGTACGCATCCTTTTATGTAGAACATAGTGGCCATATTATGTATTTCTGATGGCTAGAGCTGGTCAGTTGGAGTGGCAGATTTGGACTGTTGACTTGTCCAGTCGTGCAGATTGCAATTGAATGGCAGTATTATTTAAATTAAAATACTCATCGTTAATTTGTAAACACAGAGCAACTCATATGGTTACTAATTTGTTGAACATAAAGTTGGACGATTATTTTGCCGTTTAATATATTGTTATTTTTTTCTTAAAGGGAGCTGAAAGACTTCTAAGGGTGTGTTTGACAACAATAAAAAATTGTCAATTTAAAACTTTTCAATCTAAAACTTTTCACTCTCCACAACTATCCTATTTTTTAATTATTTCTTCACATTTTTCTATACAACTACCCTACTTTTCAATCATTTCTACACAACTACCAACATAACAAACCTATTTATTTCAACTTTATCCTATTTATTCCTCATCATTACCCCTATTATATCACATCATTTAACAACTTTTCATCTCTATAACTTTTCATCAAAAGTTTTATCCATTCTCAAACACACCCTAAGAATATCCTGGGTGCTTATGGTCAAAATCATTCGTGGATGTTTTAATGTATCTTCCCCTTGACTTCTTTCTTGTTAATTTCACCTTTGTTTATTCATATTTTCTTATTTGTCTTGATTCTTTCTATTACTAGACATAGGCCATTTAAACAATCATTTTTTGCCTAGTGAGAAGATTGTTCTCAAATTCTTTATTTAGTTTTAACCACTCCAATTCCTTCAACTCTTATCTTTTTTGTAATCCTTTCTGCTACCTTGTTAGAAACTCAAAAATTTCTCAATTGAGGAAGAATGTTAGCTTACTTCAATTCCTTCTACTCTTATCTTTTTTGTAATCCTTTCTACTACCTTGTTGGAAACTTAAAAATTTCTCAATTGAGGAAGAATGTTGGCTAAGTAAAAGAATATGAGAAATATTAAACTTATCCATATGATTCTTCCAAGACTAAGGAGCCACTATGGATTACACAATCCTTCTTTAATAAATGATTTAGCGACATATTCTAGTTATTCTTTTTGTTTCATTGTATGTACTTATATTTTTTTCCAATTTTTGACAGGGCTATGAAAGCATAGCTAAGACACTTATTGGGAGTTATCATCTTGGAAAAGGAGATTTAGGGTCATATTTATTTAACACTATTGTACACATATTTAGTTAGAAAACATTCCATTGATAAAAATTTTAGCTATGTAAACTATGAATTGTGTATGGATGTTGAAGTGATAAAATTTGTGAATCTTTTATATCAATTATGTGCCTTTGATGATACTATTAAGTAATTGCAAAATTGCAACAAAATAATTTAGTTGCAACCATTTTTCACGTTGCAATTACTCTTGGGTTGAAATGCTGTCGGCCTTTTGCAACGAAAATTTTGGTTGCTGATGGGGGACTGTAGGCTGACAATCGCAACCAACAACTTGGTTGCTACTGTATAATATTAGCAACCACTTATTAGTTGGTTGCTATTAACTCTTAGCAACGGCCCTTTGCCAACAATCATCAACCAAATTTTTGGTTGCTAAATCATATTAGTAAAAAAGCTTCATTAGCAACCAAACAAGTCGTTGCTATAATTGCATTTTGTAGTAGTGTTCATTGTCCTTTAAAATTTTTTTTGATCGATCCATTAGCCTATTTACTTCATTTCACCTATGGTGGGCATTTTGGGCATTCAATCAAGATTCTATTATTTAGCTCATTTAACAAAAGAAGAAAGATTGAAATGCTCCATCTCAAACTTCATTGTTCAGTTGGATTGAATCATAGATAGAAATTAATCACACTACTATAACCCAAATGCTATGGGTATTTGTAAGGGTTTGTGAGAACTTCACGAAAATTCCTCTCATATGCTATCTATTGTGTGTTAACTCCTAACGACCTTATATATATATATGGTCATGATAATAGGAAATTAATCTAGTGTAGACAGACTGCATTGTAATAATGATGCATTTCATCTAAAAATGGGCCTCTCATCTATTAAAATTAACATTAACTCCACTCATCATATTTAGAATTATTTAGTTTAATAGCAACAAAAATTAATGCGACAAAATATTTTAATATAAATATCAAGTTTAAATTTGTATTTTCAACATTTAAAGTCATCTAACGTATGATTTTTAAAAGGATAATGTCACGCCTCGCTTGCTATCAACGGTTATAAAATTTCATCGAAGAATCTGGCAAAATCTCCCCAGAGTCATAAGGTTGAGATGTTAGATGGAATCACTTTGTGCAACTCCATTTAGTCATGCAACTTCATCCCAAACTTGGGATAAATACGCCAAGCAGGTGATCATAATTGCTGCAGTGAGTCTTTTTCGATGGCTCCATTTGGGTCTAACTTACAATATCTCTATTGATATTTTTTAACTGCTCAATCTTGCCCAAAAGATTTCTTTTTGTTTTTTGTTTTTTTTTATTGTGAATTGTTTACACCGGACAAGTCGAAGTCCCAGCCAGAACACTGCCAACCAGCACCATGTGCAACCGAGCACACTGTGTATTTTATTTATTTATTTTTTCTTTCTGTCAATTACAGGCGGGGCACGTGGTCTCGCTGTAGTGCTCTATTAATTCAAGATTGTAACGTATCAAAATCAAGTATGAAGATATTGAATCGGGAATTGGATCCCAGATCCCGATTTAGTCAGGATTGAGAACTTAATTCATATATAAAATTTCCGTCTTCATTACACATCGGTTTTATCGATATAAATTATAAAATTTAAAAATAATATACCATGTTTCAAATTAATACTAATGAAGTTTTTTTGGTAGCAAAGGTGGCTGTAAGATTCTCATCCAACCAACCCAGAACCCTACAGGGGGTTGGGGAGAATCTCCACCCTTAGATTAAAACCTTAATATCCTCACCCATTACATAAGAAATGCAGGCTCGGGACTGGTCGATCCACGAATACATGGACAACTCCCTGGCCATTGCAAATTCAACGAGTGCATGGGCTACAGTATTGCCCGTTCTTAATACACGGGAGAATTCGCAAAAACAGAAATTTTCGCTTACCCTCTTGATCTCTGCTAGCAGGTTGCCCGTATATGATCTGACAGGGTGATCAGTGATCAAATATTCATACCGCAGCAACGAGTCGGTCTCGAAAATCACATGAGTGTCGGGAAAGTGCCTCATCGTCCATCTGATTGCCTTCAGTAAACCCGATGCCTCCAACAGGAGAGGGTCCTCATTCCGCTTCCAAGTCCAACAACCGGCAGTAACCAACAACCCCTCGTGGTCACGCAGCACAGCAGCAGTCCCAGAGATATTCCTCGCCAAAAGTTTGCCCGCGTCGACATTGATCTTGACTTGAGCGCGCGCTGGGGGGAGCCACCTCGCAATGAGTTCGTGTGTCGAGTCCTTGCATCGTCTTAGAGCTTCCGCAGAGTCGTGCTGGTGAATAATGCTGTCACATTGAGGGGGAATCAGCCTGAAATCCTTGGTTTCCCTTGCAAATTGAGCATTGTTTCTGTATAACCAAATCAACCAGCAGGCCACAAGGAACTGCCTAAGCAGATTACTCCTACGGCTGGAGGCCAACCATCTGATCACGCCATGTAACGCCCTGACCTATGACATACTTATACATAAGTTTGTGATAGGATTTTGTGCGAGGAATCTTTTGAAAAGTGGTGAAGTTCATAATTTAACTTACATTTATACACTAAGCAAAAATAAAGTGCTCTAATTTTTCTTTCTTATATATATCTATAAAAATTTCGGCAGCATCTCGTCTGTAACTAGGACGTTTCCTAAATACAAACATTCACTATATAATCTTTCACATAAAAAATAACCTGTATTACTTCATCATAAGCACAAACAACCCTTTTTCTTTACATCATAACCACAAACAACACATTTCTTCACGTCATAACCACAAATAACTCATTTCTTCATATCATAACCACAAACAACTCCTTTTCTTCATAATTTCATCGAAATCATACCATACTTCCCATACTCCCATATTTTTCATCGCATACAATATATATCCATACAATTCATACAATATAAAAGAATTAATATTACAAGTATCTTTCATACCATACATGCAAAATATATATATATATATATATACAATACACAGATTTCACAGACCTAAGGAAAATCTGGCACTTCTATGGTTTATCATATTACAAAATGAGTCAAACCACCCTCAAGAGTCTCTCACATGACTCTTCACTTCACTATCTTTCTACCTAGTGAAGTCTCTATAGCTCTTAAAATCGGTACATTCTGCAACTATTTAATAAAATTGATGAGTTCGAAGAACCCAGTAAGCAAACATTATTTAAAAGGAAAATGTGAATGTCTCTATAAAATATCATGTATGCATGAAGATGAAATGCAATCACAACATGCATCATTTAATGACATAGTTTTTCTCTTTAATAGGGACACTTATCAAGTGATCATTCACACTCATACATCGGGCACACCGACTAGGTAACGTCAAGGATGGACTACCTGTCCAATTACAACATTGACGAAACCTTACATTAATTCCCATGCATGAGTCGCATCCACACAAATGGTTAAGTGCATTTATGACGTAAAACAAAATTTGCTTGGTTAATCATAAAAGAAGGGTCATTTTCAAAAATCAAATCTGAAACATGCCTTAATAACACAAATATATATATATATAAAAGAGAAAAATAAGGTAATGGCCATTCCCAAGGATTTGTTTAATATTTATATAAAAATTTAATTAGAATACCTATAAAAATGACTTGATTTGCACATATTTCTAGGGAAATAAATAAAAACATAACATGAACATTTGTTGCAAACATCTTTTCTCAAAATAAATAACAAAATAGACATTTTATCACAATAAATCATTGAATTTGAAAAGCTTACTTACCTTACAATTTCGGGTTGTGTCTTGCACTTTCTCTTTTCCTTTTCCTATCAAAATTAGCAATTTTTGGCTAAGCATTAATTTAAATAACAATGTATTACATTCTAATTTTAGTGGCTACGGATGCATTGATTTGAAAGCTAATAATAATTTTTTTAAATTTTTTTAATCCATTAATTGCCTACTTAAGATACATATGTTAGGCATTTCAAAATTTATCAATCATTCTTATGCTATGTGAATTTGTTACCCAATAATTTCACATAAATTTCCGACACCCGTACCCTACCCACAACCTAGCATAACCTCTCTATAAATTTTTCTTTAATATTTTTAATACTCCAAATATCTTAAAATTTTTCCATAAATAATGTTTAAATCAAATACTCCAAAAACTCCATGTTTTACCAACGTTTTTGGGGTTACCCAATTTCCACGGGTCATGAAAAATTTCAAATTTTCTCATTTTTACCTAAACTTGGGCATATTAATTTGTAACTAATACATCCTAATAGCATTGGCAACTACTATGTCATGATTTGGAACAAACAAATTGGATACACCCCCTCTTGAATTTTTGATTTCACACTTGGCTTGATTTTCAACCTTTCATTTTCATGATTTGGGTTCCAAATATCCTCCTATTCATAAGTTTATCAAAAGCCCCATGATTTTTCTGCTATTTTCTTAGAAATAAAATCATTTTAATAGTGTTTTCAAAACATTTCTAAAATGGTGGTAAATAGTTTTGGAACGATAAAATAATCTCAAAAATATTTTAATATTTTGAAAACAAAAAAATTTCTTAAAAAATGATTTTATTCTCATTTTTGTATTTTTCTTGAACAAAGGATATGCAAGCACCTAATTGTACTTTTCCATTTGATATCATATAATTTGTCTACATAACCCATTGGTCATTTTTACATAAACTTGTATGATCCTTTGATCATTACTTTAATAACCATTACTCAAATCATTTTGTACAATTGATTTATCGATTGGCCTTCCTTAAATTCTTTTTAAAACAATAATGTTTGGAAATTCCAAAATAAATCAATATTTAAAGGACTTTTGAAAACTTTTAAAAACATGTCATTAAAACACTTCAAAACCTTTTGATAAAACTATTTTCAAAATATTTATCTAAAATACCATTTTAAAAAAGAACGCATTTTCCTTTCACTGCAACCTTCTCATCATTTCCATTTTAACATTTACATCTCCACATTCTTTAACATTTAAAAGGATTTGCTTACAATGAAGCAATTCCCAAAGCACTTCAAGGTTGCAAAATAAAATCACATTTTCAAAAGGTTTGCTTGCTTACCTCTTGTTTTGCTTCAGTCTTCATGACTTAGGTTGCTTCCCATGCATGCTTCATGATCCTTTATTACCTTATGCTCATAGAGGTTAACTTTATAAAGATACTTAATCATTACATCATTATCTGGATTTTTATCCATAAATCCTTTTAAATTTTGATTCACATATCCTTATAAAATATTAACCTTATTTCTACCAAATTTACGTTGCTACTATTCATAGCTATTATTCATAATCATTGTTCACTGTCACTGTTCACAGTTACTATTCACCGCGGTTATGTTCACAGTGAGTGAGTTACTGTTTATGGGTTCCAAAAATTGACATTTTTTTCAAAAATAAAAAATACCATGACATAGCTTATGTTGAATATATCATGAAAAATTCATAAATTTTGAATTCATCATCACTAACTTGGATAAATAAATTATTTTCTCCATATACTAAAAATTAACATAATTTCACTTAAGCATAATCTATAAATTATGAAATTAATATATAATCATTTCAACATCATAATTATCATAAAAATTCATTTCAAATCATCATTTAGCAATATTGGAGCGTTATTTGCACATTTTATATATGATTTTTCGAATGCTCTATTTTCGCTTCAAATTTTTTATGTTTAGGCATAATTCCATTTGGGCACTATAACTATACTTATTTTTTCATACTTAAGCATATGTAAGCATGCTTTTACCCTCTTAACATCTGAAAGAATTTTGAGAAGAGTTCACTTGCCTCAAGTGAAGAACTTCTCCTCTCATTCTCACTTTCTCTCACTTTCCTCTTCTCTCTCTTTCTCTCTTGCTCCAAACCGTGGGGGGGCTGGGTTTCTCAAGCTAAGGAGGCTTTGGCGAGTGTGTTGGATTTCCAAGCATGGTCCACTATTTATAGCTTTTGATTTTTCATGAATTTACAATTTATCCCCTTGAATTTGGACTAAATTATAAATATTTTTGCTTATGTCATTTCCACCTCATTTCCACTAATTATCTTATTATCCCATGTGGAATATTTCTAGCCACACATTGTTCAAGCAAATCCTCTCCATAATTGCTCGAATTTCATTAAAAGGTGTGATTAATCTCAACCGTTGATCATCCATGTTTGATCAAATCTCAACCCTTGATTTTTTCACTAATTTCAATGCAACATTGAGCCTTGTGCAGCCCTATTCACATCAAATGTAGCATGCTCCTCATTAAGCATTTTGTTTTTTAATGAAAAATGCATTTTTTAATCCCAAGTCAATCTCATTCATTGATCAAGTGATAAGATTAAATCTTGGCCATTGATTTGGAACCAAATCCCATGCAATCCCATGCCCACTCCCCCTTTGATTTTTTTGCACATTTTCATTTAATGAAAATGCTTTTTAATTAATTAAAATTAGCAAAAGTCACGTAAAAGTGGTTTTTGATCCTCAATTGATTCTTGATCTTGACCCTTGATTCACAATTTTTGATGAATCTTGGACCACTCATCATGTTTAACACAATATTTTGGCCATCCATAAAAAATTTCACTTCAATCCGATGTCCGGATTGCAAAATATGGATTTTCTATGTTTTCTGCACAAAAATCCATAAAAATCCGAAAATTATTATTTTAATCCAAAAAGCAATTTTGTCCTTTAGTGGGAAGCTTCCTTTTTTGTCTTTTATGGTTAAGCTAATCTAAGGTGATTAACTTAAATATTCTTTAATCCCACATTTACTATTCATGTTTCACTATTTATGTTTACTATTCATCTAAATTAACATTCCATAATTGGCTATTTAATCCTTCAATTCCACATATTGCAAAAATATCATCAATATATTTCATATAAAGATTAATACATTACCTAGGGTTTATATACATGCTTCTAGGATTGGGATTTCATAAAAAAGTGTGAAACTCTACATCGGATAGTGGGACAAAGCCATATAAGAAAGGCAAGATATAGTTTGATGAAAGAAAGGTGAAAATGAAGCAGTTAATTCCCTCATGTCCTACTTTTGATAAAAATCACCGAGGAAAATGTTGGAAAGCGGCGGGGAAGTGCTGGAAGTGTGGAAAAATTGGTCATTCAATTCAAGAGTGCACAGGTGAGATCACATGCTATAAATGTAGACAACCTGGATATCGAGCAAAATACCGCACATAAAAATTTGAAAACAAACAAACTAGAGAGCGTCAAACATTTCAAATGACGCCACCAATACCATCATTTCGTGGCCCAGAACAACAAAGGCAGAAGACGAATGCTAGGATGCTATTCACTCTTATTTTACTAAAGTATTATTTGATTTTGGTGTTACGCATTTTTTTATTTCTTGTACATTTACTGCAAAATATGCAATGCAAATGAAAAAATGGATATAATTGTGAATGTGGGATCCCCAATATATCGACTAGCAAGTACAGATAGAATTTGCAAAGCTTGTCCAATCAAAATAGGATAAATAAATTTAGAAGCAAACTTGATATTGTTTCCTATGTGTGATTTTGATCTAATATTGGAAATGGACTGGTTATCTAAGTGGAAAACAATAATAAATTATGAAAATTGAAAAATTATTTTTAAAATGTCCAAGTCAATAGAGGTTGTTGCAGATAAATCTCAGCAAGTGAAAATTATTTCTGCCATGAAAACTGTAAAGTCGTTAAGCAAAAGATGTCGGGCATATTTAACTTCAGTAGTTGATATAAACAAAGAAACGTTATCTCTTGAAGAGATACCAATAGTGAAAGAATTTTCTGATATTTTTCCTATCGAGTTGCTAAGTTAACTCCTCAAAAAGAGATAGAATTTGCAATAGATATATTATCTAGGGTACTTTTAATTTTTAAACAATCTTACAGAATGACCCTAATAGAAATGACAAAATTAAAAATACAGCTGCAAAATTTATTAGATAAGAATTTTATACGGTCAAGTGCATCACCTTGGGAAGCGCCCGTTTTATTTATAAAAAGAATATATGGTAGTTTGAGATTATGCATTGAATATAGAGAACTGAATAAGACGAATATAAAAAATAAATACCCTTTACCTCGAATAGATGATTTATTTGATCAACTCAAGGGGTGACTATCTTTTCAAAAATTAATTTGCAGTCAGTATGTCATCAATTGAGGATTAAAGAGGAAGATATACAGAAAACTGCTTTTTAAACTCGGTATGGACATTATGAATTTTTGGTAATGTCATTCAGGTTAACAAATGCACTAGTTGCGTTTATGGATTTAATGCAAAGAGTGTTCAGACCCTATTTGGATAAATTTGTGGTCATATTTATAAGTGACATGCTCATGCATTCAAAAACAAAAAATGATCATGTTGAACACCTTAGAATGGTATTGCAAACTTTGACGGAGAATAAATTTTATGCAAAATTGAAGAAATGTGAGTTTTGGATGTATAGTGTTCCATTTTTAGAGCATACTGTCACAGCAGAAGGTATTATGGTGGATCTTGCTAAGGTAAAGAAAGTAGTGAATCGGCAAAGGCCGATAAATGTTATGGAAATATGTAGCTTTTTTTTTGTCTTACAGGGTATTATCACACATTCGTGGAGGGTTTCTCTTTGATATGTACTCCTCTCACAAAGTTAATAAGAAAGGGGGTAAATTTTCAATGGGCTGATGAGCGTGTTTTGTAATAAGATAAACATTAAAAGTGCCAGACTTTCTTTTTATTCGTTGAATGTGCATATGACATATATATTTTGTGTGTATGGTGTAAAAGATATTTGTAGTATTAATCCTTTTATATTGTGTGAATTGTACGGATATATGTATTATATATGATAAAAAATATTAAAGTATAAGAGATATAGTGTAATTATGATGAATTTGTGAAGAAAAAGGGGGTGTTTGTAGTTATGATAAAATGATATAGGTTATTTTTGATGTAAAGAATTATTTAGTAAATGTTTATATTTAGGGAATGTCCTAGTTACAGATGGGATACTGCCGAAATTTTTATATAAAAAAATTTGGTCCACTTTTACTCTTATTTGGTGTATAAATGTAAGTTAGGTTATGGACCTTACTATTTTTCAAAAAATTCCTGACATGAAATCTTATGATTAACTCCAAGTATAAAGATGTCATAGGTGGAGGCGCTACATAAGATCATATTACGAGTGTTGAATTAAGATTAGCTCATTAATATGAAAAATTAGATCGGGTTATATCGAGTTAGATTCAGTTAGATAGGGTTAAATCCAGTTAGAGCTAGTTAGAGCTAGTTAGATTTTGATGGATTGTATTGAATTATATTATTTGTGTTTTAAATAATCCAGTTAGATCTACAGATCGAGTTAGCCCGCTGGATCCTGTTAGACCCGATTACATTTTGATAGATTCTATTAAGGATGTGTTTGGTTGGAGGTAAAACTTTTGATGAAAAGTTTTTGAAGTAGAAGCTGTCAAATCAATAGAAAGTTATGTGATATAATAGGGGTAATGATGAGGAGTAAAGAGAATAAAGTTAAAATAGATAGGTTAGTTGTATGGGTAGTTGTGTAGAAATGATTGAAAAGTAGGGTAGTTCATATAGAAAAATGTGAAAAAATAATTAAAAAATAGAATAATTATGGAGAGTGAAAAGTTTTAGATTGAAAATTTTAGTTGACAATTTTATACCCTAAACAAACACACCCTAAATCATATTATTTGCGTTTTAAATTCTATAATTAAGGTATAAATGACCTTATAAGGGTCTTAGGATCATATTATTGGTGTTAAATTATGATTAACTCATTAATATCAAAAATTAGATTGGGTTACATGTTGTTAGATCCAGTTAGATTCCATTAGATTTGATTGTTTCTTTAAATCATATTATCTATGTTTAAAATTTTTTAATTAAGGTATAAATGATCTTATAAGAGGCCTAGGGTCATATTATAGGTGTTAAATTAGGATTAACTCATTAATATTAAAAATTAGATCAGGTTAAATCCAATTAGATGCGGTTAGATCCCGTTAGATCCAGTTCGATCCCATTATATTTCATTAGATTTTAATTATTTTTTAAATTGTATTATCTGAGTTTTAATTTCTATAACTAAGGTATAAATGACCTTATAAGGGGTCTAGGATCATATTACAGGTGTTAAATTAGGATTAATTCATCAATATAAAAATTAGATTGGTTTAGATCCAATTAAATCGGGTTAGATCTAATCAGATCAAGCTAGATCTAATTAGATACTATTATTTTCAGAAAATATAAAATAATATTAAATTTTCGAAACTTCAAAAATAAATATTGAAATTGCAATTGTCAAAAGTAACTTCTTTATATGAAATTTAAATAATATAATATAATTTCTCATGTAAAAGTATTTTTTGAACTTTATCAACATAACGAAATCTTATTAGAAATAATATTTTCTAGATAAATATTTTTAAAAAATATTGAATAATGAAAAATTATATCTACATATGTTTTAGTAGCTGATCCACTGAATTAATGGAATAGATTTAAATTTTGTGTACATATAATTTAAATTTTATTAAAAATCAAATATATTCACACTTTTTTAAATATATAATCGCGCCTTAAATTTTCCTCAGTACCCTTTCTTCCTTTTTTTTTTTTTTCACATGGCTCAAGGGTAGGCTACCGAACGCTCTGTCAACAATCGGATTCGGCCCCTTCTTCTCATGAATTCCTTATGCACTTTTTTTTGTCGATTCCCTTTTTGATCAAATTTACTATCATCTAAACCATTCACAATACAGACCGCACGTGTCTTATTTATGTAGTTATATCTTTGATTCTTTATGCTATTTTTATCATCATCATTTTGAACTAAAAGCTTCTAAATTTTGTGAACCGTCAATTTTAAATAGAGCTGTGATATACATTCTTTCGATCTACACCGGTCATTGAGTGAATTCTGTTCTTCTTATCGAATTAAAGGTTTTGATAATCATATATTTCGCTCCATTCACACGAGATTGTGTAAATTTCCTTGACCGTTAAAATGCATTAGCTGGGACTTCTCTGACCTTTTTTTGTCCATCTAGAAGGCATGCCAGCATGCCTGTTCAAAATTTATCAGGCCATATTTCATCAATCCAAGCCGTTAATCCGTTCTGCAAATGATCATACTCACGACGTAAATTTCCATCAGAATCTTGTGGTCATCCATATATTCAATCCGAAACTTCGATTTTGTTTGGACATGGGAGGTTAGTTATTACGATTTACGGGCAGGTGGAAAGCCTCGTTTTTGTCATTGATAACTATTCATTTATTGGACAACGGCTAATTTTAATAAGCTAGAAGTTGTGTTTGCACATACACGCAGGACTGGGAACTATCCGAGTGAGATAATAGACGAAATGACCCGGACAAAGGCAGGTTATGATCATTTGCAGGCAAAACACGTTTTTTTGGTTAATCTAGGTACCTTTAGTCTAGAAATCAAAGTTCTTTTTCTTAAAGAGTTGTGTTTGGTAATGAATAAAACTTTTGATGAAAAATTTTAAAAAATAAAAGTTGTTAAATGATATAATATGTTAGGAGAAATGATGAGTAGTAAAGAGAATAAAGTTAAAATAGATAGGTTAGTTTTGCAGATAGTTGTGTAAAAATGATTGAAAAATATAGTAGTTGTATAGGAAAATATTACAAATAATTAAAAAAATATGATAGTTATAGAGAATAAAAAATTTTAATTGGATATTTTTTATCAATTGTCAAATACACCATAAAATAGAATCCCACCCCAACTGGCGCGGAGGCCGGGACATGTGCTTGTGCATGTAGTTATGCTATAATACGTCTTTTTTTATTGTTTCATTTGAAATTTTACTTTATACTATTTCAATTTTCATGTAATTTTTACATGAATTATTATAAAATTTTCTTACATTATTAACGAGGAAATCAAAACTCTTTATATGGAAAACTATAACTTGCGCACGTGAGAGAGATAGCTAGCACACATGGGCCGGGGTCAACTCACCGCATGGAAGTCAACATCCCAACCCGATTGGTGCCAGCCTACAACGTCGACCGAGTGCAGTGCCTTTTTTTATTTCTTTGGTACGGTGAAAAATTATGGAAGTGTGGAAAATGATATATCAGAAATGTGTAGTTGATAGAAAATTATAGAGGGTATAGTAAAAAAAAATAAAATTATTAAATAGTAGTTGGTAGGAAAAAGATTAGAATGTAAGAATAAATTTAAAAAAATAGAATTATTGAGTGGATTAGTCATTGATTGGAGGAATAAGGATCTCCCCACCCCCGACGCAAGATGCATCACGGCAATCCTCTTGAATGAGCGTAGCGCGTCAGCGTCTCTAAGTCGACCAATTTTATTATTCCAAAGTCGACCAATGTTATTATTCCATCATGGGGCGGATCCACGTACAAGGCATTCGGGGCAACTGGCCCCACTGAAATTTAAAAGTTATTAATATATATTACAAATTACGTTATTATTTTAAGATTGTCCTTACTAGTTAAAATTTACTGTCTCCACTGGCAAGAATTTATTGCCCTCACCATTATTAAAAACTCAGAATTTTAATGTATTGATTTTACATATGTGGTTTAACAATGCAGCTCTATGCATTTACTCAACGTGCGCTGTATGCATTTATTGTAAAGACTTTTTTTTTTTTTTTTACTATTTTAACAATATTTCTATCGAGATTTTTTAATTTAATTTTTCATTAATTCCAACAATATTCTCTTTACAAGATGCATATTTATAATTCTTGTCATTAATTATTATAACTTACAAATTATGCTGAGGAGAGATTTGGAATGGATTTTTACCATCTTTATTTCTCTTTTTAAGCTAGAATTCTCTCTCTTCCTATTCTCTCTTTTTCACGGCTTCACATTTCACTCATTTTTCTTCTACAAAGCTTTTGGCATATCAAAATTAAAAATGAACACTATTTTCTCTCATTGAGATTTAATTTTTTTAAAATAATAGATATAGATTGATAGCATATAATATTATTCCTATCTTCTAAGATTGTAAGATGCTCTAAATATGCATGATGGTGAGAGCTTAAAGTCTTAAAGAGAATTGCCATTGAGGTTGTGCCTCAGTGGTGCAGGACATGACCTTACAAGTAGATGGTCCTAGGTTCAAATCTCTCCCGCAGCATTTCTAAAGTGGTGGCGTTGCAAGTCTCCTCAAGTTTGTGGGAGCCGTTCACCGGCGGGAAAGTTTAGAAGTAGAAGATAATTGTTAGCAAATTGTAAGAATGTCTCAGAATTTAATTGTAATACCAGTTGAGATTGTATTGTATGAATACTCATAAAAAAAGTCTTAAAGAGAATTTATGTAAGCTTAGTATGTCTTGATTTATAATATTAAATATCATGTCATACATTACTAATAAAAAATAGAGTTCAATTATTATAATTCATAATACATCTATTTTTCAATTTTTGAAAATAATCACATCATTATTGTTTGATTCTAACTTCCATTTGAAAAAAATTACACACACACACACACACACACATGTAGTAATTAGTAACTTGGAAACTTGTCCTCTTGTTGAAATTGATAGATTTTTTATTTTTTTATGCATCACAAACTATGGAAGCTTCTTTAAATAATAATAGTATTGAATTTTCCAAATGTAATCCAATTATATCTTATATCAAAGCAATATATTTTAAAATTTTTACTCCATTGCATAAAATATTAAAAGCAAGAAAGTTTTGTGAATTTTTTTAAAGTGTGGTGATGGTTAAGAATAAATAAGATAAAATAAATAAGATATTTCTATGAAAATGTTAAAATAATCGAAATGTAGAAATAATAGTAGAAAAATAAGGTAATTAAATAATTTATAAATTAAATTATGTTAAAAGTGGAAATAAATAGAAAAAATCTTACATGTGACTAAATAGATCTAGAGTGCATTTGAAAAAATGTGAAAAGTATCATCACTTATTTATAGCTATTTTTGATATTCTTTGAAATTTTAACTACTAAATCTACTTTTTTATCATTACATGTAGACTATAATCATTTTTCATATTTTTATACAATTGATATAACTATTTTAATCCCTATTCTTTGCATTTATAATCATTATTCTTATAAAATTACATTACTTTTTTACTTTTTCTAAATTTTTGTTATAAAATTTTCTCCACTTTTTTACACCTAAAAAATGAACCTTATTTGATTATTTTTCTGAAAAACTTCTCTAATTTATCTTTATTAGCTCATTGATAATCCTTTCCCTAGGTGCACAATATGATTATTAGAGGAGTTGTTTAGCTAGATCAACTTCATATTGTTTATAAAAATAATATAATAATTTCCGAAATTATTCATTAATATTGTGAAATATTTATGATATTAATTAAAATCTTTGAAATAGAAATATAAATCAAAATATTTGTAATTAATACTAGTTTTATATTTTTACTACTTTAATTAGATGTGCCCATACAAATATTTGAAGGTGAATAAAACTTGATGTCTTTATTAAAAATAATTTAAATATATTGAGACTTGAACCTACATCTATTTATAAATTTATTGAAATATCATAATAATCTATCAAATCATTTATCTATATCGTAAAATATTTTTGGATATTGATTTAGCAATTTAAAATAGATATATAAATCAAATTAATTTTTTATTGTTATTATTTTACAAAATGAGGCCATACAAATATTTGAGGTGAAAGAAACGATGTTATTATTAACGAATAATTTAAATATGAATAGGTGATGGCCTAATTGCTTACATTGAAAAAAATATGTTTGATAGTGTTGACAATGAATTCATTATAGATAGACTTCAAAATATGAAAACTTGTTGAGAACAATTGTAAATTTTGTGCATTTATTTTTAAATTAATAGTATTATCAATTAACTTTTTGCATATTTCTATTTAAATGTTATAATTTTATCTACCTAATTCAAGATTGAGGATGGCGTTTAAAAAATATATTTCAGATTTTTTGTATAATAAAAATTATTCTTAAACATATAAAAATTTTAAGACAAAATACAAACTTTGCTCCCACGGGTCAAAGGTCTAGATATGCCACAGATGCCCCTTATATGAGCTATTTAAATGCAATATATACAAAATGTGTAAGACTCATTAAGAATATTTCATTTACAGAATGATTAAATAGCTTATATATTCTATGAGTTTTTAAATTGATCTACTTTTATAAATGATTAATTTTGAGCATATTGGGCTTATGAAACTCTATAAAATCTAATTTTATGATGCACTCAAGATGAACTCCATATTTGAAAGGCTAAAGTGAGAATTGGATGCTTGCACAAGTGTAGGATGAATTATATTTAAATAAGATTTTCAAGCAAAGAAATGCTTAAATTTCTTAATAAAGGCCAACAAAAAAGGAGGCAAGTAGGAAATAAGTAGGCATGTAGATTGACATGCTTGATGATGAGGATGATATATTTAGATATTATTTTTTGTTGATTATGCTAGGGAGGGGTAAAGAAAAGATGGAGAGAAGGTAAAGGAAAAAGGTAAGCAAGCTTTTCAAAATTCTTTTCGTTCAAAAGAATTTTACGGTAAGAAAAATCTATTCTTGCATTTTTATTCAAGAAAGGTTATTTGCTAATAAGTTTGTTTTATTTAAATGTTTCTTTAAATTGACATGCATTAAAAATATACTTAAGGATGGTCATTGCCCAGTGCATAGGTTTTGCAAAAAGAATGTGGACTTGAAATATATTTTACAACTTGATTTTCATGTACAAACCTTTTATCATGTTGAGTTGGCAAAACTCAATTTATGCCATAAATGCATATGATGCACATGTTAATAGAACTCATGCATGGAAAGTGAATTAAGGAGGCTTTGCCGAGGTTGGAAGAGGACAGGTTGTCTGCCCTTGATGTAGCTCAGTCAGTGCGCTCAGCGCCTTTCAGTAGAAAGGCTTTTATAGGTGGATGATCACTTAGTAAGTGTCATCAACCCATGGGAATGATGTCATTGAATGATGTAGGTGTGTACACTTATCTCATTATCACACATGCATAATCGTAACTTGAGAATTTTATGATTTCAGTTAATGCCACGAGTTTTGGAAATTATGTATTTCTAAATGTTTGCTATCGAGTATTTTATACTCATTGTTTTCAACTAATCAGTGAGTGCAAATGATGCAGATTTGATAAAAAAGCCTTCGCTGCTAGTTGAGTTGTGAATGTATGATTTTTAATATTTTTGAAGAATTTGGAGCCATTGGATTGTAATTATTATAATTGTGAGTATGTATTATATTTAAATATTTTATATTATTTTTAAATGTAGCTGTTAGCTTCTTGTGTAGAATATGATTGTATAAAGAATGTATCAGATGAATTAAAGTAGATGTGAGTGATTTTGTAACGCCCCAGGCCTAACAGTAAAGTATTGTCCGCTTTGGGCCTCGGCCCGCACGGTTTTGCCCCACTGGGTTCACGTGCATCCCGTCCTTCCCCAAAAGGCGCCTCACTAAGGTACCTGGCGGCCTTCACTTATATCCCAGGCTCTCCCCTAATCCTAACCTGTGATATCACATTCACCCCCCCTTGGGGCTCCTGCGTCCCCGCTGGACACAATTGGCAGGAGGTCGGGAGTCGGCTCTTATACCATTTGTAACGCCCCAGGCCTAACAGTAAGGTATTGTCCGCTTTGGGCCTCGACCCGCACAGTTTTGCCCCTCTGGGTTCACGTGCATCCTGTCATTCCCCAAAAAGCGCCTCACTAAGGTACTTGGCGGCCTTCACTTATAACCTAAGCTCCCCCCTAATCCTAACCGATGTGAGATATCACAGATTTATTGTAAAATATTGGATTGGTAATGACTATCAGGTTTTGTATTGCGCAAATGTCTTAACTACAGGCTGCATGTTGCCGGATTTTCGTTAATAAAATGGAATCAATGTAGGTTCTAAAATGAAGAAAAGAAAAAAAAATTCAGGCTGATTTCTTGCCAAATTAGGAACAACTTCCACTCGTATAAACATGAAACTTTCGGTTTCATTCATAAGTTTCACCCTCTCAAAAGATTTATGGAGTAAGGGCGATAGTGCACCAGCCGGTCGGGGACGCTACAAGAGACGACTTGTTGTGTGGTGAAATATGATGGTCTAATCTTAGTTAAGATACTATTCTATTTTTAAAGTCATTACGTAGGCTCACAAAACTCAATTTCGCCATCCAATAAATTGAGTTTAACAAGGTAGGGTATCGTTGCCGCGTGCACAAAACTCTTTCTCTAATCAACAACTACAAGTTAAGCAATTCGAAGGCCTCCTACCAATTTTTCATGTTTAACAAATGTCCAAGTTTAGCTAGTTATCTAGCAGAAATCAACAACAGAGGAGGCTTCTACTGATTTTCTAGATAAAAGCCCTCTCAATAAATTAGGATCTATCAATTAATATATCCCTTTTCTAAAAAAAAATGCTATTGAGGGAGAAAAAATAGTTAAAAGAGAAGGGAAGAAATTTAATAGAGAGATAGAAGATCCAAATTATTTCATTTAACTTTTCTAATGAGTTTTAATTTAATGTGATTAAACTACATGCATATAACACATGATATCATTGAGAAATCATATAGATGATATCGAAAATTGAAATGTAAAATCGTCATTTCAAAATCAAACCATTATTCTTGCTTACACTCATAAAATCTAGTCGGATTTGTCAATTAAGAAAATTGTTCACATTTTAAACCCTGTAACTTTATTTTTTTTTACACCTTGATGTCTAAAATACTTTTTACATTCATCAAAACTCAAAATTGAAAGTCCCTTTCAAAAGCCTTGAA
>JAXCLR010000001.1:2643735-2658753 GCA_035584095.1 Annona squamosa
TTTCATTTTCCCAAAAACATAAATAATAATAATAATAATAATAATAAATGGAAAAACAAAAAAGTGCGAAGCTTCTTCCCCTGTGTGAGGTAACCGCCCAGGACTCACAGCCCCATATTTTCAACCTAGATTGGGGCCCACCCCACCCTTCTTTTCTTTCAGTCTCCAATGCATGCTTATTTAAATGGAGGTGAGATTCAGCTGCTGCTGCATGTCATAACTCATAACTCCTCTAACAAGAAGAAATCCGTGCCTCACAGTCCCTGGAATTTGGAGACAGCTGGTTGGTGTCCATCATTTACAGCTGGTTGGTGTCCATTATTTTAGGTGAGTGTTCATGTGGTTCCATTTCATTTCAATCTAGTTGGGTTCTCTTTTAGTTCCCATTTGAAGGATATTGATATTCTTTTAATTACCACATGGGTTTTGTGTAATCGAAGTATCTGATTATATAGGATGATCTCAAGGGATTAATTGATGTGATTAATCGTGTTGTTTTTGTGGGGTTCTTGCAGAGTGATTGTTGTCAATTCCCAAAAGCCTGCGGGTGTTCTCCGATGGGATTATCCCTTTCTTTGCTTGTGACTTCATGGACGATCATCTTGAAGAACAAAGTACTGCACCGGTCCTTACGCGACGTTGAAACTGTTCTAGTGAAATCCATGAGCTTCAACAGGAGAGAAGCAGAGAAATCCCCAAGGTCAGGTAGCTTCAATCAAAAGGATTCTGACTCCGAGATCAAAGTCGCAACCCCTCTTCCAGAGAAGATGGTCCTCAAGCAATCCGCAAGTTTCAAGAACTGGGAGGCGGATGAAGTCAAGCGCAGCCAAGATGTTCGAGAAGAAGAAGAAGAAGGACATAATCCAAAACAGAACCGTCCTGCTCTCAAGTTGAAGCCTGCAGCTAATCTCCCAGAATTAACTTTTCCGAGGCCTGCAATCCACCCTTCTCCCAGGCCTGTATTTTCTTCTCCTAGGCCGATGAGTGAGCTCGATGCAGCGGCCGTCAAGCTACAAAAAGTCTACAAGAGTTACAGAACTCGAAGAAATCTAGCTGATTGTGCAGTGGTGGTTGAGGAGCTCTGGTTTGTACCCCAACCGATCATTATTTCACTTTCTGTTTTGTTTCTTGATCTTGGGATCTTCAAGACTCGATGGTTGTTGGAGTCTAATAAAGAGAAATTGTGGTTTTGCAATGCAGGTGGAAGGCATTAGATTTTGCGGCTCTAAAGCGGTGTTCTGTATCGTTTTTTGATATTAAAAAGCAGGAGACTGCTATCTCACGCTGGGCACGAGCGAGAACAAGGGTTGCTAAGGTTGTTAACATGACCTGAATCATTATAAACTTTCCTTCTCATTATCATCTTCATCATCAATATCATCGTCATCTGTTCATTCCCTAATCCAATATGTTCTGTCTTTTGATTTTGCAGGTTGGTAAGGGATTGTCTAAGGATGAGAAGGCTCAAAAACTAGCATTACAGCACTGGTTAGAAGCGGTAATTGCTTATCCTCGGCTCTAATTCTATAATTCTTCATACCATTGAGGTGCTTATGAGCTGATCTTTACAAATCTTCTTGTACAGATTGACCCACGCCATCGCTATGGACACAATCTGCATCTCTACTATGATATCTGGTTTGATAGTTCAAGTACCCAGCCATTCTTCTATTGGTAAATATACCATACATGCGATGGTCTTTGTCATCATCAGCTAGAGTAGTTCACCTTGATGCTCACCTGTTCCTTTCTTCTTTCTTTTCTAAATATAGGTTGGATATAGGAGATGGCAGAGAATTGAATCTGGCTCGGTGCTCCCGGAGCCAACTTCATCGCCAATGCATCAAATACCTTGGACCGGTTAGTCTTAATCATGGGATTATGATACGCATTTCCAGCCATCTTTGAATGCAAAATTAATTCGAAAGCATGATCTTTCCATGTTACTCATGGTTTTCCCCACTCGATTGTTTGCAGAAGGAGAGAGAGGAATACGAAGTGATTGTGGATGATGGGAAGCTTATGTACAAACAAAGCGAACAGTATGTGAACACAGTTGAAGGTTCTAAGTGGATCTTTGTACTTAGCACAACAAGGTCTTTATACGTGGGGCAGAAGAAAAAGGGTGATTTTCAACACTCTAGCTTCCTAGCTGGAGGAGCTACGACAGCAGCCGGAAGATTGGTCGCTGAAGATGGCATCCTTAAGGTATATAACTTTTCTTAGCAAGGTCACTTGTTCTGCTTTGATCCAACTTTGCTTACATGAAAAATTGCTGCCACCTGAAACATCTTTTTAACCCAAGTTCCCATTTCGTTCTTCAGGCTATATGGCCATACAGTGGTCACTACCTCCCAACTCAAGAGAATTTCAAGGAGTTTGTTGGCTTCTTGGAGGAGCACAATGTAGACCTCACCGATGTAAAGGTAACCAATCCCCCCTGGCTTCTCTTCTTCACTGATTTCAATTCATTGCAAATGCATTTAATTGATTAAACAGATTATGAGTGCACGGTAACACCCCATGTGAAGTGAGACTAGTTGGCTTGAAAACTGGCTCAAAGCAGATAATACTTCATATTGGATTAGGAATAGGGAGATTCAAATCCTCCCATGATTTCGATGGCAATGATCACCCTAGTTATGCTGGTTTTATTACTTCAAACCTTGCTAATGAGGCTTTGGCTTCTTGTCCCTTCTCCAGATGCATGCAACAGACGATGACAGCCCATCAGTGGGTGGGATTGAGGAGTCGCAGAAAGAAGAAGCAGCTAAGCTTCCTGCCATGGCTGATGTGGTGGACATGGTTGTGGGCAAGGTGGATGAAGCTTCCTTGAAGGAGGCCGCCGCCTCCACCGGAGAGGAGAATGACATGGAAATATCAGGACCAGCATTCCAGCAGCTGGCTAAGCCATTGTCACGCAAGTGGAGCACTGGTGCAGGGCCCCGAATTGGGTGTGTTAGAGATTACCCTGCAGATCTACAGGTGATGGCACTTGAACAAGTGAGCCTCTCACCCAGGATGACACCCAGAGCCTTTGGAGCATCTGGTCCCATTCCATCTCCAAGGCCTAGTCCCAAGGTCAGGGTCTCACCAAGGCTTTCATACATGGGCATCCCCAGCCCCAGGGTTTCTCCAAACCTTCCCAAGGGCAAGTAATCATATTCTTCCTACACCAATTTCCTCATTGGTGAAAAGGCCAAAAGACTGGCCTTGTCTCGGATCTCAGCTGATTTGGTTTTTGGGTTCAAGACTCAAGCCACCATTCTGACAGTTCCTTTTTTTTTTTTTTTTTCAAACCAAAGTTTTTTGACATTCTTTTGTTATTTGTTTTGATGAGCAAAATGTTTTTGTTTTATTTTTTACATTCTTTTGTTGACCTTCTTAGGGGTGAAAAAGAGGTTTTAGGTTATCCTCGGAAGAATTTATGAAATTCATTTTTTATTCTGTAAATGAAGATTCATGTAATAATACCATATGTGAAATAAAGTCAAGGAAGAAGGCAATGATATGTAAGCTTCTATCTTTGGCAAATGTAACACACAGGAATTGTTCAACCATCAATGAAATACCATTTTGACAGATTTTTTTTTTTTTAATCTAAGTTTTTGACATTTGTTTGATTGATCAGCGCAAAGCTTTTGTTTATTTTTTTCATTCTTAGGGATTACTAAGAAGAGGTTAGGTTATCCTTGGAAGAATTTTTGGAACTCATTTTTCAGGTCTACACCGTAAATGAAGATTCATGTGATAATAATACTGGACGGGAAATAAAATCATGGAAGAAGGCCAATGTGGAGTGAGATAAACTTCTATTATAGCAAATGTTACACATGAAGATGAATTGCTCAAACATCAATGAGTTACCAACGGTTATTTTCAACTTAACCAGTATTGCAAGCTTCTTCTTTATCAGAATCTTAGAGTGCCAGCTTCATGAGGCTGTTGTGGATTACCCTCCGTCGCATTTGAACGAGGATTTCATAAAAAAAAAAAAAACCCGAGGCAATTATGAAGAGTAAAAAGTTTTAAATTGAAAAGTTTTGGTCGACAATTTTTTGTGTAAAACCAAACACACTTTAAGTCGGAGGCAGATTATAACAGTTTGTGAACTGTTGCATGACAGTAGTGTTTAATATTGGTTAGCATGCTACCTTAGTGAGCATGACCATTAATATAATGATCAGCATGCTCATCAAGCTAGTATGCTACCTTTGTGAAAAGACAGTTGTTACCTGATAGCTCAATGACTCTCGTTCCGCGTTCAAATAGTAGTGTTTGTTTTTAAAATTAGGCCCTATTTTAGCACATATATTTGATATTTTGCAAAGTGGATTGTGTAAGTTTCAAAATTTTACAAAAGAATCCCATGATTGACCACCATGAAATAAAATACAAATAGAAAGTTTTATATTTTTATTAAAAAATGCTAAAATTAAGTACTTCCAAGACAGCTTTGAAAAAATTTCTTTCTTCTTCATAATCATAATGGTAAAACGTACATTTTAAAGAGATAAAATCATTTTTCACGGGTCTGGCCACATCTGGCATGAGAATCAGATGGGCCCTTGTTCTGTCGGCAAGAAAATGTGGCTGATGGCATAAAAAGCTTGCATCTTTAGAATTTTCCGTATTTATTTAGGAAATCAAAGCTTGTATATAACTCGTTTACATAGAAATAATTTTATATATTTTTCTATTCTAATGAAAAATTCACCTTATTCATTATATTTATTATCATTTGTTTAGTAATAAGATCAACTTTCATCTAACTCAGAGGTGCACACAAGTTACATTTGCTTACGAAATTTATGAAAAAACTCATATCCATTCATTTTTACATAATGTACCAAAAATTTTATAAGAATAATTTATCCCGTAAGGGAAGTCATAAAACCTTTGGATGAAAATTTTTTGATGTAAAAGTTACTAAATTAATAGAAAATAATATGATATGATATGAATAATAATGATGTGTAAAAAGAATAAAGGTAAAATAAATAGGTTATGAGACATTTGTTATTATGAAAATTTGTGAGATTATGTGATAGTGTGGGAAAAGGAAAAGAAAATATTTTGTAATATGTATGATTGATATGAAATGATAGAGGTAAACTTGAAATAAATAAAGTTTTTTTAAGATAGTTGTAAGTAAAAATGATTGGAATATAAGAATAAAATTAAAAAATTAAATATTAGAAGGGAGACAATCGTACCCTATAGCACAAAAAATCCCACGATTTCTCATTTGTAGCAATTTGTAAACATCCTAGTAGTTGTGTAGATAATTATATAAAAATAATTAAAAAATAGAGTAATTATATAGAAAGATATAAATAAATAATTTTAAAATATGGTAGTTAAGGGGAAGGAAAAGTTTTAGATTCCAAGTTTTAGTTTAAAATTTTTTTGTTAAAAATAGACGTCCTAAAAATAAAATATTAAAATTAATATTTAGCATAAATTTATTTATCACATTGATTTTACATAATTTAGGAAGGGGTCAGCACAATGACATTATAAATGACATAAATAATAATGATTGAGTGAATTTCACGTAACTTACTAATGTATGACAACAATAAATAGGTTACGTGGAACTGACGTTTTATATGAGCTTTTTAACTCTTAATCAGCCTCCCTCAAGATCCATGTGAATCATGCTGTACACCACTGCAGAGTGAACGGTGATGATGGTGTTGACTGAGTTGTGGGAAATCTACGCCGTTCATCTCATCGGCATGTGTTGAAGAAGCAGAAAACCGAGATAGCGGATTAGTGCGCGCGTGGGCACTGCCGCACTAGCCAAGTTTTCTCTTCGGCGAACATTCGCGTCGCGGTGGAGAAGAACGTGGGTCTTGGTCGCCGTGCGATGTTGACTCTTGACCTTGTGGCCGCGCGGTCGTCGACGTACGTTTTTCCAACGCAAGTACGGAAAAATGGCCAATGAGAAAGGGGAATTTACCGAGAGGTCCCCTGAGGTGCTGTTGAAAACATCGATATATATTAAATTATATTGAGGGTGTGTCCCACAGTAATAAAACAGCTGATGAAAATTTTTTGATATAAAAATTTTTTCAAAAAAAGATATAAAATTTTTAAATTGAGAAAAAATAATATAATATGATATGGGTAACGATGGGAGTAAATAAAATAAAATTAAAATAGATAAATTAAATATCTATATAGTTGTATATAAATAATTGAAAAGTAGAATAGTTATACAGGAAGAAATGAAAAATAATTAAAAATAGAATAATTATGAAGAGTACAAAGTTTTATATTGAAAAATTTTTAGTATAAACAAATACTCCTAAAAATAAAATTATTATATTTTTAAAATAAAAATTTTAGGAATAGAAAATCTTAGCCTATTTAATTATCTTCAACAGGCTCTAAGTTTTTCAAATCATTTGCACTATTGACATTTGAGATTCTTGTTAATTTTTTACTTGAAATAAGCAAAATACACTTTTAAATTTTACTAAATATGTTTTCTAAAATTTAAACATTTTTATCTCAAAAATCCATTAAAAAAGTGACTCAAGAGATTTTCAATCAAATGGGGCAACCCATTTAATGTTTGAAAAATTAAATAAGGGAAATTTTGGTCATTTCAAGTAAAAAATTTACAATGTACGTTAGTATAGTGACCAAAACTGCTAACTCCAAAGCTATATATTTTCAATACTCCATGCCACGTGCCAAAGATATAAAATCTAAGAATCAAAAGTGGAAATTCCATAGACTTGAAAGGCCTATATGCAAATCCCCCAAAAGAGATACAAGTAACTTGCTTGCGTGGTCAATACTCTTTATAAAATATTGCATTTGAATAGTTCATTATGACCTTAAAATATATCATATGGTTTAGCCAGTGTTATCAACAACTGATAAGTAATTAATCTAACTGGCGATGGACTGATTCGATTCAGCCAGGTTTGACCATTTAATCCCGGTTTGAAACTATGGCTATAGCATAACATGATTATGATGCCCTAATTCTTCAATTTTTTTAAAAGATCTTTATATGTTAAAATTGTAATAATCCAAAAATTATGTACCATAGTCAGTTTGAGATTCAGTTAATAAAATTCACACTTTCCTATACATCTATTTTTTTATGAGTATTTATATATATCATGATAACTCTTATGTCATATTACATTCAAACACATTCATAACTCTAGTACAATGGAGAAAAATTTTAGTAATATTCCTCATGATAGAGAAAACTACAAATGTCTCTATTAAAGGGAGAAAACAAAAAAAAACTCTAGTACCATCTAAATGAGAAAAGGCGAACCTATACATCTTTTGATATAGGGTAAGTTGACAAGAAGTAAAAATATTGGAAATAAAATTTGTACGAAATTTTTAAAAAAATTGATAGTGTGATATAATAATATAATTGGTGTAATAATTAGGAATAGAAAAAATAAAAATAAAATAGATAAAATAGTTGTAAAAAGATGTGAAAAATTATTAACTTGTGGAGGTAATAAAAAAAAAGAAGTTAATAGTTAATATGTCAAATCATATCAAAATATGGATTACATGAAGTAGAAAATTTTTTCCTTTATACAAATGGACTCGTAATTTAAAGTAACTGCTTTATTTGTTTTATCTTTATCATTTTATTCTCAGAGTGTATATGGAAAACAATAAAAAAAATTTGGTGTAGAAGTTTTTGAAATAAGAAAAAATTATATGATGTTATAAGAGTAATGATGATGAGTGAAGAAAATAAAGTTATAATAAACAAGTTAACTGTATCAGTAGTTGAGTAGAAATAATTGAAAATTAGATTATTTGTATAAAAAAAATATAAAAATTAATTAAAAAGATAATTATGAAAAGTTAAAAATTTTATTTTGAAAATTTTTTGGTGTAAACAAACATAGCATTAGTCAATAATCTTCTTATATTATATCATGTTATCAATTTTTCAAAATGTTGCCCCGTATTTTTTATCCAATTACTAAACAGACGTGAAGCCTACGGTTACAATCAAAAGAACCAAAACATTAAAAAAGAATGCATGTATCAACCACGATGACTTTACAAATTAAAGCTACTTTAACTTAACATAAATATAATATGTTAAATTAAAGAAATATAAATTGATTTAGGGCATGTTTGCTTATAATAAAAACTTTTCAATCTGAGACTATTTACTCCCCGTAATTATTCTATTTTTTAATAATTTATTTATATTTTTCTATAAAACTACACTACTTTTCAATTATTTCTACATAATTGTTTATACAAATAACATATTTATTCTAACTTTTTGTCTTTACTTCTTATTATTACCCTTCATGTCATATCATATTTTATCAATTTAAAAACTTTTATGCTAAAATTTTTCATCTAAAATTTTTATCACTTTCCATAAAGAAAGGTGAATTTATAGTTCATTGCTATTGATTTTGAGCAATTTATCTTTCATTTTATAACTTTAGGAGTGTAAATGGACACTAGACTTAGAAATTTGTTAATTTAATTTGTATGGGGATTCTAGGATGGGGTGAGGAGTAGAAAATGAAATATTTTGAAAATTATATGATTGATAGAAAATGATAGGAGTAAAGTTGGAATAAGTAACTTTGTAAGAGGATAGTTTGTAGAAAAAATAATGAAAAAAGTAAGGATAAAAGTGAAAAATATAATTATTAAATGTGTAATTATTCACACCGGAAATCATGCTCCTATGATATTTCCATCCCATACGAGATGATCTCCAAAAGTCCCTTTAGTCATCTTTAGGTAGTTTAGGGCATATTACCAAGCATGAGATTTATGTGATGGGAATCCATGGAATTACAGATTCCAAGGCCTATTATTAATTAATCAATCATTACATTTTTTTTTTACACAACTCCCACAAAGAAATCTGAAGACACAGCTCCACCAACGAAGTAGGAAGACACAGCTTCCAATAACCTACCGGGAGACAACTGCTCCCACTACACGCATTTGGTCGAAATTGGTCGAAATCCCGAAACGAGATTCGATACCGCACCAGCCTTCCGACGGACAGCTAGTGACCAACCGAGCACGGCTCGGTTGGTCAATCATTACATTTTTTACTTTTACTCTTATATTCTAATCATTTTTCCGATCAACTACCTTTAAACAAACCTATTTATTCCAACTTTACCTCTATAATTTCATATTAATAATACAATTTTTAAAATATTTTATTTAATAATGTCACATTTCTCACAACTTTCACTGCGCAACATAATATGCCAACCTATGAATATAACTTTATTTAAAAAATCAAAGAATTCTAAATTAAATGATTCATTTTAATTTCAATGATAATAAATTATGCTTTAATTTAATTCATTAATTAAATATTTTAATCTTTAATATTTAAGTTTAATATCTACACAACTTTAGTCGCAATATATATTAAATATTTTAAACATGGCTCCTATTTTCAACCCGAATTATCAATTTAAACCTGACCGGATGCCTGTCTAGATTTTTATTATCTAAATACTAGCGTTATGTTAAGATTGACAAGTAATAATATACATAGAGTTGGGCAAGAAAATTTTCAAATAAGGTTAAAGTTGGGTTGACTTTGGCCCATTTAAAACCCGAAGTAACTTTCCACTAATTATGATTGGATCATTTTACCCACATTATGACACGTGGGAAAAATTTATAAAGTCATTATATATGGAAATAACCTAAAAATGTTTGGTTATAGGTTCCGTCTTTATGAATCGGTATATACATAGGAATATGATATAGTGCATGTGACCGCACTATGTAGTCCATGCACTGCGGGGCCCCGCATGATTATGAATGGAAAGTCCACCTCACACGTCGTATTTAGAATTGTACACATTATTAGCATATCAATTTTCATCTAAATCCAACATGTGTGTGGTCCCTATCTTAAAATGGTGCAAAATTAACATAGCAAAATAGTTTAATATAAATACAAGTTTAAAGTTATGTTTTTAACATCTAAACAATCTATTGTAAAAGTTTTATATGGATAAATGATTGTGTAAAGTTTCATTGCAATCTAATACGTGTGAGGTCCAGTCCGTCTGAACAGGAATGGATCCCATATACCAGTGCAGCATCACTACACCGAAATAGCGGTGCAATTGCCCAAAAAATGAGCCTCACACATATTAAAATGTAATGAAACTTTATACAATTATTTATCTATATAGAAATTATACTTTAAATGGTTTAGATGTTGTAAAAATTACTTTAAAGTTGTATTTATATCAAACTATTTTATTATGTTGAATTTGTACCATTTTCAAATGGGGTCCATACACATATTCGATTGGGTTGAAAATTGATACGATGATAGAATATATTATTCTAAATACAATGGATTAAGTAGATTATAATTTGATCATCATGCGAGGACCATTTCAACACCGTTGCACCATAATTACAGTGCAGTGGCGCTGCACTTGAAAATATATATATATTGATAGAAATCTGTTGTTATATTTGGAAATAAAGATAAAATTCCAAATCATAATAAATGAAGAGAACACATAGCTTTCTTAAGTAGGGTTGCAATTTGCGTTAGGGTTGAATCTATCCTTATCTTATTTGAAAGATCCCAGGTCTTATCTTATTTTAGTTTGGGTCAATTAAATTCTAGTTATGATTTTAAATTAGTTCTTTTCATTAGTATCTATATTATATTTGAAAATCATAATTCAAATATAAATTTTACATAAGAATTTATTCAATATGATAATGATATATTTTTAAGAATGTATTTATTTGATATACTAAATAATAAATAATTAAAAAAAATTATATTTTAAAAATTATTTATCTTATATCTAAAAATATGTAATATATTTCATAAAATAGACGTTGAATATATATAAATATACATATAACAGTAATTCAGGTTAGTTCTAGGTATTGGATTTTAGAACCTATCATATCCTAATTACATCGGTTTTTTTTTATTTGGAACCTAGAACTTACCTTACTTTATAAGTAGAAAAATAGTAACTTACCTTAAATGGTATCCAATGGGTCGACTGGTACCTTACACAAGCTGCATCCGTACTCTTTCGTGATCCGTATCTCGATAAAATAATGAGTTTTGAATATTTCATTATGCGTAAGCTAGATATTATCATATGGTGCTCTTTAAGTTCACATCGAATTCTCGTATGACTTTGCTTTTTGTAAGTAATGATTTTGAGATATGCTTTTTAAATAAATATTTCTTTATATTCCACCAGAAGTAGCCATTTAAGCTGGTAAATAGCATTAAAATGATATAAATTAACGAAATGACCCGTCAAAACTTATAGCCGGAAAATCTCCAAAAACTCTAATTTTTCATTCTAAAACAATAAATTTTTTTATTTATTTAATATTTTAAACTTATGTTTGATTTTCAACACTTTCTTGAATTTTGTAAATCTTTTTGTTTTATATATAAGAGTTATAAATTTCAGCTCGAACTATTCCTTTGAAATTTCGTAGGAATGGATTGCTTTGTTTTTAATTAAATAATTTTAATTCAAAGAAGTATGTTTTATTTATATATAAACAGATTATGTATAAATAAATAGGAAAATAGACGCTGTCATGCTCCCTGATGGATATAAGCGTAAGAAAGAAACCCATGGTGGGCAATCCATCCAGACCAGGCTGGGCCGAGCCCATCAGGACCGTAAATAATTTTGATATTGTTAAAAAAAAAAAAAAACAACAAAAACAACGAAGGAAACCAACGCTCCTCAAATGATTGTAGCCAACTGGGCTATGCTGGTGCTGACAATATCCTAATTCTCAAGAACTAGAAACTAATGAAAATACTCCTTAAAGCTTATAACTGAAAATATAAAAAAAATTAAATTTTCATCTTGAAAAATTCATTTTATTAGCATTTTTAATTTATACCTCATTTTCAGATTATTTATTGATAATTTTTATACTTTTTAAATTTTATAAGAGTTATAAATACGGAAACATCTATCCATAGGAATAGATTCATTTGATGGATTAATGGATTTTTTTAATAGCAAGGTCGTGCATTATTTTTTAAACATGTGTATTTAGTAAGAATATAATTATCATATATTTTGTTTAAACATGTATATTTACTAAGAATGTATTATTTATCGTTTTAATAAAAGTTTGTTGTGTGCCCATAAAATTAATCAGTTAAATATTTACTTTTGAGCGATACGGTTGTACAGCCCACTGTCTCCTTTTTTTTTTTCCTTTTACCAATGTAATAACTTTACTTTTTGCCAAACAAATATTCTTGAACAAAATGAATGATTTGTATTTCAAATATTAATCTATTAAGCCATCACCAACCGATTCCTTTGAAAATTTCAAAATAGCTAATTCCTTTTGGATCTGTTGCGTGTAACTTTTTAAGATTTTTTTACCAACTTACATCGAAGTTACAGAATTTACTTATTTAATCAATAGCCATAATTCTTAATATTAACATTTAATCATTTATGCCAATCAAAAACTAAATTACTTTAATCTACGTCAACGATTAAAATTTTTATTTTTTATCTATCTTAGCACTTTTCTAAATAAATTTTATTCATGCACAGTTGTCATTAGAGTTTTAAATTAAGGGTGTGTTTGGATAGTGATAAAAATTTTAAATAAAAAAATTTTTGTATGAAAGTTTTTAAAATGAGAGAAAATAATGTACTATGATAGGGATAATGATGATGAATAAAGATAATAAAGTTAAAATAAATAGATTAATTGTATGAATAGATTGAAAAGTAAGTTAATTATATAAGAATATGTGAATAAATGGAGTATAATTATATACATCATGACGTATTTTAGGCTAAAATGCAACATTAATCTATTTTTATAACTAGTTATATATTTTTTTTATTTCTTCTTCATAAACATGTTTTCCTTAGTATATTCAATATATACATATATCAAGTTTTGCCATTTTATAATTTTTTACATATTTATTTTTTATTTTTAAAAAATCAAATTTTTTAAGGGGTAAAAATGACTTAAATGCCCTTAAAATTGATTTTTTAAAAAATTAAAAGAAATATGTAGAAGTATTTTAAAATGGAAAAACTTAGTATATAAATTAAATACACTTAGGGAAATATGTTTATGAAGAAAAATCAAATAAAATAAAATAAACGAATGTTGTATTTTAGTCTAAAATATATCATGGTGTATATAATCATCGTTAAATAATTAAAAATAGAATTATTGTGGAAAATGAAAAGTTTTAGATTGTGTGTATTTGTGTAATCATAAAAATTTTCAAATTAAAACTTTTTGTTATCCTCAATTACTTTATTTTAATTATTTCTTTGCATATTTTTATATAACTATCATACTTTTCAATCATTTCTACATAACTACTCATATAATTAAACTATTTATTTTAACTTTATTCTTTTTATTTTTTATCATTATTTTTATTATATCATATCATTTTCTCTTATTTTAAAAATTTTACACAAAATTTTTATCTAAAAATTTTATCACCTTCCAACCACACTTTGAAAAATTTTAGTTTGTAAATTTTCTGCTAAACTAAACACACCCTAAGTGGGTTATGAATCAATAAGAATAACCCTAGAAACATAAGTACGATGGTCTGGGTAATTTAGGGGTATTTTTGTTCATTTATACCGGATAAATTAAAATTCTAATAGTCTTCACGTGAATGAAATAAATTTCGAAAATAAAATTAATTTGGAAAAGTCTTGACATTGATGAAAAATTTTAAAATTATTATTATAAATAAAATAAATTTGTTTTTCATTGGCACAGATGTTAATACCTCTTTTGGAGAAAAGATTGTAAGAGTGTAATTATATACATCATGATGTATTTTAAGATAAAATATAATATTTATATATTTTATTTCTGTTACGAAGTGTTGCTATTTTACAATATTTTTATATATTAATTTTTTTATTTTTAACAAATCAACAATTTTGAGGGCATTTTAGTCATTTTCCACTACTTAAAGAACTGATTTTTAAAAAATCAAAAATAAATATATAAATTATTGTAAAATGATAAAAGTTGGTATATAGATTGAATACCCTTAAGAAAACATGTTTATAAAGAAAAATAAAAAATATAACTAATTATTAAAATAAATAAATGTTGTATTTTAACTTAAAATACATCATGATGTATATAACTGGAAATAAAAGTTAGTATACATATGAAATGTAATTTGATCAAAACCCAACAATACATTTGAAAATCACTAGGCATAAAGGGGTATGCCTTACTTCTATTTTATAATATACAAAGTGTGTTTGAAAAGTAATAAAATTTTTGATGATAAGTTTTTGTAATAAAAGTTTTTAAAATGGGAGAAAGTGATATAATATGATAAGAATAGTGATGAAAAGTAAAGAAAATAAAGTTAAAATAGATAAGTTAAATATATAGGTAATTGTATAGAAGTAATTGAAAAGTAAGATAGTTATATATGAAAAATTAAAAGAATAATTAAAAAATAAGATAGTTATGGAGAATAAAAAATTTTAAATTGAAGAGTTTTAATTTAAAATACTTTTTTTTGTATAAATAAACACACCACATATGGACTAACAAGCTAACAGCCATGGTTCTGAACGCAGTGCATTTTTCCAATGCATGTACGCATGTTCCACAAGTTTACTATACAGGCCACCCATTCACCTTTTTCAGAACCAGTGGGCAGCGACACGGTTTGCAATGGCATCGTTTGTCAGTTCGCAGTTCTCATGCAGCTTTTTTACTTTCCTATGTGACTTTTTTTTGGTTGGATTTGCAGGCAACCATTTCTTATCCTTTTCCAGATGCTTACCGTTCATAATGGGTCGGCTTGATGTAAACGTTTCAATGCAAGTGAGCTTCTTCTTGGTATTTATTTATGCACTTTGATACAATGCACTATGCACTCCGATATATTAATTTATTTTTTATTTTAAATTTTTTTTATAAAACTGTTAATCTAAGTGTTTTTACTTTTTAACATGTATATTA
>JAXCLR010000001.1:2699212-2726406 GCA_035584095.1 Annona squamosa
GGGTAGTTGTGGAGATTGAAAAGTTTTAGATTGAAAAGTTTTAACTTGACAACTTTTTATTGTTAACAAACACACCCATGATAGTTGTATAGATAGTTGTAAAGAAATAATTGAAAAATAGGATAGTTGTATGCAATAATGATAATAAATAATTACAAAATAGGATAGTTGTGTGAAAAATTTTAAATTAAAAAGTTTTTGGTTGATAACTTTTTATGATTGCCAAATACACTCTAAATTTATATATTTTTTAAAATCTAATCTTTCATCCAAAAAGGACATTTATAAATTTATTTTATTTGACAATCTCCCTTACCCTTACTTCTTTTATTTATAATCTTTATGGAATTAATCTTTAGACTTGCAAAACTCTCATATACCGGAGTGTGACACAAGTGGAACTTACTTTTTCACTTCAAAAATTGTCCTTGACAATATTTTATAGAATAAATTTTTACTTGTTATCAATACCTCTTGAGGGAGATTTTGGTATTTTAAAAAGTTTTCCTAATGGATTAAAATAGAAAGTAGACTCACAAGCATATGCTTATTAATAAGTATACGTTAATTAAAACTTATAGGCATATTAATTGTAACTCATGCAAGAAATCTAGTCTTTCAAGTGCATTAAGCAAGATCTTGATGAGGGCTAAATAATTCAAGCTAACTTTTGCCGTATTAAGAGAGCTTAAAAAATTTATTTAAATTTTCTCCTCCCGTTTGAATCTTTGATGATACAGGGCAAAGCCGATTCCCATATAATATACCAGGGCGCATTAACTTATATTTCTAATTTTTTAAATTTTTTATAAAATTATTAACTTAAGTGTATTTAACAAGTGCATAAGTTTTACTATTTTTGGAAGTTTTTAGATTTTTTTTATTTTTTGAAAATCAATAGCATTTTAGTAATTTTAAATTACTAAAAATGACACTAAATTTTAAAAATAAAAAAGAAATCTCTAAAAATTCTTAAAAATAATAAAACTTAATACACATGTTAAATATGCTTTTTTTTTGTAAAATATGTTAAATATACTTAAATTAATAGTTATATAAAAAAAATTTAAAATAAAAAATAAATTTAATACACCGAGCTTAAATACAATCGCATGTAAGAAATCACGTTCCGGGCAAAGCCGGGCAGGTGTTGGCGAAAACACATGCACCAGTTCGTTGTACTGAATGCTATCGTCAACCGCCGCACCAACTCCGACACTTGTTGACTGGGTTAGTTTAAGCTGACACGACTCTACCTGTCTAGCTTCGAAACTGCAAGTCGTAACCAATCTTGTCTAACACTTTTTTTTTTTTTTTTCCATTTCAGATCCTCGAATTTTTAAATTTACTTTTTAAATTTGACGTATTTATATTTAGATTTTATACTTGGGAAAATTTCTTACCTATTTAGAATATTTTTTTTATTTCTAATATATCTATAATATTTTACGAATTTCTCTCACATCTTTTATTCACATCTCGAGTAGAATAAAAATGGGATGGAGATGAAACAAGAATAAGATGCTATTTTTTATTTTTAAAAGATATTTTTATTAGGGTGTGTTTAAGAAGTGATAAAATTTTTAAAGAAATATTTTCAGTGTAAAATTTTTTAAAATGAGATAAAACGATATGATATAATATGAATAATAATGAAAAGTAAATTATAACATTAAAACAAATAAAAGTAATCTGATAAAAATGATTGAAAAGTAAGATAATTATATAAAAAATATGAAAAGATGATAAAAAAAATAGAATAGTTGTAAAGAGTAAAAAATTTCAAATTGAAAAATTTTAGTTACAACCAAACGTACTATGAGGGTGTTTGGCAATAGCAAAAACTTTTTACTTAAAACTTTTCATTCTCTACAACTCTTCTATTTTTTTTAATTATTTTTTTACATCTTCCAACACAAGCTACCCTATTTTTCAATCATTTCTACACAATTACCTATACAACTAACCTATGTATTTTAACTTTATTATCTTTATTCTTCATCATTACCCTTGTCATGTCACATCATTTGACAACTTTTATTCTTCGAAACTTTTCACCAAAAGTTTTATTTATTTCTAAACACACCCTATGTTAAAAAATAATAACCTACTTTTTTTTTAATACAAATTTTCTTAACCCGAAGACACATATTTCCATTCCCAAAACATTATTAAAGTTCATAATAGAAATTCTACACTAAATTTCTCCCATGCCATGCCAAATCATAACCTAACTTATAAAGTTCAACTCATTATCGATATAATGACAATATTATTTTGCGCATCTAAATTTCATTTGATTACCAAAATTGTTGTTATTTAAAAAAATTTGATACCCAAAATTTTTTGCTACTTGGAAAATGGATTCGAACGCGAGGGTTCTAAAAAATACAAGAATCTATATGTGATAAGAACGTAATAATATGCATTAGGAATTAGAAAATTTATATTAAAAATATTAAAAATTAAAAAATTGTAGTAGGAATTAAAATCATCTTATAAATGATCAAAATAATTTTTAATTAAGATGAAACGACGTAGATATAAAAAGATTTTGTGAAACATAACAAACATGTTACAAAACTTACAATTAGAAGCAAATGTTACGTGTATGTAAGGAATTTTCTTTTTATACTTTGCAAGTTTTATTTTTATTGTATTTTAGATTTGAATCGCAAAAAAATCAAAATTTCAAGTTTTTCGAATACAAATGCAAAAAATCTGGTTTTGCAAACTATGGCACTTTTGATGAATTGAAGCCACCATTATATTTAATTTACTTTTATTTAATTAAGATATTAAAGATCGCGTAGGATGGCTAAATAAACAGTAACAAATGTAATGTGCAACTTGGATGTATGAAAAGCGTCTTGAGTTTCATATTACGTGGTTATCGTGGCATGGGTGAAGGTGATCTAATTAAATGGGATGGATGTGATACATTTTTGTCATTTTCAATACATAACAGCTTTAAAAAAAAAAAAAAATTTCTTATGTTACTTTCATATAAGAATAAACAACAAATTTCTCCAATCGAACGTCCTTATCCTATTCCATCATATTTTTCCATCATCTTATAGAGGCCCCAAACTTATATAAGAGATACCATCTTATCAGCTTGCGCAAACACAAGCTTTCGATAGTCCAATCTAAAATATGTATTTTTAGTTATTTTTGTTGTTCACGAAAGTATATTTTCAAGTGTGTTTATCATATATATATATATATATATATTAAATTTCACAAAATTTAGATATTCTTATATTTTTATTTTTAAAAGTCAACATTTTTTGGAGAGTAAAAATGACTTAAATACCCCTAAATGTCAATTTTTTATTTAAAAAATATAATATTCAAAATTATAAAATTTGATACATTGAAAAAATATTTTTATGAGAAAACTAAAAAACAAAAAAAATTACCTTTTAACCTTGATTAACAAATAATATATTAGCCGGAGCTAATTTTTATTAGAACACTTTCCAAAGTATTCCAGATTCTTCGATGGGATCCGTACACTATGAGTTTTTCCATTCATAAGATAAAATTTTCAATTTTTAGCACAATTTTTTTATATTTTCAACATAATTTTTTTTTCTATTTCATCATGCATAATTACATTTGCATCCTATTTCTATGCCTTTCAAGCCCTTTGAGTCCTTTATTAACAGGTAACCAACTAGCCCGTGTTGTTTTTAATAAATTTCAATTCACAACCTACTAGCCCGTGCTGATTTTCATAAATTTCAATTCACAACCACGAAGCTCGCATGCATGCGTCAATTCAAGATTACTTTCCATTCCACGTAATTTATGCAATTGCAGTGGGAAACATGTGATATATCGGTACTTGTCTTCCTTGCGTGTCGATGCCGTCGATTTTCAGCTGTGAATATGCAATTTAAACCTTTCTAACTGACGTATTTATATTTTAAAATTTAAAATTTCGCTATTATCATTTTAAATTTAGTAACATCTAGGTCTTGCATTTTAAACTCTCTGTGCTAAAGGCCTTAAAAAATACTATTAAAATCTCGGAAAGTATATAAAATGTTCTTGCATTTTTAAAATTTCCAACTTTCAGTATTGCCTAAATGCATACGGGGCACTCAGCTTCAGTGCATGTAGGTTCGGTACACCTAAGTACATTCAACTATTTTTTATTTTTTCAAAATTTTTTCACATAAACGTTAATTTAGGTGTATTTAACATGTGTATCAATTTTTACTATTTTTTGAAAATTTTTAAATTTTTTTGGATTTTTAAAATTAGTGGCATTTTCGTAATTTTAACTTACAAAAAATGCTTTTGATTTTAAAAATCTAAAAAAATCTAAAAATTTCTAAAAAGGTAAAAATTGTACACATGTTATGTACATTTAAACTGATAGTTGTATAAAAAATTTGAAAAAATAAAAAAATGGATATTTGCGCATAAGTGCATCAAAGCTAAGTGCATCTGAGTATATTAAATTGCAATTTTTCTAACTTTACATATTCTCTATAAAATGACTTTGCATTTTAAAATTTGTAACTTTCCCTATTTTCACCGTACATCCCAAAATTTGCCATTGAATGTACATCATGTTGTTTACATTGTTAAAGCAATAGTTTAATATTCCATAATTAATAATGTATATTCCATAATTACACATGCATTATTATACTTAAATATTTGTAACTAAAAATCTTTTTGAAATCGTTTCAAAAATATATTTTCCTCATTGTTTTTATTACCAAACAAGAATTTAGTTCATTAAAGTATATTTTAATATTATGTGAGGAAATAATATTTTTTGAAATAATTTTGAATAAAACTTTTAGTCAAAAATTTAAGTATAATAATATTATATAATAAATACGAAAATAAGCAAATTATTAGTAACGTAATATTGAAATTGGTGCTTTGATAGTGTATATAAGATTGACCTACATTTAATAGCAAATTTTTTAGTTTAAAATACAAATATATAAATTTGGAGAGTTTAAAATATAAGAGAATTTTAGACATTTTTATATAATCATGACAATATTTTTCGACATTGTGAGAGCTAAAAGTCTAAATTATAAAGAATTAAACTGGTTTAAAATATTAATAGTCAAATTTTAAGATCAAAATATAAATATCATATGTAGAAAGTTCTCAACTAAAATTCTCCATTTTGAGCTGATGAAAAATTTCAACTTTTTTAAAATCATAAAATCTTCATCGGCAAGAATATTAAATTTTATAATTTTTTTAGAAAGTATATATTTCATAAAGTGTATTTGACAATCATAAAAAATTGTCAATCTAAAATTTATTACTCTCCACAATTATTTATTTTTAAATTATTTCTTTAGATATTCACACACAATTATTCTAATTTTTAATTATTTTTCACAGTTACCTTTAAAGTTATCATATCTATTTTATTTTTTTTACTTCTTATCATAATTCCCATTACATTACATTACTTTTCTCATTTTTATAAAAAACTTTTCTTTCAAGAATTTTATCAAATAGTAAATACATTTATAATTATTTATTCGAAAATTAAAAAAGTTTGTATATTTGGGGGATAGTTGTGAAGGTAAAAGTTGTAGAAAATATAGTATTTAGTGTAGGTGTAAAATGAAATATTTTAAAATGGTATAATTAATATGAAATGATAAAAGTAATATTGTAAGAAATAAATTTGTTGGAAAGTAGTTGATAGGAAAAATAATTAAAATATAAAAATAAAAGCAAAAAAATATGATGGTCGATTGATAAATTTGATACTTTGAAATTAATGCCCCCGCCATTTCCTTCTCATATTTTACACATTTTATTAACAAACGTCGCTTGCTATTCTCCTGACCACGTGAATGGCGTCGGGGTTGCACGACTTTTCTGTCCGCGTTCGTTGGATGGAAAATGACCGCACATTCGAAACATCTGCGAGCACATAGCGCCGTTTCTCTCGCTCTCTCTCCCCATTTTCCTGCCCAACGCGCCAGATTTCTGTCGCTCCGCTTGGCACTGCAACCGGGGAGGGCTAGGCTGGGAGAAGCCAGACGTGGGAAAGCAGCAAGGAGACGAAAGGAAGGGAAGGATAACCTCCCTGCGCGTCTCCCCGTTGGCTTTTCTCCTTCATACCCATTTTCTTACTTTTTCTCGCCCCTCAGATCCATGGGTTTTGATGTAATAATCGACCATTCTATCATAGGGAAGAGGGGATTTTGATCGCGCCATCGAAGTCCATTGTTTCTGTTCCTCTGTTGATGTATCTTGCTGTTTTCGCGCTGGACCGGAATGCGGAGAAACTGTATCGGTTTCTAAGCATTCTCGACCTCGTCTGTCTCCCATTCAATCAGAAAGATTTCTCCTTTTGTCTCCCCAGAGACCGATGGGATAAGGAATTTGCCTTGCTTCAGGCGGGGTGATTTGGATCCCCTTCGGCTTCTTGGGTGGTTTTTGTTTTCAGATTTTGGGCTTGGGTTTCCTTTAGGGAGACATAGAGAGAGGGCGTAACTGGAACTGGAGATGGAGTCCTCGCAGGGATCGACGTTGACCGCGAATGTGGCGGAAAGTGTCTGTTTGGTCGATTGCCTGCCCGTTTATGTGAAGGAGCTGATCGCTGGAGGAGTCGCTGGGGGCATCGCCAAGACGGCTGTGGCGCCACTCGAGCGGGTGAAGATTCTTTTGCAGGTATTATTAGGCCGATATGATTTTTTTCCTTCGCATATTCTTTCTGTTTGTTTTGTGCCTTGTTCGTTATTTGCCATGCAGGAGAGGATTGCTGATTCCCATTCAAATCATTGAAAGGAAAAAAAGAAAGATGAAGCAGAACATGCTATGGAATTGTTTAAAACTGAAATTTGCTAGAACATTGAATTATTTAAGATATTTACCATCGCTTTTCTGATTTCGGGTGATGCAGCAATATTGTTCTTGGCTCAAAATGGGTTTTTGAGGGCAAGAAACTGGCATAGATATAGAGATGTAAGTTACATGCAGAGTCATGGTATGGGCTCAATACATGCAAGTTGCAACCAGTTGTTTTTATTTTAATTTTTTTTAAAGATCAAAACTGGTTATAATATTCATTAACAGTTGTTTTTATGATTCCAATAATCACTTTAATTGGATACTTCTATTTCTAAAAAATCAAAATCATTTAAGAGTGAGTACATAACTGTTAAGCTTTGAAAATAGACAGTTGATGAAGAGTTTATTAGGTTTTATGGTTTATTTTATTTGGGATTCCTGCTTTAGGGATTTTATATCTTCCGTTCGATTGATAGTTCAGATCAGTGTTTTATTGTATGTTTTTGTTAGTTTTTAGTTTTCTTACATAGTGCTTGTTGGTTAATTTAGGTTTAGCAAGTTTCTTATAAATAAGTTAGATTCATTCAATTGTAGGAGAGTTTATGAATTGGGATTTCTTTGGTTTGTTTTGACCTTGTTTCTTCTCCTAATTCATCTGCAGTTTATTCCCTTCTTCTCCTTCTTTCCTTTGTCCGTGTTGGGAGGATCTTACCTCTTTCCTCCAAAGTATTCATTTTTATTGATTTGTCTTCCATCATCAAATTTCTGTACCCATTGTCAATAAATAGTTTCTGCTTAAGTTCCCGCCTTACTTGATGCAAAGCAGGGGATTGCCGACTTTGTTAGACCGCCTTTTTTCGGCAACACAATATTGGAAAACTGCATTGAAGATTTCAATGTCCATATCTGCAGAGTAGCCAAACGTCATCCCCTGAGCAAGTTCCAATGTTGGGATTCTTTTGATCATCTTCTGTCAACGAGATGGGGGACTGTGTTGGACAGTGACTGAAAGCATATTCTTGTGGAAACAGAGGATCATTGTTTTAAATGATTCATTGTAGGCTAATAGCATCCATTCTGGAAAAGTTTCATGCAAGGATCAATGGATTTAACTATGAAGTCTGGTTGTCTCTTTAAATGTTATGTTGCTCATTGATGTGGGAGCACGCCTGTGGAGTCGAGTTGTATAAAAGCACAATTGATAGTGGATTGTGCTCAAACTTAGGTTTTTGTCTCAGACTGTTAGAAGCATGAGCCCATAGCTATCAATGCAATAGGAAAATCTTCACAAATTTCTGAGTTAAGATTTTCTGATTATTTTCTGTACTTGTTCCTGTTGTGCATGATTTGATCTTCATTTGTTTGTCAATCTCTCATTTTCAGACAAGAACTGCAGGTTATCATTCTCTCGGAATGTTCCAATCTTTGACAAAATTGTTGAAGAATGAGGGTGTTCTGGGATTCTACAAGTAAGTTCAGTGCTTTTATGTTAGATATTTTACTTTCTGAGATCTGCTTCACATTTGGTTTGAATACTGATTGTCTCGTTTTGTCTTTCAGAGGGAATGGTGCTAGTGTGCTTCGGATTGTCCCATATGCAGCATTACACTTCATGACTTACGAGCAGTATCGATGCTGGATCCTGGATAACTATTCTGCTTTGGGAACAGGGCCATTAGTAGATCTTTTAGCTGGTTCAGCTGCTGGAGGAACTGCTGTTTTATGCACATATCCCTTGGATTTGGCCCGAGCAAAACTTGCTTATCAGGTACTTCATTTATAATAATCATATCATCATCATTATTGTAGTTTCCTGTTTCATGTCCTCTGGAAAAGTAGAGGATCCATTATACGAAGATTTGGATGTAGAACTAATTGATTTCATGGTGTCAGTTGGATGTGACACACAAACTGTGTCTGCTTTGAAATTCAGCAGAAGTATTTTCTTGTGAATCTGCAATGCTTGTTATGCCATAATTTCATTGGTGATCTGAAATGAATACTAATATCCAAATTTCGTGTGTCTTGCTATCATGGTGGGGGTCTAAACAGAATTTACTTCAATTGAACAGAAAATTCATCCCTTGCTTGTTATGTATACTATTATCTTGGTTTCTCGTTCATGTTCAGAAGGATACATCATACTAAGACTTGGGTGTAGAACTGAAAGATTTTCATTGTGTCACTTGGTCATGACACACAATGCTGTTGGGTCTAAACTGTATTTGCTTCAAACATTCAGCAGAAAATTTTTCTAGTAAATATGCAATTCTTGTTAGGGATTCAAAATATGCTAATTTTATCGATGATCTGAAATGGATACCAATGTGCTAATTGCATTGATCTTGCCATCTTGATGGGGATCTAAACAGTATTTGTTTCAAAAATCGAACCGAAAATTTTCTTGTATATATGCCATGCTTGCTATTGATTGAAATTATGCTAATTTCATTGATGTCCCATGATGGTCGCATTGTGTAGTGCCCCCACCATGACAACTCTATACGTTGAGCTTGTCATAAGATTTCATACCAGGAATCTTTTTAAAAGTGGTGAAGTCCATAACTTAAGTTGTGTTTATGCACCAAATAGTGAATAAAAGCGGTCTAAATTTCTTTTTAAAGTATTTATAAAAATTTAGGCAACATCTCATCTATAACTAGGATGTTTCCTCAATACAAACATTCACCACATAATTCTTCAGTAATTCCAACTACCTTCTTTGTCTCATATTTAGTTCTTTCTGTGTGAAAATATATTTAAGATTCTTATGATCTGTATATATTTCACGTTTCTCTCCATACAAATAGTCTCAAAATTTTAAGAGCGAATACTATAGTAGCTAATTCCAGATCATGAGTTGGATAATTTAATTCATTAGGTTTCAACTGCCTGGAGGCACATGCAATTACCTTACCTTTTTACATTAACACACTCCCCAACCCTTGATGAGATGCATTACTATAAATCACAAAGTTCCCACTATTATATGGAATTGTTAACATTGGCATTGAATCAACCTTTGTTTGAGTTCCAAGAAACTCGACTCGCAATCATCAGTCCGTTCATATTTAACTCTTTTTCGAGTTAACTTTATGAGTGGTGCAGATAATTTAGAAAATCCCTCAACAAATCTCCGATAATAACTAGCTAATCCTAGGAAACTCCGAACTTTAGTTGCTGTGGTTGACCTTGACTATTTCATAGCGGCTTTTATTTTCTGTGGGTCTACTTCGATTTCTTTGGCAAAAATGATGTCCCAAAAATGTAATTTGTGTCAGCCAAAAACCACATTTCTTTAATTTGACATACAACTTTTCTGCCCTTAGTTGATTCAATATGATCTACAAATGCTCATAGTGTTCTTCTTCAACTTAGTATAAATTAATATATCATCAATAAACACCACTACAAATTTGTCCAAATACTCTTGAAATACTCTATTCATAAGATCCATAAATACTGCAGGGGTGTTGGTTAACCCAAGAGGCATAACAAAAAATTTATAATGTCCATATCTTGTTCTGAATGCTGTCTTTGGAAGGCCTTGTGAACTCACTCTAAGCTGATGATAACTCGATTGTAACTCAATTTTAGAAAATACCACAACCCCATTAAGTTGATCAAACAAAGTATCTATTCTTGGTAATGGATACTTGTTCTTGATAGTTACTTTATTTAGTTCTCTTTTTGTTTCCCTTAAATCCATATTCGTCTAACCCTCTGGTTGTGTAGATTCACCACCAGCATTTATGTTTATGCCCATTTGTTCTTTCCTTTTCCTTTGATAGTGCATAAAGTTTTCCATTATATCAACTTGTCGGACAGTCCATCACTAATCTATGCATCTATAGCTTGAGCTATTGCTTTACGTATTACCTCATGTATTCTTTTATCCATAATTTGCATAGGGTCTTTCGACGACGACGATATTGATTCTGCTATTGCAGGTGAATTTGGTACTACATTCTCCGGTGGCCTAGTCTCTTGTTGATTTGGCTCCGGTGTTTGGATTTCGGCCACTTTCGTTTCTTAGGACGTCCTGATTTTCGTCTTTCCACCATTTTTAATCGCTATATAAAAAAATTTAAATTATAAACATATATATCATAATGAAAATGTGTATTTTATTATCTTAACAATGTGCATCATTTATAATTGTGTCATATATGCATGACACGTGTGGTCATGTCTTTTGAAAAGAAAGTCTTACATGTACAATATTCAAAAAAATGTATCACCTTCCACTTTTGTAACTATTTACATTTTCCCAAAAAAATGTGCAATAACATTTCTAAAACATCTATTATTGCACCAAAAAAGAATTCGTATGTCTTTTTGTCCTGTAGCCCCTGTTTCTAGCTAGAGTAATCACAAATGGGGCATCTTCCCCTATATCAGTTACTGCTGCCTCCTCAATATTGTCTTCAAAACCTCCCTCTTCTTCGAGTTTCGGCTCTTCCTCATCAAACCCCTCACCCTCCTCTGGTTCCTAGAACGCCTCCTCCTTTGGCTCTTTGAGTTCTACCTCTTGAGGCTCTTCAAGGTCCCCCTCTTCAAGCTTTTTGAGGTCATCTCTGTCCTCGGGCTCTATTAGATCATTTTCATCCTCAGGCTTTAGTGGATCATCTTCGGCTTAGGCTCTATTGGGTCATTTGGTTCCTATTCATTCACAACGGCATTTTCATTGCCATTCTCCTCTTGAACCATTTCATTAACCAAAACAAGGACTAGTGTCTCCCCATCACCTTCCGGTAGTTCTACTTCTTCACCCCTCACTTGCCTTTCTAGTATATGTTACGCGAATCTTCCTTTGTAAAATCTTCCTTTGTAATACGCGATTTCCGCAACAGTTTCCCCATGGCTAAACCTCTAGAGCTTGTGCTCTAATTTATATTTAGGGTCCTGCTCGGGATCCTCAGGAGTTGGAATTCTTTCCTAAAATTCTGCTATTTTCCTTTCTTGTAATCTATTAAGTATTGTGGGAGGATTCCTTATGGAAGACATTATATTTTTGAGCTAAGAACATTGGATTTCTACCATGTTCTACTTCTGGTGTAGGGGTGGGTTACTCGGGTTGCACTAGTTCCTCTTGCCCATGGAATTAGCGTCTTATCTTTTCATCTTGTAATCGACATCTTTCTGCTGCCTCTTATTCCACTTGCCTTAGTATCACGAGCACTGGCTTTGGGCCTTGACCCACCATCAGATCTAGTTGTAAAAATGGCAAAACATAGAGCAGGAAATGTAACATTATATTTCCTAGCTCGCAATTACGATATTAAACTTACAAATTAAATCACAATTTAAAATAATCAATCCATTTTTTTTTTTTTTACAACTTCACCATTCATGCTTTGATACACACTTCTATAGCGCCCCCCACCTACGAAAACTCTATGCATCGAGCTTGTCATAAGACTTAATGCCAAGAATCTTTTGAAAAATGAAGTCCATAACCTAAGTTGTGTTTATACACCAAATAGTGAATAAAAGTAGTATAAATTTTTTTTTTAATATCTATAAAAATTTTGGCAGCATCCCGTCAGTAATTAGGACATTCCCTAAATATAAACATTCACCACATAATCTTTTACAACAAGAAATAACCTATTTCACTTTCTCATAAACACAATCATCCCCTTTTCTTCACAAATTCATCATAATCACGTCATCTTTTATACTCCAAATATTCCTTCATCATACATAATACATATATCTATACAATTCATACAAGTATAAAAATAAATAATACTTCAATTACCTTCTATACTATACACAAAACCACATGTATACATACAAATCACACCTACATATAAAAAAAACAGCCTTTAGAGATTTCAAATAAAATTCTAGCACTTCTAGGGTCTAATTTATTACATTACACTTTAAATATATAAGAGCTCATAGAATTCTCGACTTCACTGCCCATTTTCCTAGTGAAGTTTCTATAACCCTTGAATTTGTTTTACTCTGCAACTGTTCAATAAAAACGGTGAGTTCAAAGAATCCAGTAAACAAGTGTCATTTAAACAGAATTGCAAAAACCTCTATGACAATATCATATATGCATGAAGATGAAATGCAATCACAACATGCATCATTTAATGACATAGTTTCCTCTTTAGTAGGTGACATTTATGAAGTGATCACCCACACCCATATGTCGAGCGCACTGACTAGGCAATGTCAAGGACGAACTATTTGTCCAATTACAACCTTGGCGAAGCCTTACATTTATTCTCATGCATGGATTCCATTCACACAAATGATCAAATGCATTTATGTCATGAAAGGAGTTTATGAAAAAAGTTTACTTGACTAATCATAATGAAAGGAATTGTTCCTAGAAATTGAGTTCAAAAGCATGTTCTAACAGTGTAATGTATATATATATATATATAAATGAAGGAAATAGGGTAATGGCCATTCCCAAAGATTTTATTGTTTGTTTAAAAATTTAATTAGATTACCTATGGAAAATGACTTGATTTGTATATCTTTCTAATGAAATATATAAAAGCGTAACATGAATATTTGTTGTAAACATCTTTTCTCAAAGTAAATGACAAAATAGAAATTCTTATCTTGACAATTCATTGAATTCGAAAAGCTTATCTCAGAATCTTTAAGCTGTCTTCCACTTTCTCATTTTCTTTTCTTATAAAAAATTAACAATTTTGACTAATCATTCACTTAAATCACCATATATTGTACTCTAGTTTTAATGTCTAAGGATGCATTCGTTCAAAAGCTAATTTTTAGCTTTCCTTTTTCAAAGAGAGTCTCTCAGACTCTTTTGATGAGGAAAACATTTTCGTTTAAACTCACATTTTAATTATAATGTTATTTACCTTATATCTAAAATTACATAGACCATTTAAGGCCACTTACTCCACTTATATTTTTTTTTTCATCAATTAAATGCCCAACTTAAACTACATGTTAGGGAATATTAAAACCTATTTGATCACTCTTATATTATGTGAATTGACTATTTAACAATTTTTTGTATAAAATCCCGACTCCTGTACCCTAACTACAACTTAGCATAATACATACATAATTTTTTTCATTATATTTTCAATGCTCCAAACATCTTAAAATTTACTCTAAATGCTTCGTGTTTAATCCACATTTTTGGGATTGTCCAATTTCTACGGGTTGTGAAAAATTCTAGTTTTTCTCTTTCTACCTCAAAGTGGGCATATTAATCTATAACTAACATTTGCAACTATTATATCATGATTTAGAATAAGAAAATTCGGGTACGTCACTCTTGAATATTTAATTTTACACCTAGACTTAATTTTAACCTTCCATTTTCATGATTTAGGTTTCGAATATCATCCTATATACAAATTTATCAAAAGCCTTATGGTTTTTCATCTATTTTGGGGGTAAAAATCAAAATCTTACTCATTTCAACTATTGAATCCGTGAATTTTCAAATCCATCACTCAAATTAATGTATTTTACTTTCATACATGTTTATCCGAGATATTTTAGCAAAACCCCCACGTTTCTAGCATGATTTGGGCAAAAATTGAAAAAAATCCAACAAAAACCCCATTTCTCCCTTACCTCTAGTAACCAGCTGCGGCTGCGTGGGTGGTGACATGAACGACGGTGGCGACAAGTTCTCCCCCTTGCCTTCTTTCTCCTTTCTTTTCTCTTCCGTTTTTTCTGTTTTGGGAGCTTTGATTGAGCTCCTTTTCTCTCATTTTATTAGCTCGGTGCTTTGCATGTGCATCGAAAATGTGCACATGCAGCAGCTATTAATATATTTTTTTTCAATTAGGGTGGGCCCTATATAGCTCCATTTGAATAAATTATATGGAAGAAGGTATAGAACACCTCTAAATTGGGAAGAAGTAGGTGTAAGAAGTTTAACACCCGATTTATCTCAAAGGATGGCAGAGAAAGTCTAAGTAATTTATCAATGCATGAGAATAGCACAGAGTAGGCAGAAAAGTTATGCACACTGCAAAAGAAAGGATTTGAACATTTAAGTTGGGGATCATGTATTTATCAAAGTTACTTCGGTGAAAGAGGTTACCAAATTTGGAAAGAAAGGAAAATTGAGTCCCAGATATATTGGTCCTTTTGAAGTGTTAAAAAATATTGGAAATCTAGCTTACAAAATAGCGTTACCACCAGCCCTTGCAGCAGTGCATAACGTATTTCATGTATCAATGCTTTGGAAATATGTGGCAGATCCCAGCCATATTTTTGCTGTTGAATCATTCCTAATTCAAGATCATTCAAACTATGAAGAAAGACCATTGAGAATTATAGATTATAAACATTAAAAGTTGAGGAACAGAACAATTGAATATGTTAAAGTTCAATGGAATCGGTACCCAGACAGGGAAGCCACATGAGAATTGCGAGAAGACGTGGAAAAGAGGTATCCCTAGTTATTTGTGAATGATTAAATGGTTTTGGGGCGAAACCTTTTAAGGGGGAGAATGTAGGGCTCAACCCAATTGAAAAAAAATAATTAACTTCTGTTGCATGTGTATATTTTTGGTGCATATGCAGAGCACCGAGTTAATAAAAGGAGAGGAAAAAAGAGCTCGATCATAGCTCTCGAGAAAGAAGGAGACAGGAAGGAGAAGAGAAAGGAAGGCAAGGGAGAGAACTCGTTGCCGTCGGCGTGGTTGCCAAAGGTAAGGAAGAAATCGGTTTTTGTTGAGTTTTTTTCAAATTTTGCTCAAATCATGCTAGAAATGTGAGGGTTTTGCTAAAATACCTTGGATAAATATGTATGAAAGTAAAATATATGGATTCGAGTGATAGATTTGGTGATTCACGGATTCAAGAGTTGAAATGAGTAAGATTTTGATTTTTACTCCTAAAAATAGATGGAAAACCATGAGGCTTTTGATAAATTCGTGGATATGATGATATTTGGGACTTAAATCATGGAAATGGAAGGTTAAAATTAAGCCTAGGTTTAAAATCGAAAATTCAAGAGTGGTATACCTGAATTTTCTTGTTCCAAATTATGATATAATAGTTGCAAATGCTATTAGGATATGTTAGTTATAGATTAATATGCACAATTTGAGGTAGAAAGAGAAAAATTGGAAATTTTCACAACCTGTGGAAATTGGGCAACCCCAAAAACGTATATTAAACATGAGGCTTTTAGAGTATTTGACCTAAACATTGTTTATGGGTAAATTTTAAGATGCTTGGAGCGTTGACAATGCAATGAAAAAAATTATGGAGGTATTATGCTCAGTTGTAGGCAGGGTACAGGTGTCGGGATTTTATACAAAAAATTATTAAATAACCAATTCAGATAGTATAAGAGTGATCAAAAAGTTTTAATTTGCCTAACATATATGTTTAAGTTGGGTATTTAATGGATGGAAAAAAAATTAAGTGGAGTAAATGCTCTTAAATGGTTTATGTAGCTTTAGATATAAGGTAAATAACACTATAATTAAAATGAAGGTTTAAATGAGAATGTTTTCCTCATCAAAGGAGTCTTGGGGACTTTCTCTAAAAAAGGAAAGCGAAAAATTAGCTTTTGAATCAATGCATCCTTAGACATTAAAACTAGGATGCAATATATGATGATTTAAGTGAATGCTTAGTCAAAATTGTTGATTTCTGATAAAAAGAAAAGGAGAAAGTGGAAGACAACTTAAAGATTCTGGGGTAAGCAAGCTTTTCGAATTCAATGAATTGTCGTAATAAGAATTTCTATTTTGCCATTTACTTTGAGAAAGGATGTTTGCAATAAATGTTCATGTTATTCTTTTATATGTTTCATTAGAAAGATGTGCAAATCAATTCATTTTCCATAGGTATTCTAATTAAATTTTTATATAAACAATAAAATCTTTGGGAATGACTATTACCCTATTTTCTTCATTTATGTATATATATTTATGTTGTTAGAACATACTTTTGAACTTGATTTTTAGGAATAATTCTTTTCTTTATGATTAGTCGAGCAAACTCCTTTCATGACATAAATGTATTTGATAATTTGTATGAATGAAATCCATGCATGAGAATGAATGTAAGGTTCCGCCAAGGTTGTAATTGGACAAGTAGTCCATCCTTGACGTTGCCTAGTCAGTGCGTCCGACGTATGGGTGTGGGTAATCACTTGATAAGTGTCATTTACTGAACAGGAAACTATGTTATTAAATGATGTATATTGTGCTTGCATTTCATTCTCATGCATATATGATTTCACGGTTTTCTCTTTAAATGACGCTTGCTTGTTGGGTTCTTTGAACTCACCGTTTTTATTAAATAGTTGCAGACCATGATGAATTCATGAGTTATAGAGACTTCACTGGGAAGATGACAGTGAAGTGGAGAATTCTATGAGCTCTTGTATATTTGAAGTGTGATGTAATAAACTAGACCATAGAAGTGCTAGAATTTTATTTGGAATTTCTAAAGTCTGTTATATATATATATATTGGTGTTATTTGTATGTATATATGTAGTTTTGTGTATAGCATGGAAGGTATTTGAAGTATTATTTCTTTTTATACTTATGTGAATTGTATAAATATATGTATTGTGTATGATGGAGGAATATTTGGAGTACGAGAGGTATGGTGTGATTGTGATGAATTTGTGAAGAAAAGGAGGTGATTGTATTTATGAGAAAGTGAAATAGGTTATTTCTTGTTGTAAAAAATTATGTGGTGAACGTTTGTATTTATGAAATGCCTTAGTTACAGACGGGATTCTACTGAAATTTTTATAGATATTAAAAAAAAAAAAATTTTGACCACCTTTATTCACTATTTGGTGTATAAACACAACTTAGGTTATGGACTTCATCATTTTTCAAAAGATTCTTAGCATGAAATCCTATGACAAGCTCGACATATAGAGTTGTTGTAGATGGGGGGTGCCACACATTGATCTCACCATCTGGTGTGGATCTAAACAATATTTGCTTCAAAATTCAGCAGAAACGTTTTTTGCTTATATGCCATGAATGTTATGGATTGAAATTATACTAAATTATTTGTCTGAAATGAATATTTCACTGGTGGGTTGAACCTGTTCTCGTATGGACTCTATCATTATGCAGGTAAAAGGAACAGAAGTAAGTTTTAAGAATGGTGTTAGTGGTTTCCCGAGCCGGCCTGCATACCATGGCATTAAAGATGTGTTTAAAAGTGTCTATGCAGAAGGCGGAGTACGTGGTCTATATAGAGGAGTGGGTATGTGTTTGCTGCCTTGTCTTCCATACTTCAATTTGTAATTGCCACTTAAGATTCCTTGCCATCAGTTGCTATGGGTCTCAATTATCTTTGTTACTTGAAATCTTTGATCAGGTCCAACACTCATTGGCATACTCCCATATGCTGGTCTGAAGTTCTACATATATGAAACGCTCAAGGCCCATGTTCCTGAGGAACACCAAAAATCTGTTGCAATGCGTCTGTCCTGTGGAGCTTTAGCTGGGCTACTTGGACAATCTTTCACATACCCATTAGATGTGGTCAGACGGCAAATGCAGGTATCCTGGAGTGAACTTCAAAGCATGATCTAAAGATTTTGAATTTTCATTTCATTTGAGCGATTTTGAATGTTTCGGTGCTTAGTAATTGTTGCAATTTATCTTCAGGTCCAGAGCTTACAGTCATCCGTTCATCAAGGGGATCCTGAAATCAGAAGCACAATGCAAGGGCTCACTTCAATTGTCCGCAGGCAAGGATGGAGACAGTTATTTGCTGGTCTGAGCATCAATTATGTCAAGGTAATACCAAAAAAAGGCAAACCCTTAACAATACTGACTGCTATGTTGGCAGATGTTAGTATCAGTAAGAAGTTTCTAAATGCAGTGTTAAATTTGTAGATTGTTCCTTCGGTGGCTATTGGCTTCACTGCCTATGACGGCATGAAGTCATTGCTTCGGGTGCCTCCAAGAGAGAAATCGCGAGTGACAGTTTCTGCTTGAAGCCTGCCGGCATGATGACTACGTGATGCGGTGTGGAATATAGGCAACCTAATTCCTATTTGGATTAAATTATCATTGACAGCAGTACCCATTAATATGCAAGTGTAACGTATTACTAATACTTGGAGAACATGTTGATCTGCCATTGGCTTGTCATGGACAAGATGTAGAACACATTATTGTCTTCAAAGAGCCCATGTCCATGCACATGGATCAAAGCTGTTTACTGCTTCTGTGATGCCAAGGAGAGGAGATTGTTCTTGTGCAGAAGGATCTGCAACTTATGGACATTTATGTGTATGGTAATGATTCAATACATATGTACCGAGCCTCAGTGAGCGTGGGTGTTTTGAGTCCTCTATATAAGCAGCTTGTTGAACATCTGCATGAGTACATGTAGTTTGGTTCTATTTAGCATGTGAAGTACCAAGGGTAAGTGTACTTCATATAAGTGTACTTCATAGCATGTGAAGCACAAAGGATGGAGGATTTAAGGAAATATCCCATCAAACTGTGTTTGAGGTTCTGCCATCAAGACGCAGAATATCATATATGCTGCTTTGGGGGCCTTATTCATGGTACCTTGTAGACTGGTGGCTAGAGTCCAGATTACAAAAACCACTTGCTACAAGCTCCTTGGTAGGTTTGCTACTTTGGTGTCTTTTGGGGGGTGGGGTGAGAGATGGCATACCCCTTCAGCTTTGTTACGATTTTTTTATTCGGAGGTGTTTGTTTACTTCAAAAAAATTTCAATTTAAAGCTTTTCACTCTTCATAACTATCTTATGTTTTAAAAATATTTTTCATTTCTTGTACAATTATCTATTTATTTTAATTTTATTCTCTTACTTCTCATCATTCCCCCTAAGTTACATCGTTTTTTTCCATTTGAAAAATTTTTATGCAAATTTTTTTTATAAAAAAATTGCTCCGAAGTTGAAAGAGATTACTTTGGAGGATTACCTTAAATTAAAAGACAAACGAACAGTGGGCTGTTTTCATCCAACCCTGTTTCAGCTTTGCTAGAATTTGAACGATATGGCGCTTTGCACTGCAGGGAGTGCTTGATTTTCAACTTATTAAATGGCACAATGGCAACATTGACTCATTGCATTAAAATAAAAATTTATATGTAGATCAACAGAAGCTAGAAACACGTATACCAAGTTAACCTAAAAAATTGCTCATCACGCATGCAAGTTTATAAAATGAGAAAGGTTTTTGTACATGGTAATCACAGGAAAACGGGTCGAAGGAGGGGATTGATTGATTGAGCAGGCGTTATGGATTGTAGAAAGAAGGGCCGCATTTACATTTCCAGCCTTCAGGCTCATAGTTTGAATATTGAATGCCCAAATGGTCAGTGGTGGTGGGAACTTGTGTGGCCTCGCACGGATTGCATCCCCCACATTTGTTATCACAATTTGGTGGTCTCGATCCAAGTGTTCCAGCCCCTTTAAATTCTTCCTCACTCAATCTCAATTCCATCTTCTTGCCATTGTTCAACAAGCCCTTCGCCAAAATCAACACAATAGAAATAAATAAATAAATAAACAATACAACCCAAAAGAAAGATCTGTCGAGGGAACAGTTATAACAGACTTTTAAAGGCTACCCAATAGATTTCGAGTGGATTTTAATACCTCTTTTGATTCCCAATCGGGCTTGAAGGAGGCTGGAGATTGAACTGCGTGCATACATTGGGATGAAAAGCAGATGAATAAGAGAGAGAAGCAAAAGTTGGAATTTGTTGCCGCATATACTGCATTGAGAAGAAATAAAAAGGGAACCGTTATGCTTGGAATATGCACCTTCATGTGGGAAGAGCCTGCTTGTACAAGACACCCAGTGCGTCATGATTTGAAGAATAGTGATTATAAAAGGCGACAGAAACCGCTTCTTTTGTCCAGCCCACATGGTAATGATGGTGCTGATGATGAGCTGATGGAGTGAGCAAGAGAAGTGAAGATGGAGAGGAGGAATGGAATCGCTTCAAGGGTACACGAGTTGGCTATATAGAAGGCAGGCCAGTCTGGTTATTCATTTAAGATTTATCTTTCTCAGCTCTTCTCCATCTGCAAGAGATCTTGCTTTACATGCAAGTGATTCTGTTTTCTTTTCAAGTTTTCCATCGCCCCATAAGCGAAACGCCTCTCTCTCTCTCTCTGACAAGTCTCTTTGACAACTCCCACCTACCATCAGTTCAATCTTTTTTTCGTCCCTTTCCCCTCTTTAGTAGGGGTTTCCTTTTAGTACAAGGCATCCTTATGATCCTTGGAAGTAGTGAGAGAGAAAAGTTAAGATCTAGCTAGCAACAGTACATATACTGCAGCTGGCATGGAACTTGTGCATGTTTAAAGAAATAGGGTAAGTGCTTTTGCTTGGGTATATTAACAGATATATGGAAGATGGAAGGGCACAATTGGTGATGTGGGTGGTGAGGAAAGTGGGAATGTGTTAAAAGGAATATTTGTGAAAAATATAATAGCAATATGATATAATATGAGTAAAATGAAAATAAATATGGTTGTATTAAAAAATGATTCGAAGATAATGATAATCATCTATCAATTAAAAAATATTAAATGATTTTTGAAAAGTACATGAGAAGAGGTGTGGAAGTGGTTTTACAACTATGCTCGTTATTAGATAGAAGAAAGCATAGGCCTGATTTTTTGCGGCCCGTAAAAGCATATTTTTCATTGACATGAAAAGTTAGATGTATTTATTTATAAAGTAAGTTCTATCATTTTTGGATATTTTAAGTATTTGGTCTTTTTAAACATAGTGACATTTTTGTAATTTTCTAAGACAAAAAATTATGTAAATGTAACTCTGTTTAAAAATAAAAAATAAATAGTTAAAAGTTTACAGAAAGGTAAAATTTAGTGTATAGATTAAATACATCTAACTTTGCATGTACATGAAAAAAAATGAAAAAAATTAAAAAATATGTTTTTGGGCCGAACACATGGTTGCCCCCATGCGCCTGACTGCAAAAAATCAGTCATCAAGAAAGTATATTTTGTATATACATAGACTTGTGATTTACATACAAGTTCCTCAAAATTTTAAATGTATACTTTTTTAACCTTGAAGTTGAAATTTGTAGAAGATGGCTTGAAGTTTTGAAAATATATAATTTTTATCTCTCCACTCATGTAAAATTCTAACACTGGTTTTTTTTTTTACTTTAAATGATCAAAATGACTTCTTCATATTTTAATAACGATTTTTTAATCACAATTCAAATTTTCAACCAAATAGGATAGTCCATTTAAGGTTTAAATTAAAATGATCAAAATGTCCTCTTCGTATTTTAATAAAGATTTTTATCCGAATTTAAAATTTCAAGTAAATAGGATAGTCCATTTAAGGTTTAAATAAAATTAAATAAATAGCTATAAGAAGCCCAAGCGGGTTCCACCGACATTTGAACTCAATTTTGTAGTGTCAGAGTTTTATTTTAGTTGAAAGACCACAACTATATATTGGGTATATTTGGTAAGTAACAAAACTTTTGAATGAAAAATTTTTGATACAAAAGTTTTTGAATTATAAGAAAATAATGTGATATAATTGAGAAGTAAAGAAAATAAAATTAAAATAAATATGTTATTTATATGAATAGTTGTATAAAAATAATTGAAAAGCAGAGTAATGACATAGAAAAATGTGAAGAAATGATTGAAGAAAATAAGATGATTACTTTTTACACGTTGCCAAACCCACCTTGAAAACTTGAGGATTAAAAAGTGAAAAGTTCAAAAACTTGAGTGCCTATGTGCAAATCCTCCCAATGCACTGCCGCCAGTCAAATCACATAGACTGCAGTGCAGTGCGGCTGATATATTCTTCCGGTAACGGAAATGAGGTAAGTGGATATCTAGCCCACCATCACCAAATACAGGTGATAATACATCATCCCGGCCGCTAGCTGCTTGTGCTGCCGCACGCGATGAAGATCCAAGCAAAGTGCGAACGGGTACTCGGGTAGTACTGTAGTAGTAGCAGTGGCTAGGACGAATCTGCTCCTGCTCGCCCCATCAAACTCAACTGGAACTGCATCTGCAGGCAGCATTTATGAGGCTGAGAAAGCTGCTTTCATGCATGCATGGAAGATACATGTTGGCTTGTTGTGGTGCATTTTTTCACTATCTTTTGCTTAACTTCCTTACTAATACTATATATCTCTGCAAAGCAAAGCTGCATGCAGCCTTTTCTTTCAGCTTGGGACGATCGATCTATGGGTATTAATATCTACTCATCCAACAATCATGACTGCCCCTTCTTTCTTATATGTAAAGGAAATCGTAGCTAGATTTGCTGCAGCTGCATGAAAATCTAGATGCTAGCCCAGGAATCCGGTTGACCTCGATCCGTTATGTTATGTGATCTTTAACCCTTCCGTTGCTAGCTCTTTTATTTTATCTCACAACTCAAATGGTACTGAGTTTTTTTTATTTAAATTCTTGCTTAATGGATGTAAACTTAACACTATATTTGGGGTCATAGTTTCATGTAATCACTTCAAAGTTTAAGATTTTGATACTTGATGAAAAATCAAATTCGTTCATTGTATTTAACTTCATTTATTTAGTTTCGAGACCAAGTTTCATTCAAATCTAATATGTAGCCACATTTGCTAAAAAATATGTATATTCATGGGTAAATTAAGGAAAATTTTTAAATCCGTTTATATATATTAGAATGTTGTAAGAGTCATTTATCTATATAATAATGATAGGCATTGAAAATACTACTTGAAAATTGATATTTAGCATTAAATCATTTTAACACGTTGATTTTATATGTTTATAGATAAGACCCATATACAAAAATATTAGACAAATCAAAGGATTTTCATGATAATAAAAATAATACTAAATATAGGTGGAGTGAATTTTTAATCAATCATTTAGATATTAAAAATGAAGAGAGTTACACATAAAGAGAGAATCACAGATGCATCCAGAAAAAAACCTAATAATGTATCCGTTAGAGGTATTGTTCATGAAACAATATATTTACACGAGACATGTTATTGGAAGGGAGACAAAATTCTCACAAAATCATGTTGATTTTGGAACACAAAGGTCAAAAATTTTACCAACTAGGTTATGCTCCAGCTGGCGTTGTGACCTCGGTATATGTAGGAAGTTGGTGAGTTTTTCTTCACTTTTTTAAGCCATTTATTATCAATTCTTATAGAAATCCATCTTATCCATTATATATATATATATATATATTTCAAATCAATTTTTCTATTTAGGACATGAAATATTCTCATGATTAATTGGATGAATGAATGGGCAACATTTGATTTTGAATTAATTTTATGAGTTTATGTAATTCAAGTGGATGTGGCCTGCCTGTGTATCTGAATAATCATGAGAATTCTTTATACTCTAAATAAAAATATAAATGAATGCAATATTGATTGGTCGAATAGTAAAGAAAAGAGTTGAAGAGTAAAATGGACTAGTTTCACATGTGCAACTAGTTCTAATTGAAAACAGCCCGTGTAATAGGAATCGGCAAGAAATTGATAGTAAGAGTCATTTATCTAAATAATAATGATAGTTTAGATAGTTTAGATGTTAAAATACTACTTGAAAATTAATATTTAGCATTAAGTCATTTACTACATTGATTTTATATATTTGTAAATGAGACCCATAGCTCCCATTCCAGTATATAATACTTGGTTTGGGCAAAATTGTAAGAACATTCATTAATTTTTAGAAATTTAAAACACCCTAAATCATTTGCATGAAATTACAAGCGTAAACCTTACATTTTGGCATGTTGTATTCTATAATATTATAACTGTATTTTTATTCATTTGAGCTTATAGGGAAAAATTAATTTGGCCTATTTTTATGGAACTCTTAATTCTCATATATTGATGTTTGATAGAAAATCTACTTTTGTTGTTGCATTTAACATGATTTATATTATCATAAAAACTTTTAAATTTTTCTAGTATTGTTTACATGCCCATCATTTATAAATGTGTAAAACTAACTTAATAAAATAGCTTAAAGGTGTGTTTGAAAAGTGAGAAAATTTTCAGACGAAAATGTTGTAGTGTAAAAAAGTTTTTGAAATGTGAGAAAATTATATAATATAATATAGGTAATGATGAGACATAAATAAAATAAATCAAAATAAATAGGTTAGTTGTATCGTAGTTATGTATAAATAATTGAAAAGTAAAGTAATTGTATAGAAAGATATGAAGAAATAATTTAAAAAAGAGTAATTGTGAAGAGCAAAAAATTTTAAATTTTAAATTCTTTTGAAAACTTTTATTATTAAACAAATACACCCTAATACTATATATGATCCATTGTAAAGTTATATTTTAAACAACTAAAAGATTTAAAATGTCATTACTACATAAATAAAGGATTATATGAAGTATTATTCTTTTAGTATATATATAAATGGATATAAATATTTTTATAATTTATATATAAATTTATTTTTAACAAATGTAGCCAATGCATATATTTGATTTGGGTAAAACTTGATTTTTTAACTAAATAAATATTTTTAAATATAATAAATAGATTAGATTTTCTTTCACGCACCAATATATTAAAAATAGAAGGAATTAGTTAAATTGAAATTACTTTTATGTAACCTGATTATATAGAAGCAAAACCCAATTAATCTATTTATTAATCTATATATTTAAATTCAATAATTAAAATTAAGGAAATGATCACCGTTTTTTCAGTTGTGCGACGCGTAAATCGAGGATGAACAGGAAATGAAAGATGGTGCCGTCAAGTCCAAGAGCGCCTGACGGACGGTGTTGATCGTTCGGTGGATGTTTGTAAATATGAAAGCTATGGAAAACATGGTATTTGAGCTGGAGTAGAAAATGAAATATTTTGAAAATTACGTGATTGATATAAAATAATATGAGTAAAGTTGGAATAAATAAATTTGTTAAAAGGTAGAAAATGAGTAGAATATAAAAATAAAAATGAAAAAATATAATTAGTAGTGAAAGGATTGATCTCAAAATCCGTGCCAATACATTTTCCCAACCACATTTCCACGCCATGTTACAAGGGAAGCAATTTCCTGTGCCCGGGAGCAGGTAGCGCTCTCAGCTCCCGGGCGCATATACTTATTTTTCAAAAATTTTTCATAGAACTGTTAATCTAGGTGTAGTTAACATGTACCTAAAATGCTATTGATTTTCAAAAATAAAAAATAAATATCTAAAATACTACAAAAATGGTAAAAATTTATACATATGTTAAATACACCTATATTAACATTTTTAAGAAAAAAATTTAAAAAAAAATAAAAAAAAAGTGTGTGCGCTCGGGAGCTAACAACCGAGTGTCATGTCGTGTCGTGTCGTGCGGTGAAGGGGACGATTGGCAACGCGTATTCACGTGGGATTTTGGTAACGTGCATTCACGTTGGATTTTGGTTTTGGGCGGAAAAAGAGAATATTTTTAAAATTTTGTAATTAATATAAAATAATATAGATAAAATTGAAATAAATAAAGTAGCTAAAAAGAAAAATAATTAGAATATAAAGATAAAATGAGATGTTTGGTACGGGGAAAATTGTGGAAAATGAAAAATAAAATATTTTAAGAAAGGTATAATTGATAGACATAAATAATTGGAATATAGAGGTAAGACTGAAAAAATAATATGTTGGGGAGGGTATAGTCGTACATGCTGGTCCCGTTTTCCCGTTCACGACGTTTTCCAAACGTTGCCTTATATTAATTTTTGTCACATTGTTAGATGGAGTGGGAAATGAGAAAGAGAATATTTTGAGAAATATATGATTGATATAAAATAATAAAGGTAAAAATAAAATAAATAGGCAACTAGAAGAAAAAATAATTGAATGCCATGTTTGGAAAGTAATGAAAGTGGGATAAGGTGGGTCGTTGGACTAATCACTTCTTCGTTATCCATATATTATAATCATTTTTTATTACTATCTCCTCTAACAATCGTATTTATTTCAATTTTATCCTTATAATTTTATATTAATCATACAAATTTTAAAATATTTTATTTTATATTCTCCGCCTTATCTCACAATCTTACAAAAAGTCACGTTACCAAACATTATCAAAGTGTAGAAGTAAAATTGGTAAACAAGAATGTTAAGTTATTAAATGATTCGTGGGTGGATAAATGAGAGGATGAGAGGTTTGCCACCCATCCTACCGGGTTATTAAGGGTGTGTTTGGTTACACACAAAACATATCACTGAAAAGTTTTCAATAAAAAACTTTTTACTCTCCATAATTACCTTATTTTTAATTATTTTTTCACATTTTCCCATATAAACAACTCTACTTTTCAATCATTTTCACACAAATACCTATATAACTACCCTATCTATTTTAACTTTATTCTCTTTACACCTCATTATCATCTCTATCATATCACATCATCTTTTA
>JAXCLR010000001.1:2729548-2754776 GCA_035584095.1 Annona squamosa
CACATCATTTTCTACTGATTTGACAACTTCTACTCCAAAAACTTTTCATCAAAAGTTTTACCTCCAACCAAACACACCCTTAGAGTCATAATATAAAAGAGTTAATATTTTTATTGATATTTGTTTTACAAGTTATACATAATTATCAACAATAGAATTAATATTATAACTAAACATAAATCCAAAATTTATTTATTAAATTGAAATATCTATTTGTAATTAGATTTTAAACATTTTATCGTTTTTATTATTCAACCTATTTTAGTAATCTGGAACTTGATCCATTTATTTGAAATGGATAGGATTGCCATTTTCGTACATGCATGCCGATTATTTCTATAAAAAAATAAGAGCAAAAAGGATGCTATAAGGACTACGATCTCCATTATTTATGCCCCTGAGAGATCAAAAGTATGAAAATGATGTGATCTTTCAATATATCTAAGAAAGATCGCACTTAGGTAATATGACTTGAAAAAGATTGAAAGACAAGTGATTTTTGCTATTTATGCGTACAGGAGATTAAAAATTAATTGTAAAAATAGTAAAACTTTCTAGTCTATTATGAAAATTTTAAAAGTGATTTTTAAAAATATGTTTGTAAAGTTTAACCAATATTGCATACATTTTCCTAAATTTGTCAAAATTGCAAATATGTCCACAAGGCTTGCATAAAATTTCAAGCATGTTCCTTCTGTTAAGACGCCATTAGATTTTTTGTAAAATAATAAAAATGCCCTTTACACCAAGTAATACACTTGTAATGTTTTCAACTATTGTAGACATATTTGCTATTTTATTATTTTACACGTTTGCACTTTTATGCAAATTTTGTGGGCATATTTGTATTTTAGCAAACTTAGGACATAGACGCAATATTCATCAATCCTTATAGATATATTTGCATTTAAAATTCAAATGTTAAAAGGTCGTCTCTACCTTTTATGCTTAGGAGATATCGAAAAGTAAGTATAAAGATCACTGGTGCATTACATATGTTTTGTGTTTATGACATAGTGTGTATGATATTTGATGCCAAATGAGTAACTTATTGCATTTGGCTTGTGATGTGTATGGACTATGTGAGTTTCGTATATATGCATGGTTGGGTTGATACACTATTGATAGATTGTGGACTAAATGTGAAATAAATTATAATAATGAGATTTCTCATTGATAATTGAAATTTTTTTTTTGATAAAAGGATACACCCTACCCCTGACCCCATTCGATGTGAAAGGGATTAGGAGTAGAGTAATCCAAACAATTCATTGCACAAAAATTGTCAGTACAAATTTTACCAAGAATAGCATGTGGGGGATTGCCCCACCAGACCTGGTGATCCAGAGTAGATATCAGAACTAAATCAGCTAAGGTATGAGCAACATCATTACCTGCCTTAATACATGGTGCATGGAATAACAAGCATTTGCTTTCAGAAATGTCCTGATTTCGTCAATGATAAGACCCACCGGGGAATAAATACGGGTCGCATTTGCCAGCAAGTGACAGAGTGTGAGGGAGTCAAATTCAATCAAAACATGTGTCATCTTAGATTGGAGCGCCCATTTGATCCCCAGTAAAAAAGCTGTGGCCTCCATAAATAGTGGCTCCATCATACCCCTCTTTCTCCATCCACTAGCAGCAATGAAAGAACCCCGAGAGTCTCTAATCACCACTGCACAGGCAAAAGCCCTCTGTTCCTGACGGCAACGAGCATCAACATTGATCTTTATAAAGCCCATTGGCGGTTTGAGCCATCGTGGTACCAAATTTCATATTCATTTTAGCCTGCCAATGATGGTATAGGAAATCCGCGCACCAGGCCCAGGTAGCAGTAAAATTTGGTTGAATTCCTTCCTCTCTGAGTTTGTTCTGTAGCCACCACACCCTCCAGCAGCATAATATAAATCTCGAGAGATCCACGGGTCTATTTTGCTTTGCTAGCAATTCCATCACCTCCTATATTGATACCTCTTGATAGGCCAGCCTTGCCGCGATCCAGCCAACCGCTAGAGTAGACTCACACCTAAGGAAAAGGTGGTTTGCGTCTTCAGTTTCGTTCTTATATAATGTACAAATCGGGTCCACAACAATACCCCTACATGTAAGGTTGTGTAGCGTGGGGAGGGCGTTCATAAGAAGTCTCCAGCCAAAAATGAGCACTTTAGATGGGAGATTAAGCTGCCAAATGGTTTTGAAAGTTTCCGAGTGGGTCGGGACATCGGTCGTGGATCATATGATTCTGTAAGCCGACTTTACAGAATAGTGGCCATTAAGTTCATGCCTCCAGTAGATAGTATCCTCCACAGAGCCATTGGGAAGAGGGATTCCGTTTACCTCGTGCCATCGCGTCTCCCCCATAGCAGCAATAACCCGGTCCATGTTCCAGGAATTGGTTTCACCATCGATGAAGAGGTCAACCGTTGCTTCCTCTGGGATTGAAGCCGGGAGGGGTCCAGCCTTCTCAACGCATGTCTCAAGCCACATATCTTTGAAAAGCCTAACCTGACTCCCATTTCCAATCTGCCATCTGCATCCCCTCAAAATCCCATCTTTAGCTTTCAAAATACTCTTCCATGTAAAAGAGTCCGATGGCCTCTCTTTGCAAGTCCAAATATCGGTATGTGGGAAATATCTGGATTTTAGCACTCTATAACACAAGGATGTGTCACAAGAAACTAACCTCCAAACCTGTTTGGCTACAAGCGCATAGTTGAAGTTTTGGAGGTCTCTGAAGCCCAATCCACCGGCTCTCTTTGGCTTACACATCTCCCTCCATGCCACCTAGCTTATTTTTCGTTTGCCTTCCTTTTCCCCCACCAAAACTTGCTTAGCATTCCATTTATATCTTGACAGAATGATTTAGGCAGTAAGAAGATGCTCATAGCGTACGTCGGGATGGCTTGCGCGATTGCCTTGATCAATACCTCCTTACCACCCCATGAGAGTAACCTTCCTTTCCAACCCTGAATGCGCTTCCATATGCGTTCTTTAAGGTCTTTGACCAACCCCAATTTGGATCTCCCGAGCCAAGCCGGGAGGCCCAGATAATGCTGGATGTCCTGTCCCTCGGCTCCGAGTATTTGGATCAATTCCCTTTTGGCACCACTTTCCGTATTCGGGCTGAAAACAATTCCAGTCTTGTCCACATTTACCAATTGGCCCGAGGATTCAGCGTAGCGATTTAGTAGGTCCAACAGATTCCTTACATCATCCCCGCACGCCCGTACAAAGATAATGACATCATCAGCAAATAGAAGATTGATATCAGTGGTCCATGATGTCGTAGTCTAATGCCGTGGATTGCTCTGTCTTCAGCCACCTTGGTAATCAGAGCAGAAAGACCCTGCGCACACAAAAGAAACAGATAAGGAGATAAGGGATCACCCTGCCTGAGTCCCCGATGTGGTTGGAAGTATGATGAGTGGAAGCCATTGACAATGACCCGATATGTAACAGTGGTGATGCAACACATGATCCAGTTAATCCATAATGGGCAGAAGCTCATAGTGACCATCATCTGTTCAAGAAAGTGCCATTCAACCCTGTCATACGCTTTTGACATATCAAGCTTTATCGCCATTTCTCTCTTACGCCCCTTTTTGCGATTGATAATTGAATTTGAGTGAGTGGATTGTTGAAACATAATAGGAGTATGACTCTTATATGTGTTCGCCCATAACGAGATACTTCTTGTATTAATCTCCTAGGATAATTATATATATATATATATGAAGGAGATCTTTAGGAGATCTACGCACATAATTTATGGCGTAGGGAGAAATTCTATGGAGTTTTTCTAAACCTTATAAGAGATTAGTAACTTTTAGGTTATAGTATGGTTAATTTTAATACATAAAATCAGGTCTAAGAATTAATTGATCTTTTATCTGAATGTAGAGTGACTGGAAACAAATGAGTTATCAACTTGAGGTTAACTCGATTAAGTTGTAAGATTATCGCAATTTGACTTACCCTTACAATCGTCATACTTAGATTTAAAATTATACTGATGGACGTTCAAAAGTATTTTCAAATGGAGAATTAGGTGTTTAATGATTAATTTATGATCTTAAATAATTATATGACAGTGGTATCTGAGATTCTGTTGAGCCACAATAGATTTTGAGTTTACAAAATCAATAAAAACCATTGTGTTTATATAAAAGACCCAATGATAATTTTACAATTCTATGTCTTTACATCGATACCATTTTACTCACAAAAAGTAATATATGATTTCTCATCACCATTGAGAAATGGTTGTCCTTCATTTTTGAAGTGGAGGATGTGGGTAAAGTAACTTTTGTACTTGGAGTGTGTTTGGTTGGACAAAAAAAGTCAACCAAAACTTTTCGATCTCCATAACTACTCTATTTTTAATTTTTTTAAATATTTTTCTTTACAAACTACCCTACTTTTTAATCATTTCCACATGACTATTCATATAATTAATCTATCTATTTTAACTTTATTTTCTTTATACTTCATCGTTACCCTTATAATATCACATCATTTTCTATCAATTTGAGAACTTTATCCTAAAAAAATTTTATCAAAAAGTTTTACGCCTGCCTAAAACTTAATAGAGATAATTCATTCAATCTTTCGTAAAAACTATATATAAATAAAATTCTTGAATAATTATATATTAAAGCTATAAATTCATTAACAATCTTATTATGAAGGGCAAAGGACTAACCTTCAAATGTATCCTAATACTCCAACACAAAAATAAAAAAATTATTTTTTTTATTTTCCTCATATTGATGTTGTTAGGAGCTTGATGCACACTATAATTTGTACTCACTATGACATTTGTCATGCGATCATTTTAGTAAGCAAATTTAGTCAAATCTTATACAAGAATATTGGAAGCTATTAAAAGGAATTGACTAATACCATAAAAGACATTGTAAATTATTTATTTGCTGCTAGTAAATAATTTACACTTAATGGGTTAAGCTGGTGTTGTTTAATGTGGAGACTAGGAGGAGCGAAAATCAATATTAGGTTATATATTATTACTAAAAAGAATCACATCGACTCATGGGTAGCAAGAGACAATCTATGCAACTTGATTTGAAAGTTAAATCTGTGACATGCTTAGCGATGGTATAATGCATCGGCGTGAATTGTGGTATTCGTTATTTTAAGATATTAATTAATATACTACTATGATTAAATAAATGAGAAGTATTTAATTAGAAGTATGTTAATAAAGTCAGAGATTAATCTCTCTTATGGACAATTAATTTTGATGAATGTTGTCAAAAACAATATGGTGATCAAACTGGTGAAGGAACTCATCTAGTTCAAACCAATTTAACCAATTAAAACAATTTGGACCACTGACATCAGCATAACATATGTACGACATAATAAATATTTAATTTTTCATATTTTAATAAAATATTTATATTTACAAATCAATGTAATCTTTTCAAAGATACATTAATTAAACAAAAATATAATAAATTAAAAAAACTAAATAATTAATGGAGTTTTTCATCATAACATTGTTTCATACCATGTGTGCTTAGCAACTTATAATGGAAATGGATTGAGTTTTTTTATTTGGATAATTTTATCTTATCACTATGGCAATTGTTAAAGCTAAAATGGCTTTATTTTATATCCTATGCCATTTTCGACTATATTTTGAGATCTACTCTAATATTGCTTACAAATCATGAACGATGTGACTTTGCGGGACATGTCTAAGAAAGTAATTAATTTATAATTAATTGATATATGTACAATAAAAAGAATATTTTGTTTACATCACTTATTTGTATTTATCGGTCGATCAGTCATGTCCATTTACGTTATCAAAAATAATTTTAATTATAATATAATAATAGAGAGTCAAGTATAATCTTATGACGGATTACGTATATTTGAATTGATATAATAAAATGGGTTTGCAACATAATGAGATAGATATGTATGTGTATCTATATATTTTCTTTGAGTTATGGTTGCTATGTTAACCCTAAGTTTATAGTTTTGAGCTTCCAGATACTTGGCAGGTCATACGACCTATTTACGAATATGAATAATTTCAAAACGAATATTAGTGAAAAGAAGTTCAACATGTGTGAGAGGATATGTTGAGATGCAATAGGAGAAGGGCGCCTATACTCTTCTTCCCATAATGGGTGCCTTCCCTACATTAGAAAACATAATCTCACTAGGAGAAGTATGAGTCTAAAGACATACTCGTAATATGCTTTCTAGATTACTCTCTTAGGATATGTGTGTGTGTGTAAGAGGTCTTTAAGAGATCTTAACACATAACCAAGTATATGATAGAAATTCAAGATAGCTTTTCTAAATCTTCTAAGAGATGAGTTGTTTTTAGATTGTAGTAGTTTGATTGGTTTCCATCTTTGATTTCAATTTAGCCGATGATGAAGTTTGAGACATAATCTTCTGATCCTTTCACTTCGCTAAATCAAGTATGTATATCTTTAATTTCCAACATAGAAGATATCTCTCGTATGTGTTTAATGCACTTTCCTAATATGTTTATATATATTTGTAATGTGTGGTGATTATATTAGTTTGGTGGTGGTGTTGGTGGTTGTTCTTTATTATAATGAGTCACCTTTAATATGCTTTGGGGAAGAACTTAATAGGCGATATTTTATATTTAACAGCCATTGAAGTAATGAATAACAGGTCTAATGTGTACAACATGTTTATGATTTGTTTATGTAGTTTTGGGTGTAGTTTGAAGTAATAACTCCACAAATTAAGTCATTGCAACGCTTTAGTGGAATTGAAGAAAAGTCATGAAAATTGGACCCAATTTCAACAAAGTACCATACTTTACATACTTGAAATAAAGCATTATATATTTGTAGATTCATCTCATAGTCCAAAATCCAATCAACAAATGGCATATCGATTGGAGTTATTTAGTATGTATGTGATTAAAATTGTAGAAATGTATTCAGTAATCGGTAGCTCATGAAAGAAATTTAACCCAATTTTAAATGCTTTCCAAATCAGGGTACTCGTGGAGTTTTTATTTAAATTTATAGGCATTTGAGTTTTGAAGTCAAGAATCCAACTAAAAAAGAATTATTTTATTGGATTGGTGTACAGAAAGCTATGACTGAAATAATAATATGTCTCAACGTCGCTTTTTCAAAAGCAACTTCAAGGGCCAAATGTTGCTTTTGACGCTTAAGAGCAACTTTATAAATTTTAAAAAGCCTTTGACATTCTGTTCAACAAAATATGCTCAAACATTACATTCAACATCAATTCATGTACTTTACTATCTCTTTCTTCACCATCAAAACACATGAATAAAATAAAATGATTTACAATATTCTCTTATAAATATAAATAGTGGTATTGCATTAATGCTTACGTATGCATTGAAGCTCAATGTACACGCAAGATTTTTTTATTTTTAAAATTTTAATTTTTTGCATAAACATGTAGGCCAAAGCAAAATATTTTTATGTCTGAATTTTGTATTACTTTGATTTTATTTTTTTGAATTTTAACAAGAACAATCTAACATATGAAAAATGCAAGATTTTTTCACTTTTAAAATTTAAAATAAATCCAAATTTTAAATTTTCAGAAGGAGAATGATCTCATTTGGACCTACATCGCCAACCAAAAATTTCAAAATTAAAAAAAGAAAAGTTTACTTGTGCATTGAGCTTAAATACATACTCGATCACCAAAACATGGCCTTACAAGCAATTATATGAACTCTAATAAGTTGAAGCTTCTATGAATAGATTCACATAATTGACATATTTTACATATAATTATATATTTTCAGAAGGTGCGGCCCACCGAAGATTGATTGAACTGATTTTAGGATGCTAAGATTGAAATACAAATGTTACTAGATTTAATCTTATCGTTATGCCTTATCTACTAGACTTTGTAAATGTTTATAAATGGAATAGAATGTGGAATGAGACAGGGGATATATTGAAAAATATTGCTATGGATTGAAACTATAAAAATTATATAAAATTAATAAAGGTTATATGAAAAATAAAAAGATACGTTATTTTTTATTACATTACAAGGAGACAATATCCCTCTCTGGATTCAATACGATGATCTCACGCTCGTACACCCAATGTAATATGACGGAACTATGCTCTTATGCACGATAAATTTTTTTTTTTTTTTTGAAGAGTAAGAAAATTGCATCTTATCTTCGTTGCATCTCATTCATAAACAACAAAATGTTCATTTCAGACGGGTCTGAACTGTTTCTAAAATTTTTTTTCAATTTTTTTGGCAAAATAGTTAATCCAGTTATGTTTAATCTATAAACAAAATTTTACCAATTTTGAATATTTAATTTAGAGTTTTAAATATACGTATATTTTAGTCATGTCTCAACAATTTAAAATGATTAAAATATTCCTATTGTTGAAAAATCCAAAATAAATATATAAACATCTCCAAAATTGATAAATAATTTACGGGTTAAACATAACTAGAATAGAATAGCAATTCTATAAAAAAAAATTAGACAAAAACAAAAAATATATATTTTTTAAACCGGCTTGATCTCATAAGCAGGCCCAAAAAATCACTTGAAAACCGTTTCCAAAAGTAGCCGATCATGTACAAACAAGATTCACCATCAAGCTTGGATTTGTTACCTAAATACAAAAGTTGGGGAATATTTCAATTTTCATCCTCTAATATAGTAATACGTTGAAAAAGTGTACGTTAGGCAGCCAGCCACGTGCAACTTGGCAAGTGCATGCGTATCGTCATCCCATACACTCACGAGTATCGACTTTTGGCTCTTTCTAAGTATGGAAACACCGTTAGACCTTCTGCCCCATACTCACGCACCAACCACCAAAACTCCACAGATCGACCCTGGATTATAGTCCAACGTATACACTCACACCCATTTCCTAGAGAATTTTAAAAATGCATTAAAAAAATTCCCTGATTTTTCATTTGCCCAGTGATGTAAGATTTTTGTTCTATTCAGTGGCTCTAACCGTCAAACCAAGACAAAAATTGAAAGACTCAATGGTCCACAATCCAAAAAGGTATCACTCTCTAGTATAATGTTTTACCTCAGCCTCGTCATTTAATTTATACGGTACGATTAATTTAGATCAAATTGACTTGTCTTATTCATTTTTAAAATTTAAAAGAAATCAAAATTATAAAATTTCAGTTGGAGAATGATCTCATTTGGGCTTACATATGCAAGAAAAAAATTTTAAAAATAAAAAAATGAAAACTTTACTTGTGAATTGAGCTTAAATACATACTCGATCATTGAAACATGACCTTATAAGGAATTCTATAAACTATTACAGGTTGAAGCTTCTACGAATAGATTCAAATAATTTGCATATTTTGCATATAAATATATATTTTCAAGAAGGTCTGGCCTACCTAAGATTGATTGAACTGATTTTGAGATACTAAGATTAAATTACATATGTTATTAGATTTAATTTTACTATTAAGCCTCATCTACTAGATTTTGTAAAGGTTTATAAAGGAACATAAAATGGAATGAGATACAGGGAAAGTTGAAAAATTATTGTTATAGATTTGCGAATACAAAAAATTATATAAAAATTAACAAAGGTTGTATGAAAACTAACGAGGGGACAATGTTCCTAGTGGATTAATGCAAGGATCTCATGCTCATACACCCAATATAATATCACTGAAATATACCCTAATTCACGATAAATTGTTAATTTTTAAGAATAAGAAGCTGCATCTCATCTTAATTGCATCCCATCACATTCATAAATAGACCTCAAAAATCACTTGAAAACTATTTCCCAAAGCAACTGACCATGTACATTCATGATTCACCACCAAATTTGGATTTGTTACCTAAATACAACATTTGGGGTTTCTTCTAGTTGTATAGTTACATGGGGATATTTCTATGAAACCGGATTTCATAGAAGTGATTTCGTGAAATCCTTTTCGTTTTTGAAATGTTAATCCTGGATGGAAAATACAATCCATTAAGTATATTTAATATTATTTATTTAGCTAGAAAATCAAGTTTCATCCCAATCCAACATGTAAATAGGCCACATTTGCTAGAAAATAAATACATTCATGCATAAATTATGAAAAATGCTAAAATCCATTCACATATATATTAGAATATAATAACACTTTATACGATTATTTATATACATATTATCGATATTTAAATGGTTTAGATATTGAAAAAGTTACTTTAAATTGATATATGAATATTGAATCATTTTATTACGTTGATTTTATTCATTTATAGATGAGACCGATATACAATGAAATTAAAAAATAAAAATATTTCCAGAATACTAAAATAATGCTAAATACAATTAATGAAATGAATTTTTTTATCAACCATTAAGAATTTAAAAATATACGGGATTTCATAAAAGCGTACCCAATAATTATATGTCAAGCAATAATTATATGTCAAGCAAGTGTAGCTAGTAGCTACACCTTAGGCAGCCAGCCACGTGCAACTTGGCAAGTGCATGCGTATCATCATCGCTTCCACTCAGGACTATCGACATTGGGCTCTTTCCAATTATGGAAACACCCCAAGACTTCCTGCCCCATCCCCGCACATCACCCACCAAAACTCCACAAATCGACCCTGGATTATAGCCCAGCATGCCTACCCGCACCCATTTCCTAGAGAATTTTAAAAATCTTAATTGGCATTAAAAATTTCCCTAATTTTTCATTTGCCTAGTGATGTAAGATTATCATTCTGTTCAATGGCTCTAACCATCAAACCAAGACAAAAATTGAAAGATTCAATGGTCTAAAATCCAAAAAAAATCACTATCTAGNNNTAATGTTTTCCTTGAGTTTCATTATTTAATTTACATGATATGATCAATTTAAATAAGAATAAATAATTTTTACAGTTGGATTGAGTCGATTTTTCTTATTCATGCTATGTTTTGCATGCATAACTTGCCTACTCCAGTCCATTGCAGTTCTTGGGAACTCTGGAAAGGCTTAGACAGCAGATCTTGCCGTGCATTGCTTTCCAGATGGCAGAAATTGCCAGAACTATCCAAAAACTCATCCAGAACTTTCCTTCTTTCGGTGCCAGTCCCCTTGTCAGTTAACCACAGCTGAGATGGCAACGGTTTAGTAATGTTTTAGTAAGGGACGATTTTTAGAGAGATCTAAACCGTTAAAATCTCTTAACCCCACACAAAAATGGATTACAACCCCAAATTATCAATGATATATTGGAACTGGCACACGAGATTCGAGCAACAGGACTCACCACCATTTTAAAATAATTGGACAGGTGTTGCGTATACTGCGTATGCCTTCTCTATTCTCAACCGCCTGCCGCCGCTGAACAATCCCACTCACTCGCTATCACTTGGATTCAAAGAATGCGAAATTAGAAGAAATCCCGCCCGGCACGATTGCAGATATCGAGGAGCTGAGCTTGCTTCAATTCATCACACTCAGAAGATCCAGTGTCTGTTTGTGTGTACTCCTCCTTATGAGTTATGACTGTTATTGATTTACTGACATGAGAATCTGGCCGCCCATTTCTCAGGCATCCAAAATCCTCCTCTTGGATATCCCTTTTCTCCCACACCCATCTCAAGAAATCCAATTTTCCGGGTGTTCCAAGCCTAAAAACTGAAATCCTCAAAACCCATATCACTTGACCCAAAGCCCATTTCAGAATCAGATCATTTATTTGTTCAGCTGATTAGAGAGGGAGATTATTGCTTTCCAAGGTAAAACGCATCTAAATTCTCTACTTGTATGTGTGTGTATATATATATATCTATATCTTTAAGTAATTATCCTTAACTTTTTTTTTTTTTTTTGCAGAATATATATTGGTAGGAGGCCATGGAATGTGTGACAGTGAAGGTAGAAGAAGCAGGAGATGTTGAATCTTCAATCACATCTCCGAGGCCGATGGAAGGATTGCATGATGGTGGACCGCCTCCATTCCTGACCAAAACATTCGAGATGGTGGAGGATCCAACAACGGATTCGATGGTGTCGTGGAGCCAATCTCGCAACAGCTTCATCGTATGGGACTCGCACAAGTTCGCCACTAATCTCTTGCCCAAGTACTTCAAGCATAGCAATTTCTCCAGCTTTGTACGCCAGCTTAACACATATGTAAGCTCTCAGGCAAGCAATGCGTTTAACTATACATACGATTCAAGTTAACTTTATAATATTCTTGAGAAATTAATCTAATTAATTAATTTGGGGTAAAGCCTTATGGAATTATTTAATCCAACTGAACAGAAACTCATATATCTGCCTTTTAGTACTGTAGATAACTGTTTGGATTCTGAAATTCTATTCTATTCTATTTTATTTAATTAATTATTGAGAAACTAGATCTTTTTAGAGCAATTAAAAACTTGAAGACTTTTAGGATTCATTAATTAAATCTGATTTCTTGTAGTATAATCTTTCCTAAGTCTTTGGGCCTGATTATTTAACTTGCTCTGCTCTCCACTTTTTGCCTAGATAGGCACAAGGTGAGAATCCACTGAATAGAGGAAATTTGGCTTTGTTTTGATGCTTCTGTTTATGATTTTTTAAGTAAAAAATTGATACAATCTTTCAACATGGATCTCTAGAATCTTTTGTTGCGTTGGAAGTCATTGGGTTTGTATATATGAACAGCATTTGTTGCTGTTGATTGATTAACTGAATCCATGACATTAATCATGACAAACAAAAGATTTAGGACTTTGATTTCCTTGAAATGTAGCATGTATTTTGGGTTTTTGTTTTTTCCTTTAGTGCATGTCGATATTCTACCAGTACTATTGCAACAAATTTTATTATCAAGGGTCATTAGTAACACTGCAATAGAATTTCATATTTGCCATAACATTTCGTTTGTCGCATTTTGGGTTTAGTGTAAACATTGTGGCAACAAAATTTTGCCAATTTGTTTCTAAAAGTTAAATTTGGTGTAATGCCAGTCAGTATAAGTAGTAATCCAGTTTGAATGCAATTAGTGTGTCTTATTCCATCCCAGTAATGCACCAAAAGATCATATATCCATTTTTGTGAGGATCAAAAGTTATAGTGACTGCTTATTAGCAACCAAAAAATCTTTCTTAGCAAGAACAATATTTTGTTTTTTGGCAACTTGTTAGCAACTGAAAAGTCTTTATTCATTTTTTTTAAAAATCTTTATTAGCAAGGAAAATATATGTGCAAGAGAAAAATTGTCTTGTTTATAATGATATTTCTATAAGCAAAAGTAAATTCTGTTATGGTGATGCTCTTACAGGTAAAAAAAAAGTTTTCCTTATAATAATGTTTTTACAACCAAAATAAGTTGAGTTGCCTAAGTATAAAAACCATAAACTATTCACAACCGCGTTTTAATTTCTTATTGATTACTATCCAATATATACTACCAGCTATTAGTGACTAAAAATTTCTTTAACAACTAATTTTTTACTTTTTGCAAGAGAACTTCGATTGCCAACAGCTAAAATTTTTGAAGTGAATCTCTATTTTAGATGGACTGTAGATGCATTTTGGCACGATAGTTAGAAGCATATAAATTAAAGTTGGTGGCTTAGAAGTTTATATATGTGGAACATATGTATAAAAATTAAATGATGGTTGCAGGGTTTTAGAAAGGTTGATCCTGATAGATGGGAATTCGCCAATGAAGGATTTCTGAGTGGGCAAAAACACCTGCTGAAGAACATCAAGAGAAGAAGGCATGTGAGTCAAACTGTTCAGCAGCAGCAGCAGCGGCCGCAGCAGCAACAGCAACAACCAGGTACGGGGGCATGTGTAGAGTTGTGGCGATTTGGGCTTGATGGGGAAATTGAGAAACTGAAAAGGGATAGGAATCTATTGATGATGGAAATTGTCAAGCTGAGGCAACAGCAGCAAAGCTCTCGAGAGCAGCTATTTACCATGGAAGAAAGATTGCAAGGCACAGAGAGGAAGCAAAGGCGGATGATGTTGTTCCTGGCCCGGGCACTCAAGAACCCTTCTTTTGTCCAACAACTGATACAGAGAAACAAACAGAGGAAGGAATTGGGTGTTGCAGGGAAAAAAAGGAGATTGCCCCCCTCTTCTGCAGTTAGTGCAGAAAACTTAGCCAGCTCGCAAGGTGAAGTAATTGAGGCAGTTGGCATGCAAGTACCAAGTTACAGTACCCAACGGGTTGGGGGAGAAGTGTCAGCTGAAGATGAGATTGAGACGTTGTTCTCTGGCATCGACAGAGAATCAATTGGCAGCAACAGGAATCCAGCAGACTTTGCACCGAGCTCAGGCAACCCAGATTTTGGTTCTGGGTATGACATAGCCTGGGAAGAACTGTTGAATGAGGACATCCTATCAGAAAATGTAGAAGAGGAGGCAGAGGACAGGGATCAAACAGACTTCGATGTGGAAGTCGAGCATTTGGTGACAAAACCATTGGACAGAGGTTGCGGATGCGGTGGCGATGTGCATGTGTTGGCAGAGCAAATGGGATTTCTGAGGTCTTAGACCTTGATTCAAAAACTTTCACAACGTAAACAATGCTGAAACTGGTTAGCGCTTTGACGATATTTCGCTTTTTGAAATCTTGTTTACATCATTGCAGCGCTTCGTCTGCTTGTTCTGCCTTTTTCCTATAAAAACTGGTGCTCAAAAATCTGTTGTGATGTAGAGATAGCCCAACAGCATGCTGTAACAGGTAGGATCAAAGTAGTGTGCAAGTTAGGTTAGTTTGGTTTTTGTTTTACCCTGATCATATCCTATATGTAAAAATCTTACTTGATCAATTTAGTTTTCTGTCTGCGCTACCTCACCCATGTAAAAATTGAGTTGATTGGATTCTGGTTTCAAATTGGTTCCTTAACTAACAAATAACGGCAGCAACATGGTAACAAAATATATATATATCAAGCAAACATAAGAAAAAATGAAAGCTAAATACTTTATATCAATAGTCATTAAATCACGAAATTAACATTGGTTCGATGATACCCTTGAGTATCCTACCCAAATTGCACTGTTTTGCTTCGCCTTTTTTGTTCCACTATTCTCATAGAACCCTGATAATAATCAAGAGAAACCAAAATGCGTAATGCATCTTTTATGCGTCCAGCAGATGATACAAGAATTCCAGGAAAATCTAGTATACCATTTTAAGCCAGGGACAAAAAAAGAAAAAAAAAAAACTTTCTCAGGCGAGCATGACTCCCACACCTTATGGGCCATATTGACTTGCGCAACAGCTTTGGAATCTGAGATATAATCAACCTCGCTATGTCTATCAGCTTATGGGAAAATGGAACTAATATATTACAGATCTGAAGTAAAATTGAAATATGGTTACAACACCAATGGTGGCTTCTGAGTCTCTCGATAAGCATGGAAAAAGTCAAGAACCTACGAACGGTCTATAATTTTCTGGTAAACCTGCACCGAGAAACTTGAGCTGTGGTAGAGGAGGATGAGGATGACATCGACATGGTAGATCTATCGTGTTCTTCTTTGTCCTCATTGAATGCCTGCATCATTGAGTTTTGAATTTCATTGAATCTTCGCCTTTTCAATTGCTGTTCCTCCAGAGTACCACGCTCAAGATTGGCAAGCTCTGTTAAGTCCTCATCATCAACAATCTTATTGAGCACTGCTGAGCAACGAGGAAAGAATCGCTTCCCAAGCTCCACTGCAACCAAGAAGTTGGAATTTTTAGTTGTTGTTTAATCAGAAGAATTGAACAGTAAGACTGACACTCCTAACTTTAGAAATGGCGGCAGAGTAGGCCTGTCAATGGGTTGGAGGTTGGATTGCCCAGGCTAAATGTTCAATTGGAAATGGATTGTTTGAATGTCTGTTCTTTGTCAGCCCACCGCAAACTCAGTTTTCCTAGCCTAGTGACCTAGTTTGTTTGGCATTCCTGATAGCTGAAATACTCCGAAAAATCATTCTAATACCTTTAGCTGGTTTGTTGCAACTAATTTACAGTGATAGCAACTTGGGTAAAATTCAAAAACAGCAATCTCTAATTGACGGAGGAAAAGAAAAAGCAATCTGAACCCTCAAAAGTACACTGGTATAAGGCAGAGTCAATTTCATACCAGTTTCTGCAGCTGCAGTTTGTGAAGAGCCCATACTATTACCTCTGTATTTTCATCAATAAAGGGCGTTTACCACATGTTCCAGTTTTCAACTATGACACGGGCCGCAACTGCAAATATGCTTTAGCAAATGATGAAAGCAATCCTGAGATGCGTGTTACAATTAAAGCATTCAATATAGTGGGCCCAATCATACAGAACCACCGGATGGGGAAGTAGGTGTTCTATTAGACACAGGGTTCACCAAAAGAACATGTTGGATTGCTGGATGTAATAGAAGTTCACAATTTGTGTTTAAACACCTTTGGCTGTTTTCATTGAAAAATGTAATTCTATGGGGTGTTTGGGAAGCAGCAGAAAAGAAAATTCCACCCATTTTTTTCCACACATTTTTTCATATAAGTATACTACTTTCCAATAATTTCTTCACAACTTTCCATACAATTACCCTAGCTATTTCAAAATTTTCCCTTTACTCCCAATCATTAATTACATCACATCACACCTTATCCAAATCAAAAAATTTTCCACATACTAAACACACACCCAATAAAGAAACTTGGGGCAATAAACATCAAACACATACCAGTTTTAGACAGTGCCCCAAGCCGTTTAAGATGCTCCTGCTTCATTTTGAAGGGAACAACATTCAAGTCTACAGGGATAGTCTGGTTAGCAGGCAAAGTTGCATCTACCTGTGCAAGTTCCATTGCAACCCTTGCTTCCTCAGGGAACAATATCTTTGCCAAAGCAACTGCAAAGGAACAATTATCATTAGCTCGAACGACAAAATGACTTAATGCAAAAAGTTTGTCGAACAAATATTCAGTTAAATAAAATGGATTAGATATGACCATTCCTGTATGTAAATGTGCAAGAGCTTCACCTAATTGATTATAAAGAGAGAACTGTAAATCCAATAATTAAGGTCTGTGTATACATAGATGAAATTACAATTAGCCAAAGAATTGCCTAAAACTTCAGGAAATTTGTCAAGAAACTATCATGGTGATCTTCATTTTGCTCAATTTAGTATGGACTTTTTTTTAGTCAAAGTATGGACTTTATAAAGGTAAGAAATTCCAAACAAACTTCTATAATCAGCAGCTTCTTTGTTTTTTTTTCTCTCTTTCCACATGTATGGCCAATGTGATTAGGATTATATCTGTCGAATAGAGAAACCGCTAGGTGATTCCTGGTAAAGTAAAACAATTTTTGCTTGTCCAAGCATTAAGTACAAAGCAACGCTGATAAGGAACCAGAAGTGGTAGCGGTATGGAAGGATTCCACCACGAAAAGGGGTAATCTTTATCATTCAATTCCTCAAGTAGGATCACCATTTCAAGAGTAACCAGTTGCAAGCTCTGGGTTGACCAATCAATAGAATTTAAAGCATGAGACACATGCAGAATGAATTACTGGTTTGGAAACCTTGGGACTTGGATTGACCATGCACGCAGCTGACTGGATTAATATTGCATCTGTGCAAGATTATCAGAAGTTGGTGGCTTGGTGCCAATAATGAAGTCGGAGATACTTGACATCTGAAAATGAAATCAAGTACTCAAAGATACAACTCTGAAGAGGGAGCTATTACCAACTTCTCGAAAGCAGAAACTTCTCCCAATAATCAGGATAAACAACTACAAAAGTAAATTATGCTTCATAAAATGGAATGTTGGGCAGTTGAAAACCAGATAAACATAGAGTGAAAGTAAGTAGAAAGAAGAATCCTAACCCTAAGATGGCTAAGTGATAAAATTAGAAATCTAAAATTCGAAATAAGTAATTTGAGAAAAACTAAAGGTGAAACTAATTAGTATGGAGCAACAGAATCTATGCAGCTGAACCCACAGAGGGGGAACAGCTCATGATGATAATGATGACCCCACTAGAAGCAAAACATCCATTCTGATGCTACTGATCAGTTGAAATCAATATCCACATCATTGTCTAAGCACCACTACCACCACAATTTGTTATACCATTCTTGACAACCATGCACCATGTTCTCATTAATCTCCAATGTCTTCATGTCTTTCTTAGTTACTTTTTCTAAGGTTTTCCTCGAATTCTCCTACAGCATTCTATCTAAATAAAAGCAATTTTTTCGGACTGATGCAATTTCAGGTCGCCATTTAACACACCAAAAACACCTTAATCTAATTCCCCTCATTTTATTATCCATTGGTTTCAACTTTAGATTATCTCAAACTACTTCCTTTTTATTTTATTTTATTATTTTTTTTGGTTTACCACACATCTACCTAAAGATTTCCAGTTTCTGCTACACTCATTCTATGTATGTGGAATGATCACAGGCAGCCGACCTAAGTGGCTAGCTACTTAGACTGGCCACAAATAATACTTTTTAATTTTTAATTTGTTATAAACATAATCATTTAGGTGTATTTAATCTATAATCCAAGTTGTACTAATTTTTGATATTTTTAAAAATAGGGGTATTGTGGTCACTTAAATGACCATAATACCCCTATTTTTAAAAATAAAAAACTTATAAACGTATCAAAATTAGTAAAAACTTGGATGATAGATTAAATACACCTAAATGAACATGCTTATAAAAAAAAACTTTAAAAAATTTTAAAAATATGTTAAACGGCAAGCCACAATTGGGTAGGGATCACATCTTGCTATATATTTGTTTTTCTTCGACCACACAATCCATAAAGCATAGTTGCGTATCATTGTCCAATAAAAATTTTCTTCTGAATTAATTGGAATTCGATGATCATATAAATTCCTAAAGCACCTCTTCACTTCTACTATCCTGTTGGAATTATATTCATAATCTCTTTATAGATTCCTCTCGATGTCTTGAACTGTTCATCCTAGATACCTGAAGTGATTGGTTATTGATACTATTTGGTTTAAAATTTTAGATGATTCCTCATTTATATTCTCCCCATTATTAAAGTGACATTTCAACAACTATTTTTTGTTTTTTTGTTTGACTACACCTAAAACCATTATATCCTAGAACATTTTGCCATTAATTTTGTTTCGAAGTTACCCCTTCTTTTGTTTCATCATTAAACTCTTACCATCTGCAAGAAACTTACGACCAGGGACTTCTTGTAAATAAGTTCAATATCATTACCAAAGCCTCAATACACATATACATGATCAGCTACATTAATCCTTTTAGAACAAGAGCAAAATTTTAACAATAACTACCACATCTAACCCATCCTAATCCTTTTCATGAACTTGGGATAGCATCCCATCAAACCACTCATTAATGTCTGATGCAAGAGCCAATCACAGGGGTCAACTCTAAAATCATGAGTCTGAAAAGTTTTATTTCATGGTTGCATAATATACAATTTATATATTAATTTGAAAATTAATCAGAATGTCACCATTGCAAAAATATTTATTCATCATGAACCCCATTCAACAACAATCAACTTCAAGAGAAACATATCTTCAATGGTAATATGTCAAGGCCCAACATATCACTTCACGAGAAACACCCATGGGCTCAGGCCCAACATCAAAAACCAGTAACATCAAACTTAGCATTAGATGTTTTGCCAATAGCTCAACAAATTATCTCAGCAAATGAACCACAGCATATTTATTAAAATAAAAAAATTCTAAAAAAGTGAATGGAAAATTTTAAAATATGTAATGGTGCACATGTTGAATTTGCCTAAAATTTAAAGCCCTACATTTTAGGCATTATCAATATGATGGTTATCTAAATCAGAATAAAAAAGGTTTTTAACAGATGATAATTAGTTTCAAATGGTTTTTACTCTATGAGTTGAGATCTAACAGGAATATAATTTTGGCATTTTTGCTAAATGTTCACGTAGTTTACTAGGAAGGGCAGATGTAGCCCATGCAAAATATTCAGTAAAGAGTCTATTTTCCATTAATGGAAAATTTCATCCTCTGTAAGTGACTAAAATATTTTTCCTAAAAATAATACATCAAACAATGACACAACCGTTGGCACATATGAGATTCGAAACTAACATGAGATATAAAATTTGTTATGCAACGTATTCAAGCTCAGATCATTTATCTATGCAATATAATAAAAAGGCATCCTAGATGCACAGCAAAAGTAAAACATGAAGCAAATGGTGAATTCACCTCTACTTTCAAGGTACAGCAACTTTGAACGCAAGTCATCACCAGCCATTGCAAGTGAGACAGAAGCTTCTCCTATTAGTGGATCTCTTCTCTCTGCTTGCTCCAATACCTCAATGCATAATCTATCTTTTGGAGCTGATGCTCCTTCTTTGGTAGGACTGTGATAATCTGTATACTTGGTGAGCCTCTTACAGATTTGAAGTGCTTTCCTACCATCTAATGTTAGAACAGATGGCTGGGCTCCTTTTGTTAGAAGAGAGACAATAATCTTTGTTTCCCTCCGCATTGCAGCCACATGGAGCACAGAATATCCCCTTGGATTTTTATGATTAACATCAGCTAGTCCAAGATCCAGGAGCTCTTGGGTCACTTTTGAGTCACAGTATAATACTGCATAATGAAGTGCATATGCATCATCTAGAGTAGTGTGTCCTTCTTTCAGCAACATCCGCACTAACTCAACATCATCAGACTCAAGTGCTCGATGTATTCTTCTCACATGCTTGTCTGGGAAATCAAGCCCTTCTGGTCCAACTATACCCAAGCTCTTACGTGTTTCCATGATATTCTTGACAACATCATGCGGTAGTGCCTTCTCAAGAGTTATAATATCAATATCAGACTTGATCACAATCTCCATGCACTTCGTCAACAACCTGTCACAAGTTTTGTCACACATATTTGCAACGGACAAGATAACCAGAACATCGTCCACAGATGCCTTGTCAACAACATCAAGGAGGTGCCGCTGTAATAAAACAAACAACATACGTTTTAATTCCCAGAGAAAGTCCATAGATAAACTTAAACTACCAAGAATGTACACATACTTAATTTTGGCATCTATTTCCAGCAAAGCTATCTATCAGACTGCATTTAGTTCTTTTGTTCTCAGTCTGTACAAGTTGGTTCTGACTGACTTGATAGCGATAAACAACCAATATTGTTCTCTCTTTCTTCTTCCTGTTTGAGGTTCACTTGTTCTCTCTTAGCCATTTGTTCATTGGATCAAGAAACTCATCATAGTAGATTTTTGTGGTGTTACAAGTACCAGATAAATAGCTTCATCAGCCTACTGATAGAAATTCAATTGTATGAAAGGGAAGAAGCAGAACGCTATAGACATCTAGATGTCATCAGCCTCTAATTGCTTCAAATTGTATAGTATGAAATCAACATGCGCACTAAGGCACCCTTCAAGTATGTCGACCCCAGATCTTTCATAAATGTACTTTCCCTCAAGGTGAGTACACAACGTGAAGTATGCATATGCAATTTGCCGAGTGAAATCAAAACTTTTAAACACATGCATGAATCTTGAACATCCAAATTTGCCAAGTCAATTACAAACTTTTCAACTGCTGTATTAAATTATGAATTCCGAATTTGTCTAATGAATAGAAATCTCTTGGACACTTGTACCAATGTTCACTAAGCTAGACAATTATGAGTAGGGATGGGAATTGAGGTAGTGGTGGGAATTGGGGTGGGTTAGCTCTTCACCCGATCCATTTTTAGCCAAGTAAAATCAACATTTTTTTAACCTAATACAAGGATGGGTTAAAAAATTTAGCCTAAAGTTAAAAATAGGTTGGAGTGGGTTGACCAGTCCCAACCTGCCCCACATATATTCATTTATTAAAAATTATTGGCCTATATTTAAATCTTATTACCATTTTCTTTCAAAATTCTCACTTTTTTATAATTAACTATATCAACCATGTAAGAATCAATTTATCCAAAAAACAATATAATAATCAATAAGAAAAAATTTCATATATATATAACTCTTATGTATAATTATATATTAACCTATTTTAATAAAGTTAAGTTATATTTTCTGATGTTTTGTTTTAGTAATTGTGTAATTTTTTAATAATTAATAAAATATTCAAGTGTGTAACACTTAAATTTAGCATGGATATATCTTTTTGGTCTGATAGGAATATAAATTTTTAAAATCATCTTATTTGACCTACATTTTTTACCCAACCTGCTATCCCCAAACTGGTCCAATACCACCCAGAAGTTTGTCCTGGGACTTATTAAAAAAATAAAGGTCAAACTAACCCTTTCCCAACCCAATATAAAAACAAGGTGAAACAAAATTTTTAAAAGGTAGGGTTTGGGTAGTAGGGTCGGGGTTGAGCAAACCTAAACCCGATATGGCCCGCCCCAAATACCACCCTTAACTACAAGTAACACTCTTAATAGGTGTTACCAACACAGGAAGCAACTCATCCTCTACATAAAGATAGTTTAACAGGTAGCTTATGCAATTGACAAGGGATCCAAACTATCAACCTTCTATCACTGACTAGCAAGTTACGAATTCCTCTCACAGCAGTGAAATTCAATCCCGTATGAGATGATTTTCGTCACAGAATATATTCAAATTTATAAGAGGAGTCCAGTTATTGATATTTCATCAAGCATCAGTAAACAGTGAAATTAGCAGCCTACTCTAGCCTGTTATTCAGTATCCATACTGAACTCCAACATTTATCGGGCTATTATTCAATCAAAATAACAACGCGATTTGAAAATATATATATATATTTTTTAAGTTAATAATTTTCCAAATTTAGGAACCAGGTAAAACAAGCAACCTCCAAGCACTCGGAGGGAGGGGGAAAAAAAGAAAAGAAGATGAAGATGGAAGTGAACCTGATAAAGGGTAACCAAGATGAAGATGGAAGTGAACCTGATAAAGGGTAACCAACTCAGCAATCTGAAATGTGAATGCAGCGTAGAGCACTTCCACCATAAAATCAATAGCGGGCCGGCAAGCCAGATGCGGACACTCGTCATCTGCGCAAACACAGACCCCCTCCGGCAACGGTCTGACCTTTCCGCTGTACAAATACCCAAGAACGGCAAGCAGCGAATCCTTCCCGACATCGAAATCCCTGACCAATTCCTTCAATTCGATCTTGCTGCTCCTCTCCTTGACGGAATTGGATCCGCCCACAAAGACGTTGCGGAAGAAAGGGCTGCGGGAGGAAAGGATGCATCGGTGGACTGGGACTTCGATGGCGGGGGCGCCCGAAGGGCCAGGAACGACGATCCTGGCGTCGCTGAAGGGATCGGATGAGTGGGATTGGAAGAGAGAATCAAGGTTGCGGGAGAGACGATGGAGGGCGGCGACGTCGGGAGTGGCGGAGGGGACGTCGGGGGAGAGGGCGGTTTCGAAGCAGTTGGTGGTGGTTGTGGTGGTGATGCTGCTGCTGGCGTTGTCGTTGGAATCAGATAAGGCAGCGATGGCGGCCATGAACGGAGAATCGCAGAGGAAACCCTAGGAATGAAGGAAGGAGATGGAGTCGATGACAAGAGAGAGTGAAAAAGGGCGTAAAGGCTAAAGCCGAAGGAGAGAGACTGCGAAAGCCATGAGCGAGAGAGATTCCGACCAAGTCAATCGCGGGGTATTCCTATATTATGATCTACTAGACTGGCGACGACCCATGAGGGAGTTTTGCAAATTAGGCCCTCCAACTGCAAATTTTTAAAACATGAGCTCTGCCTCGAAACAAATTGTTTTTAACCTTTATGTAATAAAAATGGAGTTCTTTTACTTAAAATTTAAAATTTTATTTCTTGGTATATATAATAATAAAAATTAATTTTATTGTGATCATATGTTGAAGGAGCTTTTAGGTGAATTATATGTAATATAATTGCAAAATACTGAACTATATTTAAGGTGGGCAGTGATCAAATACAGCTGGGCTGCCCCCTGTTTTTCTTATTTTAAATTTTTTTCAGCAATTTAAATCATTTATTTTGCTTAACAATATTTGTGTTTATCATATTATCAAAATTTTTTTATTGGAAAATTTATATTTTATAAAAATAAAATAGTATCTGTTTGGAGTAAATATATAAATGTTAATTTTTTCAAAATTTTAATAAAATATAGTATATAAAAGTTTTTAATTTTTGAAATCATAAATAAGTATATAAATAAGCATGGTAAAGGACTTAGATTTAAAAATTATACGTTTAAAAATTTTAAAAAGGGGCTGCATAGCCCGCCGTATTGAATCATTACTCAATTAAGGTAGGGTTTTGCTTCATGAAATTGGATGCAATTCACAGCTCTTCGAGCTTCTTATTTTTTCTTAAATTCAAGTCATGCATCATCATATCTTCACAATATAAAAAATTCTTTTAATGAGATTTATATATAATTTGCAGTTAATGCGAATGTATAACGTTCATAATAAAATTTATTGTTTATAGATAATAATAAAAGAACTCTATGGATATTTCTCTTTAAAATTTAATTCCTTTAACAATTTAGATTTTAATATTTTTGCAAAATAGGTCTTATGAATTTGCTATTAATAAATTAGATCCCATGTTTTGCATATTTTGTTTCTTAGGCCTTTTAGTTAAGTTTGCATTTTTACAAAATAGAGCTCCGCTGAAAGCTGTTATTCACTTATTCGTCATTCATGATGGGCTTTATTTAGCAATAAATGAAAAGTTGTAGACTTTAATTTGCAAATATCCGAAACTCAACTTCAGAGAGTTTAATTTTTAAAAAAATTACGATAGCTGTCGAAATTAAAAAATTTCAAGGCTAGGCCAATCAGAACGGCAGAATTGGTGGGCCCCACACGCCTTGATTCTTTTGCTGAGGTCATTCCAATCGGAAGGTTGTGCCGCGGGATGAGCTCAGCCGCGGAATGCCCACGGAAGCAACTCACGCGGCACAGTTTTTTTTTTTTTTTTCAAATATAAATCTTTCCGGTGCAATTAAGGTGTAATCCGCTGCGAGATGAGCCTCAAGTAGATTAAACTAATAAAATACTTTATATAATCATTTATTTATATAAATAATATATTTCAGACAGTTTAAAATTTGAAAATATGCCTTTAAAATTGATATTTAGGTTAAACTATTTTATTTTATTAATTTTATATCATCTTAAGACAGGACATATACACATGTTAGATTTTAATATACTATTAAAATAAATAATTCTAAATGTAACTGA
>JAXCLR010000001.1:2782363-2801290 GCA_035584095.1 Annona squamosa
GCCCATTAGTTTTACGCACGTTGAGATTGGGCAACTTCTGTGAATTTGGTTCAGCATAAAACTTTTTGATAAAAAAAAATTAATTTAAAAAACTTACTTTTTTTTTATATAAAATACTGTACTTTTTAATTATTTTCATATAATTATTTATGCAACTAATATATCCAATGTATTACATTATTTTCTATCAATTTAATAATTTTATCACTTTAGAACGCGATTGATAAATGAACAAGAGTAGAGCAACCGCATAAAGCAGAGAGAGAAGCAATCACATAAATGAATGGAAGGAGTAGAGCAAAAGGGAGAGAGAGACACAGAGACAGCATAAATGAATTGAAGGACTAGAGCAATGGCGTTGAAGCAGAGAAGCAGAGAGAGCAAAAGGGAGAGACAGACACAGAGACAGCATAAATGAATTGAAGGACTAGAGCAATGGCGTTGAAGCAGAGAAGGAGAGAGAGAGAGAGAGAGAGAGAGAGAGAGAGAGCTGGCACCTGCAGTAAGCGGTGAGAGGCTTTTCGAGCTCAGTGACGATGACGGAATCCACCACTTTCGCTTCCTCCTTGCGAATCGAAGGATTGATTGCTTCTGCTCTCACTTTCACCACCCCCGTAACACGTCTCTGCTGGCCTTTCATCCCTGACGGACGACGACCGTCAGACAACCGTCCGCCCACCCCCGCCACATTCGCGACGTACGCCATTTCCCCTTCCTTCTACTCTACTCTACTCTAACTGTATATATGTTGGAAGATATACAGAGCTTGAGTCTGTGCGTGTGACCAAGCTCTCTCGCTTCTCGTCTTCCTTCTCCCAATCCCCTCTTGAATTACTCTATCCGGGGGCTCGGCAGTCGGCAGGGGAGGGGAGCACGGGTGGAAAACGTGTGGAAAGCACGCTCCATGCAGCGGATGGATGTCGGAAAGCCACGTGGCCTGCGTTGTTTGGCGGAGCAAACACGTGATATCTGCACACTCGCGGGCGAGAGAGCTTCAATTCTAGAGAGATCGTCAGGTTGCGTTGTCGCGGGTGCCTTTAAACTTTGTATTATGATCTGATAAGCCTCGCGAAAAAGGGCGGTGAAACTCAGAATAAACATATCTGCACATTTATCTAAAAATTGTGCATAGATACACGTGAGGGATGATTCTATACACCAAAAAAACGATTTTTAAAAAGATCTTTTTATTATTTTCCCTATAAGATTGTTATTTTAGGTTATTTAATATATATTTTTCTTGAGATTCAAATATATCAGTATTTTAATTATTTGAAAATTACTAAAATAGTACTTTGTTTAAAATTTTTAAAAATATTTTTTTCAAAAATGATAAAACTTAATACATAAATTAAATATACAAGATAATATCTTTATGAAAAAAAATTATAAAATGTTTTTTTAAAAATATGTTTATGAGCTAGATGTGCTCTCATGCATTCGATTTTATACAATCATAACATTACACACACATCTCCAACTTTTGTGCAATCGGGTTACATAGAAGTAACTCATGTAATTCCTTTAACATTTAAGATTTTGACCATTAATTGAAAATCTAATCCATTCATTGTATTTAATATTATTTGTTTATTTAAAAGACCAAGTTTCATCACAATCAAGTATGTTTATGGGCCGCATTTGTTCAAAAAAATATATATATTCATATGTAAATTACGAAAAATGCTTAGTTCTATTTAAAAATGTATTAGAGTATAATAATACTTTATAGAATCATTTATTCATATAGAAATGATATTTTTGACGGTTTAGATGTTGAAAATACTACTTTAAAATTGATATTTTAGAATTTTCATAATTTTTATATGAATATATATATTTTTTAACACATGTGGCCTGTAAACATACTTGATTGGGATGAAACTTGATCCTGTAGATAAACAAGTGATGTTAAATATAACGAATGGATTAGATTTTTCATCAAAGATCAAAATTTTAGATTTTGAAGGGGTTATATGGGTTCACTTTCATGTAACCTAGGAACAGCGGTACAGTTGCCCAAAAAAAAAGCCCCACACATATTAAAATATAGTGAAACAGTAATTTATCTATATATAAATTATACTTTAGATGATTTAAATATTGAAAAAACTACTTTAAAGTTGTTATTTATATCAAACTATTTTATTATGTTACATTTGTACCATTTTTAGATGAGGTCCATACATACATCCAATTGACATGAAAATTGATATAGTAATAGAATATATTCTTCTAAATATAATAAGTGAAGTATATTATAATTTGATCATTATATGAAGCCCATTTTAGCACCGTTGCAATGCAATTACCATGTAGCGGCGCTACAACGAAATATATCTTATACATATATACATATTGGAGAACCATTCAAGTATAGATTGTCTGTACTATAATTAGGGTATAAATTAATGTAAAATGGGTTCCATGTGTATTGAAATATAATAATATGTTTAAAATGGTTTAGATGGTACACAACTTTAAAATTAATATTTATCTTAAATTATTTTATTATATCAATTTTGTACCATTTTAAGATAAGACTCATACTCAAATTATATTTGGATGAAAAATCGTATACTCCTAAAGAAAATAATTCTAAATATAATAAGTACCATAAATGTTAGTTTCATGATCATATGAACCCATTTGTGACGGGTTGCACGTCCAGTCATACGCACTTTATTGTAAATACATGGCTCGGGCTGACGGTAGTTTTTACTAGCTCTCCAGTTAGCCTTGGATAACCCGACTATCATCCTTTAATTTTTGTGTAGGAACTAGGAAATCGTAAAATTGGACTGTCCTGTAATTTTTGTGTAGTAAATAGTAACATTGGATTATGTGGCCTCTGATTTTGTCAGCTTGTGCTAACAGGAGCTCCTGTTAATCCGGGCTTATATATTTTATTTTTTCGATAATGTTGTCCAATTTCATATATACCGAATTTTATAATTTCGAATTTAAAAATCAACAATTTTAGACTATTTAAGTCATTTTCACCCTAAAAACTGTTAATTTTTTTTAAATTTAGGAATAAGTATGGATCTGAAAGTTAAAAAATTTGATAGGCGTTCATCAAAAAAAATAAAATAAAAATTTGATAGGCAAATTAAATAATATTGGGCCAGTTCGTTTGCCGAAATTGCAAATCCACTTTTAAATTTCTGATTCCACTGTTTCATCTTAGTGAAACATCCAAGATTTAAACAGGCCCAAATAAAAATCAAACGTTGTGCAAGTCCACAGTACACTAATCCCAGCATTGAGGGGCTTCACATGCGCCCATGTCGCGCTCCATGAGCCAGGATCATCCATGAGAATGGATTGAAATTTTTTATTTTGAAAAAATTAATATTGTTTTTCATTTTTATTGCATAACAAAATTTACTTTTTTCATTTTTGATACTGTTTTTCTTTAGTATCATCTTGACAACCAACGGAAAATAATCCTAGGAGAGGATTAAATGAGATAAGTATCTCTACTCAACTTTAAACTATAGTCATATACTCATCATCTAAGTGCTATTTCTATTACTATTTTTTAATTTCTAATATAATTTCTTATTTTCTAATGCACACCCACCTCTTTCCAAATCTCCTCCCATTCCATCTAATTGAATTATCATGAACAGGTCCAAAAGTTGGCTAGTCCGCATCCATTTGTATCCAGATTTCTTTTTTCCGCCCACACTAATTAATATATTTTAAATAGAAATATCTAATGCATCACTTCTCAAAATGCGTACATGTTTTTTTTTTTTATAATTTCACCCATCGAGCAGGTGTACAATACCAAATTTAAATTGACCATTCTAGCTTTCTTTTTTCTTTTTTCTTTTTTTAAATCATGTCATCTCTCGTAGATGACTAGACACCAAGATAACAAAGTCACTGTTTTTACTTAACATTTAAACCCTGAGTTTCCACTCACACCACTCTTAACTCGGTTTGCTTCTTTTGAGAATTAAATAGTATTTCTCTACAACCTCGTCCAATTAACATATCCCTTACTAACAGCATGCGACGCTGATTTTACTGGAGTCATTGAATTTGAGATTCTGACGATGCAAATTACAAAGGATCCTTTGCCAATCGGGTGTGGGCGGGAAAAACTACATTTTTTAAATAGAAGTGTGGGTAAATCTAGATTGCACATCTTGTAAAATTTGATAAATTTTCGATTTTTGAAAATTTAAAAATTTTGGGTGCTCATAAATCCAAAAATACTTATGACGCAATGCTGATTTTATTATTTGAAAAGGTTTCTTAAAATAAATATTTTCACTTTTATACCCACCTCTAGCTGGAGTTGAATGCATCATTGCACTCACGTTACCATCCTAACTATGTAATTTTATTTATTGATATTATATATACTGTGACATCTAGTATTAGATATCAAGTACATTCATAACTCTCGTGCTCTATAGAGATAAATCGTAAATACCCTCACATTCAGCAGGAACAAAGCATAATTCTAACTTCATTGCACTTCTTAAATCACTTGAGTCAACATCTAACATGGAATCAACAAATTGAAAGTTGGGTTATTATGCACAGATGCTAGCCAATAGCCACACAACTTATTTATGTTGCCTAAACTGATCTCTTGCAAGGACAATTTCCACAAGATTACATTCATAGCTCTGTGATAAATATCTCTCCCTCTATAGTCCAAGAAAGCAAGCACCTAAGGAACCTAATTTGAAGAAAAGCTAGGGTTCATGGAATAATGCCCGCATGTGTATGACGTGGATGACGCCATGATGCCATCCATGTAGTCAATTGTCACTTGAGGATCATATGGGTAAGTTCCAAATGGGAAACAAGGGATTCTGGCCCATGGTTCAATTTCTTGTGACAATGAAGAAGATGGCAAGGGGCACTCTCCCTCCTCGGCTATCTCACATAGTCTTGGCATCTCCATTTGCGGCGACTGTGATCCTTTTGACTGATAATGATCATAAGGCAAAATGAACTTTGCATCTAGGAATTGAACTTGTGGGTGGTTGAAAGAAGCTGCCTCATTGCCGCCCATGTTTGGACACTCATTGTAATCCTCCTCCTTGTGGTTGGGAGATTTCTGATTATGAAGATGAGGATGAGGATGATGGTGATCTAAAGACCATGAGGAATCATAGCAAGGTGTGTTTGATAGCGGCTGTGGCGGAATAAAGCATTTTACATTATAATTAAGAACATCCATTTTAAGATCTTCATGGCCCAAGACATGCGGCATCGATGCTGTCGCTGATATCAAGTTATGATCTTGATAAGGGACTAATAAGTCAGGGTTTGAGTTTTCTGATAGAAGACTTCCACCAAAAGCAACTTGGTTGGAGCCATCAGGAATAACAGCTACTTCTGCAGTGGCTACATGAGAGATGAGCTTCTTTTTTATAGTGGAGTTGAAAAAGTTCTTCACTTCGTTGTCAGTTCTTCCAGGCAGATGTTTGGCTATCTGAGCCCATCTACACATGTGGTCACAAATTAATTATAAATCAATGAATAGAATTAACCGTTTATACAATATTTCCATCTGTTTTTTTAGAGTATTTCATTTAAGGAAGAAATAATTTATATGTCTTTATTTAAAAGGCTTTGCTGCTAGGGAACCATTTTTGAAAGATTATTGTTTAGGAAACATAATTTGAGTTTCTACGAATTACAACAAAAGCATATATAATAAAATAGGATATAGATGCCTTACATACACCTGAAATAAGAATATTCTAATAACTCTTCTCTCATTCTCCAATAGTATATTTTTCAAAGATACACTGAATTCCTCATTAATATACCTATAAATAGGACTCCTATGGGTATTTATGCAATACCAATACATAGAATACAAGACGACCTTAACAAATACGTTATATGTTGTGTGTAGAACCATTTATTTACTGCAACCATAATTTATTTAGTGTGAACATAAAAATTAATTGGATAGAAATCTTTTATAATTTATAATATTAAACATATTATTATAGAAAGCCTTATGCATTTGCAGGTAGATTATATGCAAGTCTAATTAAATTAATTTTTCATATCATTCAAATATTCATGGAGGTGAATATGATGCTTGATTTGGATATTTCAAAAAAATTGAAAAATAGAAACCCAGTAGGTGATCTAGATCTGGTTACATAGCAGCAAAGCCCCTATTTCATGCCAGTGCATGAATATTAAATGAAATGCTACAGACTACCTATTACCAAGCACCCTATGCAGCTCGATGATGAGAGACTCTTCTTGGAGAGAGAAACTTCCACGTTTTAAGTCTGGTCTAAGGTAGTTAATCCATCTCAACCTGCAGCTCTTGCCACATCTTTGCAAGCCTGAAATCTCAAAATAAAAAAAAAGACTTTCTACACATATTAGTGAGTTGTTGTTGTTGTTCTTCTTCTTCTATTTTAATAGATGGATACGTATAAAAATAGCTTTATACATATAAATGTATATGGGAGAGGAAACTAATAAGAATAATGAGCTTAGTTGATGAGAAACTCCATGCATGGACATCAGCAGTGCCAGCATGAACAATGAACAATATACAGACAGCAAGAAACCATCTGCCGACCCATATTCGATCCGACAAAATAATTAAACAAACATTTTTCTTGGAAAGTAAAATGTGGATTTAGTTTCTTGGTGCTCAGAAAGTCATACTATATCAATTAACAAGCAAGAAATAACAAAAAAAGCAACTAATAGGCCTATCTATCCGTCCCCTCCTAACCGTTAATTGCATTTGAGAAAGGAAAAAGAAATTCAAACATTGAAAAAAATAGCCACGGATCTGACACGCATACATCAAGCAACCCACGAACAAAGAATTTGTTCTGAAAAACATATTTCTCAAACCAGGCAAAAGAACTGAAAAACCCAACAGAGAGAGAAAGAGAGAGAGAGAGAGAGGCGCATGCACCTGCTAGTCCTGGGACAGAACTCCAGCAACCATGGCCATAGGTGGAAATGTAGTTGATGAGCTTCTCATCCTCCTCAGGAGACCACAGTCCTCTCCTCACCTTCTGTTTGTTGCAGCATGAATGATGACCCATTTCTCTCTCTGATGATTACAAAAAACAAGAACCAAACCCAAAACAGAAGACCTTCTTCTCTTCTGATCAATAATTAAGCAGCAGTGATATCATTGAAAGAAACTCCACCCCAATATCTTGAATTGCTCATCATGATCATCACAAAATTATATACATATAAAAAAAAGGAATAAAAGAGACGCAGGTGGAAAGATGCACGAGGAGGTGGTCATGAATTGTTGTTGTGGCTGGGAATTTAATGAGAAGTGGTGCCCTTTGATCAGGACCCGAAATGGACCAATGGGTAAAAGCCTGCATTTCCTTTGAAAGTGTATTGGATCGAAAGAAACTTTTTAGGGTTTTGTTCTAGGTCTGCCCTAGGCTCAGTAAATAATTGAATTTTTGTCAGTTTCTCGTCCAGCTGATTTTCTCCTCATGCATTCAATGTTTCAATTTATCCAGCGTACTTCGATCAATGTATGTATTGTTTTTGTCGATGTGGACAAGATAAAGATCCCACCCACGTGCAGCTGATTTTCAGTTTCTTTATTAAAAGATGGGAAAAATGAGATCCCAAAAAGTGGAGAAATTTTGATATATATTATGATAAGGTTGAAAGAAGCAAGTGGAAATAAAATTAGAAGAATAAAAATAAAATAAAAATGTGGAAAATGAGGAAATTAATAACAATGGAATATGTTGAATAAAAGAGAAAGAAACTATGATGTAATAAAAGAGAAAGTAACTATGATAATAAAGTTATGTGGAAATTAATAACAATGGAATATGCAGGGTAAAAGAAAAAGTAACTATGGTGTCATAAAGAGAAAGTAACTCCGATAATAAAGTTAATAAAAGATAATATATATACAATTTTTAGATTAAATATACAAGTGTACTACCCATTTCTGTTAGAATATTGTTAAAATTTTTTACATTATTAGAATGCTCTTGTCAACATTTTTAAATTCATTGTCCATGTTATTATTTATTATTAATATCTCTATTTACATATATTAGTTATAATATATCTTTAATATCTTCAACAATATTTGCAATTCAAATAATTGTAGCAAATAATAGATTGAATTGTAATTTCATAATATGTTGTAGGGGCATTTTGGTAATTTCAAAGAAATGTGACTCTTATAAATGATTCCCTATCCAAGACTTGGATTGGATGTGGAGGAGATAAAGTTGTGAGAAAGAAAAACGTTATTGTGTGTTAGAAATGCAAAAAAATTATATGTGAACTCAGCAAAATTATAGAAGTGAGAAAAATAATTTTCGATTTTTGCATAAGAAAAGTGTTTTCGGAAAGTGGCAGATTTTATCTCATTTCTATCCCATTCAAGTTGTAAACAGGCAGCATAAACTAGCTTGCAATTTCTCACAAGTTTGCAGTTACATATACTTTTATAATTTTGATTAAACTAAAGGATAGGCTAGCTTGCAATTTCACTGAAAATATATGGGTACTTCTGCAAATGCCTCTTAAATTATACACAAGTGGCCTGGCATTCGTTCTTGAATCAGAAGAAGTATGCATACATGTCCATGCATATATTTTTTAGACTCCATTTGTTAAGAGGGATGGGAGGGAAGCAAACTGTACTATTTCTAGTTGCACACTTTTTTAAAAAATAAATTGACATCTTAAATAACTAACTACTTTACATTTTCTTTGTCACCCTTATATTATAATTATTTTCTTGCACGGTTAATTTATTTGTTCCCACTTTAACTTTATCATATTATGTTACTCTTGTACTTTTTAAAAATATTTTTTTCATTATGACCTCTTCACCCACATTAACAAACGGGTGTCTTGATTACTCCCTGATACAACTAAGCATCCATTAGTAGTCCCATCTCTCTTTCCTTTCATTGAGCTTTAGGTTTGTACTTTCAACCATAGCCGGTGTTTTTGTGGTCCGCACCCTAACCAAGCACGGTTGCACGTGGTCCTGCTACTCTCTCTCTCTCTCTCACTTTCACCAATCTGGCCCTTTGAATGCTTCCACTCTTCCCTGAGTTACAGCCATTCACCTCTCAGGATCCAAGTCCGTCTTCCCTTTCGCATGGGATATACATGTAATTCGGCTGGTTTTCAAACAAAATCCCTTCATTGAAAATCTATTTATCATAAGAAAAGCTTATTATATGCAACAATGTATCTTTGGCTAGCTAACTTGAAGAATTTTACAGCTAACCTTAGTAGAATTTGTAGCCAACTAAAAATTTTTGGTTGCATAATATTATACGCAATTTGGCACATGTAACATTATATGCAGCTGATTTTTAAAAAATGACTGCCATGGCCATGTCCAGCCCAATATACAACCAGTTTGTTTGCTGTATATATTTCTTTTCATCCAAATAACATCAATTATGTTACATACGGCCAAATTAATCAATGCGTTTCAGAGAATTTATTGTTGTGTTTAGACAAGTGATTCAATTCATGTTTGGCCTCAGTCAGTGACGTTATTTTTCATATGTTTTAGTTATATTCCTAGTTTAATAAAATAGTATTAATCAGTTAAAATTTGATATTTGCATCAACCGCTGTAAGAAAAAACATTTCGCAAATTGGTTGTAACTACACCTAGCATTTTCGTAATAAAAGATGCTAATTAGGAATATGAATAAGAATAATAATTATTAAAAATTTAGTGTTAAGCGATTATAATATACGTTTGGTGCAAAAAAGTAACCTTTTAGCAACAAGATTATGAAAATATTGTCGCTAAAAGGTGTACCTATAATAGCACTTTCAAAATTTTGAATAGAAATCTTTTTTGAATGAAAAATTTGTAGTGTAAAATTTTTTTAAAATAAAATAAAATAATATAATATGATAAGGGTAATTATGAAGAGTAGAGAGAATAAAGTTAAAATAAATATGTTACTTATATGAGTAATTACATACAAATGATTAAAAAGTATGATAGTGATACAAAAAGAGATGAAGAAATAATTAAAGAATAAAATAATTATAAAGTGTAAGAAGTTTTTGATTGCAAAGCTATGTAATGTGCCTTTAATAAAGAAGTTCTTATGACTAACTTTTTGCTGTTGAATTATAACGACATTAAAATTTTTCGCATTTCTCAATGTCTGTTTTCTTGTAGTTATTGATATAAATGACCCACCAACCTTTGTGATGGAGTGCAAACAGGTTTTGATAAGAGCGGGAATCATACACTAAAGCCATAGCCAAGCAAAGATACCAAAGCCAAAGCCGTAAAACAATAATTACCAATGTGGCTGTGGAAGAAGTCCAACGAAATGCGTTTGGTGTGGAGATGAAAAAGACCTAGAAATATGTTCATGCATGGAAAGCGTAATCTTCCCAATATATGATCATGTATATTACATGTACCGAATAAGTCATATTCACTTAAACATATTAATATTTATAAAATTATTTAACCATATATAAATTATGTATTAGTTAGTTTATATGCTAAAAAACAACTTTACAATCTTATTTACATCAAATTATTTTATTATGTTAATTTTGTGCCATTTTTAGCTGAAGCCCTTATACATATATAATTTGGATGAAATTTAGTATGCTGATAAAATAAATAATTTTAAATTCAATGGATAAAGTGAATTATTGTTATATGATCATATGGAGCCCAGTTTAAGCAACGGTATCGTAAGTTACAACACAGTTCATTGCGGTTGAATATTTAATATATTTTCTCACTAATTCTCTATATATTTATTGAGAACCATTCAAGTCTATTTCGTATGCACGATAACAATATTGTATTTTATTATAAAATAAGCCTTGTATATATTAAAATGTTATAATATTTTATGCAATAATTTATCCATATAAAAATCGTACCTCGGATGATTTAGATATTAAAAATACAACTTTAAACTTAATATTTACATTAAACTATTTTACTACATTCATTTTGTATCATTTTAAGATGATGCCCATACATATATTTAATTTGAATGCAAATTAGTATGCTATTAAAGTAAATAATTTTAAATACAATGGTTGATTTTATTATGACATGAGCTCCATTTTGCAGCGGGTCAAATGCACTTGATTATTTTTTATATTGATTAGATACATTGAAATCGAAAATTCAATGAATTGGGCAGGGCCAGGAACTGAAGGGATGTTGGCTGGTGCAATAATTAATGATCTGTTTAGAAGCAGTGGGATGAATGAAAAAGGAGTCGGATTTTGCAGATGAGTCGTAGGTTTTAAGCCTGTTTACGTGTCCACATCCTTAGTTGCTGGGACCCTATTCCTCCCCTTCTCTCAAGCAACCCCAACTCCATTTCTGTTCGTTACAACCTGATGTGAAACTTCAACAGCTCTCTCTCTCTTCCACGATGCATGCATGCATGCATGCATATATGTACATGTCCATCCTTAGGATGTGAAATTTACTTCACTTGTTATATTTAAAGACAAGTTTCATCCGAAAGATCTACATGGCACCATCCAATTAGAAATGTATAAATTCATTTCTAATTTTTATGTGGGTACACGTCTATTTAGTATGTATACCGAAATTTCCAATTTTTGGATTTTTACGTATTTTTTATAAAATTTTTAAAATAAAAGTTTTACCATTTTTCATGTGCAAAAGATCAGTGCAAGACAGGAAAAATTTTTATTTCAAAAAATTTTGCACAAATATATTCAAGAATTTAAATTTGATAAAATTTTGTATATTACCTAACAACACTTGAACCCGTATAAAAATTAAAAATAAAATAGATAAAATACACGAGATTCTTATTTAGCTTAGTAACAAAAGGTTGTATAGATCATTATTCATATATATAATCATATATAACAAATGGGTTGCTAGTTTCACTTTTTATATTTAGAAATTAAACTTAAACCATTTTAAATATTCTTATATATACATATATTTATAATATTAAAATTAGTTAGTTGGAAACTTTGTATATTATAAATTTACTCTTAATTTTCTGTAACTTTAATAGTTTCATATCAACTCTTAAATAGTACTAAAGTTTCTCGTCTTTAATATTTTTTCACATCAGCTCTAAATAATATTAAATATTCATACATATAAATTTCCAATCAAAATGAACTGTGGCATCTTAAATATACGCATATAGAAAAAGATTATAAATAATTCAAATTAAAATATCTTAAATATTAAAATAAAAAGTTGCTACTTGGTTAATAATAATATGTTTGTAGAGGCCACCATGTGTCTAGTCGTGGGACCTTTTTTTATTTTTTTATTTTTTACAAATATATAAAGTTAGGTATATTTAACTTATAAATTAAGCTTTACCATTTTTGGATATTTTTAAGTATTTTTATTGTGCCTAGTTTTTGAACCCTTTATTTTGTATCAAAATGTGAGCCAAACTTAGATGCACCCCGTATCAAATTTTATATTTTTATTCTTAATATCATTGAAATTTAAAATATTAAAATATAACATTTAATGTGAGGTGTGATCTAGCTACATATTATGGTTAAAAAATAAATAAATAGAAAAGAGGTTCAAAGCTAAGTACAACCAACCTATATATATCAATACATATGGGTAATGATTTTACTTAAGTAAGCATGGAAGTTAATGCTTACCTTTTGTTTTTTAATTTTAAAATTTAAATCATTATCATATCTAAAACATCTTGTTTTATCATCATACTTAAAATAAATTTCATTGAAAACTTATGCCTTGTAAAAACAATATTTCCTAAGAATGAATGTATAAATGTTAAAATTTTAAAAATATAATATAAATATGATATATAAAAATTATAATATATGTAATAATTGGAATGATAAATAAATACAAATGCATAAACATGATAAATAATTTAGGTGATTAAAAAATATGTTTTAAAAATTAAAAAAGAAGACCATTACCTATATGTTTTTAGTATCCAATCATTACCTCAATTTTTTTTTCTTATCTAACATTACCTATATGTTTAAAATTAAAAATTAATTCAGTCTCCATGCTTTTAGTATCCAATCATTACCTCAATTTTTTTTTCTTTTGGGTTTCTGGACGGAGGCTAATGTCCTAATTTAGTTTCCAACTCCCTTTTTATACTTGGAGACACACACGCACTATATTAATCACGTCTCATCCAAGTGTTGACCATTACCTATATGTTTACGCATTGATAGATGTTAATTTGATTACATGTATATGAATCCTAAAAAAGGATTTTCTATAGATTTATATTTTTTGATTGGAATATATGTATATACATCTCAACATATATTACACTAAAAGTTTAGAGACATTTATACAAATTTGGAAACACTGCTACACCAAATAATCAGAAAGACACAACTTTCAACAACAAAACGGGAGACCACTGCTCTCACAAACTACTGAACAGGAGACCATAACTTCCATTAATAATTTTTCCTCTTTTCTGGTCGAAATCCCATACAGGGGATTCAAACCCATGACCCGGCATTGCAATGATTCCATCATGCCCGCACTGGTCTATAGATTCATATTTAGTTTGAATGTAATTAATTTTACTAGTTTAATGCATCTTATCAAGACGAATTTTACAGGCTAAACAATATTAAATAGGTTTTATTGTTATATATCATAATAATGTAAGATCTTATAAAAAAATATTACATTCAGCTAAAATAAAGTGAAATTTATTAATATTTTAGTAACGTAGACTTCAGAATTGCAACCCAGAGAAAAAAGAAATTCATGTAGCCCGCATTAAATTATCAATTAGCTAGCCTGTTGAATTAATTCTAGTCTTAAGATGGTAATAACAGCGAGGCACGAGATGAGTCATTCGGGTGTGAACAGAGCTATAGCAATTGAAGCTGATATAAAAAGTCATTTGCTTTGATTAAAAGCAGCGCATTAGCCATTCATCACCATCACTTTTGATATGATATGATATGATAGCAAATCTTGCTCGATTGTTTCTCTTAGATTACAAGGGACCAACATCAAATCCATGGCCTTATTTCTCTCTTCCACTCCATTTGTCCTTTAGAGTGCTCCACTTCCATGTAGCTAGATTATATAGAAATTATTTTATGTAACTTCCTTCATTTTAAGATTTTCATGATTGTTGCAATCCATTCATTGTAATTGAAATCATTTGTTTAATTAGGTAATCAAGTTTCATCCAAACTACGTGTATGCTACATTTGCTCAAAAATAAATATTTATGTGTAAACTAGGGACATTAATTATATCCATCCGCATTTGTATCATAATGCAATGATATTTTACAAAATCATTTATCCACATAGTAGTAGTCTTTAGATGATTTAGATGCTGAAAACACTATTTAAAAATTGATTTTTAGTATTATTTTATTATGTTATTCATATATTTGTTGATGGAACCATATATAGTAATATTAATCAAATGAGAGAGTTTACATGATAGTATAAATGATACTAAATATAATAGATTAAAAATTATTAAAAATGAAGAGATTCTACCGTGGAGAGGTTTCGTAGAAGTAGAACCATAGTCATCATCATTTCGTGCACCTCGTAACGGAAATTTGATAAATCATCAATTCCAGCTTGCACTTCAAGAGAAAAAGTAATGCAAGTGGCTCTGTTTGTAGAAAGTGCCATTTTCGTTGAGTGATTAAAATCAGAACTTAGGTGGCTTTTACAGTTTTCACATAAATTCCCTGTACTATCAACTTCATAAACAGTAACATGCACTCACCATTCCATGAAATTTCCCTAACATTCCTCTGAAATTGGATGATAGTCATGATGGGAACCTCTGTTTTTCTCTGGTTTCCTTTGGAATCCAGCAATTCCCGTAATCAGAAGAACATACATAAAGGTGGATGCATTTTGTTGTTTCTTAATTTAAATTAGTTGGTAAAAAATACATGAGAACAGCAACCCCCATTTCACTGAACTGTTCTTAAGTGTATATGATCAGAACCACTCACTTGGTGGCCCACTCTGCGCTCACCCTTCCTGATGATGGCCTAAGAATCTTGCATTGCAGGAAATGTAGAAACCAGCCCTGGATAAATGCTCTGAATTCTGGGTATATTTCCTGCGCTGTCAGTGTGGGTTGAGTGAGTCCAAGATAGACTGTGGTCCCTCCTTTCAATCAAGGAGACGGCTCTGTTGTGACCCCCTAAAATTTGGAAGTAGATAACCATAAAAGGCTGATGCACGGCTTAAAAATCTGGGGTTTGTTTGGAGATCTTTAGGTGTAACTAGCTCCTGAGCATGACCCTTAAACTATAATGGTGTTATTTGAAGGATTTTTAGGCTTTTAAGCGAAGTAATGTCGAAGAATTAGATATGGGTGTTGGGTTTTTAAGAAATTCCACAAGATTTCTTTACACCAAAAATGTAAAGAATACAAACATGTCTATACAAGCGGCCTGTGATACGATGAAGGTAAATGGGAACCATCAGGTCTCTGCTCTGAGAGAAAGGGACTAAAACTCCTTTTTATATAGGATCTGCCCCTCAAAACTCCTATTAGAAAATACTTGTGCCTTATTAGAATTGCAGATCTCTCTTTATATTACTGGACTTGTTTTTTCTTAAATTCAAAAACTCTTTTATTTAGATCACCTTACACGATTAATTCTGAAGGGGGAACACAGGATTAATGTTTTTTTAACTAACATGAGATTATGGTCAGCTGTGCAGTTTTAAGCTTATAGGCAAGTAACAAAACAAAAATCTTTGATTTCAGCCCTACATTACGTTAAAATGGTGGCGGTGACTCATCACATCATTTTAACATTTTTTAGGGTAATTTGCATATATACCCACATAGTTTAACTAAAATTGCAGATATACCCTCATAGTTTCATGAATTACATATTACCACTACATAGTTTCACAGAAATTGCAGATAACCCCCATGAGCCCATTTTTCCAACAACTATTGTTAATATTTTTGAAAAACGACAAAAATAACCCTATCGTTAACCTGCACAGTCCAACATTTAACTTGAGCTTGGTTAGGAATTCTCTCCAAAATGAGAACCAAGACCAAAATTGCTAGAAGGTTTCATTTGTCCTAATGTTAGATTGGATGAAGCAAAAGAATTTCAGATCAAGCAATCCCCATTTCTAGTCAGTAAGTCCACAACTAGCTTCTGCACGTGTGTGCTTAGTGTTAGCTTCCCAAATCCTAATTCCACCTTGTAAAAGTCCTCCCACCCACCTGCTCCATTGAGTGCTCCCTCCCACGTGCACCACCCAGTGCTACACTTAGTTCACCGCCAATAGTCGCAAGCACGAGCGCACAACAGCAGTTAGCCGCCGATTGCCTTTGGCTATGGATTCCATAACAACAACTATTGTCGTCGTCAATTTGCACCTCTGTCGGCCTTCCTTTTCGTGCTACAACTTTTTAATGGTTTTGGGTGGGACTAAGACAACCCCCTATTTCCCCACTTGGATCGAGGGAGAGAAAAGCGACCTCCCATAGCTACTCCCTCCTCACCTTATTACTTTACATGGCCAACCCACTTCACAGATGTGTTATGGCTACCTCGCGCTAGTTGACTTGATGGAGGAGAGTCTTGTAGTGAAAAAGAGGATGAATTGAGCGTCGGACCCCAAGGTTCCACTTTTTTCCTGACCAAACCAAATCCATTAGTGACGTCATTCCACTTAGATCCCAAGCTTGGGCCCAAAATCTGCCCTACTTGGCCTACCCACCCTGTTTGTCCAGGTGTCTACCATATCGAATCCTCCTCAGCAGTTCGAGATAAGCTTTCTTTGAGAGAGACTCGATCACCCCGTTGTTTGCCAGTTTCCCCTCCTCCTGATGCCTTCTCTCATATACTTTTGGAAGCTCTGGTTGCGCCAAAAACTAGTGGGTCGAGCTCGATAACTTGGAGATCAATCGTTCTGTGGGGATCTTGAGCATGATAAGCCTCTACTCTTTCATAGTCGAGTTCACTTGCATTGTTAGCTTCATTTACTCAACCGTCAATGTGATAGTTGGTTTCTTGATCGTCACCTCTGTAACCTATAATGGCTTATTTACCGTGGATCCTTCCTGTTGCACCAAGCTACTACGTTGCCTGATGATAGCCACCTCATCAAGAATCACCTAGAGTTGGCAAAGAAGTTAAACTTCTCATTTTTGTTGCCTGATAATTAAGTATTTTCATGAGCTATAGCTTGCTTTAACATTCTTCTTCTAGCTAAAGTAGTTGTAGCACCCGTCGCGGACGCTAAAATGGGCTCGAATGCCTTTCTTGCCTCATGAAATCTGGGTCAAATTGAAAAGGTCGGAACTTGCGTTTCTCATTGAATAGAAGGGCTGTTAGTATGTTTTAGAAAGTGAATATTTGCATAGAATAGGCCTTGGTCCCAAGCTTGATCTTTAAGCTTCTAGAGTAGCGGCATACACGCGGGATTCCCGAGATTTAGCAGCGTGACTAGGCAGCGTGCATCGCCGGGAGTTGATAAACGACATGCGCCTACCTTACTGCGGCTTCAACTCAATGAAAAACGTTAGTATTTAGATCAAATAAAACATGTGAGAATAACCTTAATGGCCAAGAGATTTACACCGCTAGATGGAGTCGCTACTGATCTTAAAGGGGAGATCAGTCCCCGTTTCATTGAATAAGAGCACCAGTCGTACAGAGCTTGGATCCCAATATTCAGATTAAAACAGATATGACAAAAATCTGTTAACCCGAAGCCGTTTACATGGGCATGAAAAAGGGAAAATAAAAATAAAAAATAAAAATCTAAAGAAGGAGGAGAGGGAGAGAGCTTAAGGGAAAAAGAGGAAAGGGAAAAACTAGAGCTAAAGAAGAGAAGAAACTGAGGCGCTAGAGATTTGCTGCAAACTCTTATCCTCGCTCTTTGGGATGTCTCCTCAAGTGTCTTGAGTTTAGAACATACTCCTCTATTTATAGATGGGAGGTGGGCGCGGAAGCCGTGGGATGCAACTGTGGAGCCCGTCTCTTGTTGGTTTGCTGTCTTGTTGGAGCATTTTGCTGCAGGGGGGCTGAAACTTGGTGTCTGGTGGGTTGTTGCTGTAGAGCCCAGTTGCTATGGGTTGCGGGTAGAGCCCAATTTCTGTGTGCTAAAGCTTGGTTGAGCTCATTTTGCTGGTGGGTGGCTTAAAGCTTTGCTCTTGTGGGACAAGGCTGGGCAGACCCGTTTGGTGGTTTTTAAGCCGACTTGTTTGGGGTCTTGTTCCATATGGGCTGTTGGTTTTAGAGCTCATTGGCAATTTTCTTGGGTTGAGTTTCTTTGTGGTGGTTGGACTTGGATCTTAGTCCATACATATGTTTCTTTTATTTTTATGTGTATTTATTTGGGCTTAAGGGAATGGTGTCGACAGTAGTGTAAGCTCTGAATTTGAACCTTGATGACATTGGCCTTCTTGGGGGTAGCCATTGCCGTAGAATTCACTGAGACTGATCCGAGAGAAGGGTATTTTCAAAAATTAGATAACTCACTGACATCTTACATCCTTACATTTGATAAAAACTATTAATGTGGAGGTTATCTACAATTTCCATGAAATTATGTAGGGTAATATGTAATTCATGAAACTTCGTACGTCTACCTGCAAGTTTGGCCAAACTTTGTGAGTATATATGCAAATTACCTTATTTTTTAATTACAATCGAATTACGGCGAAGACCTATGCTCTAGCCGACACTCAAAGTTGAAATCAACACTTATGCACCCCGCATATCATACTACTGGGTTATGTTCTGGTTGACGTTTTAATATTTCTGAAATGTGGTGTTGTCATGTTATTTTATTTTGGACGCATGATCTTTTCAGACCGGTCGTGATTTCTGACCGGTCCAAAAATATATTTTTTTAATTTTTTTTTGAAAAATAATTTTATAAACTTGTTAATCTAGTTATATTTAA
>JAXCLR010000001.1:2812523-2842833 GCA_035584095.1 Annona squamosa
ATTATGGGCTACATTCAAAAAGTTTTTAAACCGAAATTTTTTATCTCTACAATTACATTATTTTTAAATTATTTCTATATATCTTTCTATACAACGAACTTACTTTTTAATTATTTCTACATAACTACTTATATAATTAACTATCTATTTTAATTTATTTACCTTTACTCTTAATCATTACCATTACCATATTACATATCATTTTCTTATATTTTAATAACTTTTATACTAAAAAATTTTGAATCTCAAGCATGCCCTATATATTATTAAAAAATTAAGAAAATATTCCAATAGTACCAGTGCTATCAAAGATACCCTTATTTTGGGCTACTTTAAAGACAAAATGAAAATATGATTCTCTTATTACATTCAAAATTATGAGTGTGTTTAGTAATAATAAAAAATGTCAAGCTAAAATTTTTCATTCTTCATAACTACTCTATTTTTTTATCATTTCTTTACATCTTCCTATATAATTATCCTATTTTGTAATTATTTTTACACAATTACCCACACGACCAACTTATTTATTTTAACTTTATTCTCTTTACTCCTTATCATTACCCCTATCATATTACATCATTTTTTTCCAATTTAAAATTTTTTATATAAAAAACTTTTCATCCTAAAAGTTTTATCACTTTCTAAACACACCTTATATGTTTAACTAAAAAAAGTATCATAGAAAACAAATATATATCTAGCCTGTAGATGCTCTAGAATGAGAGGAATGACTTTTCTAATAAAACATCTATTTTATTATAAAAAATTGAGCACCTAAGATAAGTTAAAAAAATTGTAATTAAAATAGCAAAAAGTTACAAAAACAAAGTGGATACAAAAAAATTACATATCTCACTTTATTGTTGCATATTATTTATATACAACATTAGACCATAGAGTAGCTAGTACAACTACCTGTCCATCATTTCAGCACTACTGCCATCTGTTTTTCTGACCAAGTCTTACGCCTTTCATCTGAGGAGAAGACCACGCGTACGGCTCGCACATCTCCGTGCCCTTAGACATATGGTTGATGACATGTCCTTCAAGTGCCCGCACTGCAGGCACGATCTAATAAAAGTGCAAAATCAAGATAATAAAATATAAAATTATTTTGACTTATGCTTAATAATTTTATTGGTCAATTGTACTATGGGTGCAATAAAGGCAGCTAGAAAATTTTTTGGTTTTTATAAATATACAAGCTCCACCTAGATCTTTATCATTGTGAAATTTGGAATTTTTTTTAGATTTTTAGATTTTATTTTAGGTTCTCTTTGGGATGAACGAAAAGTTTCTCATGTGTTTTTGCTTGCTAAAAAACATCAACCATCAACGCTGGCTAAGTGCATTAATACATTCAACGTAAGGATGGTCGGCTGAAGTGCTGATACAGTGGACACGTCATTTGATGCGCAGGCAAGCCAAACCCAAGCCTCTTCAACATTGCTCCTGTGGACGGGCGATTTTGTATGGGCCGTTCAGCATCTGTCACCGGGGGTCTGATTGAATTGACGTGTTTTTGCGTTTAAGACCCTCATCTGAAAAGTTTTAGAAAAAAAAAAGTAAGTTTTACTCATTGCCAAACGGACCCTTAATTTTTAAAAAATCAACTTTTAGAGACATCAATACGTGCATTGATTCGCTGCCCAAATTGTGCTTGAAGCACATGTTGCAATATGGGATAAGAACCCTTGATTCATATGTTGATGATGCAGCATAACTATGAAATTACTATATCAACCAACTCTAGCCTCATCGTAGAAGCTGACGTTTTAGCACACCTATAGTTATTACCACAGCTAGCATAACATATGTAGGACATATGCAGGACATATGCAGGACATGAGTCTAACCTCTTGCCCCAAGCATAAGGCATGAGAAGGTTGAGCAAGATGACAACTGTCCACACGTAAGGTAACTTAGATTAAATTCTATAACTATCATTCGGATCTTGTCTTCATGCTTGGTTACCTCTTTGATACTCACTAGTAAAAAGCAATTCGCACCAGCATAATTGCCTCGATCTCATCCTTGTGCTTGATCTCATGATGAAATTTCACTCAACTTTCTCCTAGAAAGATCATGCTTAAGCTAACAAAAGAAGCATATATAAAAGGAACTTGAAGAGGAGGAATAGGTTCTACTCGGTTCTATTCCAACAACCCCAAAATTCCTACCTCTCTTTTTTTTTCTTCTTCTCTATAATGCCTCGACTATCTTTTCTCATTTTATAACTAGGGACGCCCACGCATTTTTTTTTTTTTTTTTAATAGTGAGACTCTAATCCTCACAGTTTTCAAGAAGGCCTTATACCCACAAACCCTCCTTTTCTATATAAAAAAATCTTGCCCCCTGTACTTCTACGCATGTAACTCTACATTTGTCGCTGATGTCCTTGTCCTGTGAGCTTGTACACCATCAATTGATTTTAAAGTCATTAATTCAATATCTAATTATTTAAAATATCATTTATATATTAATGACTAATTTTATAAATTATTATAACATTCTAATGCATATTTGAATGGATATAAATGTTTCTTTATAAATTATATATGTATATATATATATATTAAGTAGGCATGCCCCACCCCAAACTTAGATTGAAATAATTTTTCAATAAAATGATAAAAACTAATTACATTCAAAAAAAAAATGAAAGAATTAGATTTCAGTTTATTTATCCAAGTAAGCCCCCAAAGTGGAGTTGTTAACCTAAAATACTTCATGACACCACGGGCATTGAAGTGTTTTTAAAAAATGAATAGTTATATATTCATTCTCAAAAGATGTTAAATTTTTTTTAAAATATAAGTTTAAATGAAAATATTTTTTAATAATACCTTAAAATAAATAGTATTAACAAGATAAACAATTTTGATTTGGAAACCAAAAGCTTAAGGGTGTATTTGTTATTAAGGAAAAATTGTCAAGTTAAATCTTTTCAATCTAAAACTTCTCACTCTCCACAATTATCTTATTTTTAATCATTTCTTCACATTTTTCTATACAACTACCCTACTTTTCAATCATTTCTATACAACTACCAACACAACTAACCTATCTATTTCAACTTTATCCTATTTATTCTTCATCATTACCCATATCATATCACATTATTTGACAACTTCTACTCTCTGCAACTTTTCATCAAAAGTTTTACCCATTCCCGAATACACTTTAAAATAAAAAATAAGATGTTGCATATATATCTTCATACACATAATTATATTGATTCATTATTTTTAAAACTTTCACACATCGTCGTTCCTAGCCAATGGGTAGGAAAGGTGAATTTCGCGCTAGTACCCAAGTGTGGAATTTCACTAGGAAGAAGAATGTGAACCGTAGAGCATACAGAAAGAAGAGGAACTAAGGGGAAGATGAAAATATGGCCATAAAATTGCGAGACTTACTGGTTGAAGAAATGCATACCCTAAAAATTAGGGAAGAGCGATTTGTTAAAATAGATATGGGAGGAAGATCATAAGTATTATGCATGATTTGAGCATCAACATGATATAACAAGGAGATTTTCAAATCAACATTAAAGCGTATTTAGAAGACAAGGGAAGCATTCACCTTTGCGAATATAGCAAATAATATATATCTCATCTCATTTAGAATAAAGGAGGATAAGATGCATGTACTCAAGAGTATATTGTGGCTATTCGATCGAATGCTTATCTTGTCTAGGGAGATGAATGAACCCATTAGCAAAGAGAAAGTCTAGCTCCATTTATCACCTTTCTAGGCAAAAGTGAGTAATGTCCCTTTTTTGGCAAATAAAGAAATGATGGGGCAAATGATTGGTGAATCCTTTAGGGCTTGCTTGAAGGTGGTCATAATTGACAACAACCTACAAACTGGGGTGAAGATTGATTTAAGGAATCCTCTTAGAAGAGGAATTTTTATTCAAATGAAAAAGTAAAGTAAATAATGGATGAGAATTTCTATTATTTTTTTGGACAGATAGGTCGTGCAAATAGACACTGCAAGGAGCTAATGAAGGAAGAAGATGACCGGAAGCAAATGGAAATACAATATGGAAGTTATATGAGAACAGGTGTCAAGCTAGTGGAGATCAGAGGAGAGGATGGGAGAAAATAGAGTGGAATCAAAGAAATATTTGAGGGTTATTCACAGGCACAATAGAAGACATATTGAATAAGAGTTGAAGAAGGTAAGTAGCTAGAACAGATATGAAGAAAGGATGAATTAAAATGGAAGAAGATTGAAAGCAGTGGTGCAATCGAATGACAAAGTCTCAAGTAGACAAAAAAAAGAGGAATTAAGGGGAAGATTGAAATATGGTCATAAAAGCACATACTCTATTAGTTGAAGAAATGCATACCCTAGAAATTAGTGGAAAGTCGTGCGGAAAAATAGATTCAAGAGGAAGACCATTAGTATTATACATGATTTGGGCGTGGATAGGATATAATAAGGAGACGTTCAAATCAACATTGAAGCATATTTGGAAGACAAAGGGAGCATTCACCTTTGCAAATATAGTAGATACTTTATATATCACCTTGTTCTAACTACAAGAGGATAGGATGAATGTAATCTATGGAAGATTGTGACTATTCGATAAAATGTTAATCTTGTTTGGGGAGATCAGCAAATTCATCAGCAAAGAGGAAGTCTAGGTCCTTTTATCACCTTTCTGGGTACAAGTGAGTAATGCCCCTTTTCTAAGGAATAAAGAAATGGTTGGGCAGATAGTTGGTGAATTCTTTGGTGCTTGCGCGGAGGTGTGTTGATAACTAACAATAACTTACAAATTCAAGTGGAGATTGATGTAAGGAAGCCTCTCAGAAGAGAAATTTTTCTTCAATGAGAAGTGCAGAGTAAGCAATAGATGAGTTTTCAACATGACAAACTCCCAAATTTCTATTATTTTTATGGACAAATATGTCATGCATATAGAATCTATTAGAAGCCAATGAAGGAGGAAGGTGACTAGAAGGAAACAAAAATTCCATATGGAAGTTATAGGAATATAGGTTTCAAGCTAGTGGAGATCAAGGGAGAGGATTTGGGGGGGGGGGGGGGGAGAATAGAGTAAAACTAAAGAAATATTTAGGCGGGGGGTTATTCTCGATCATAACAGAAGACGGATTGAATAAGGGCCAAAGAAGGGAGGCAACTATAACAAATATGAAACAAACAACATTAGCTGAAATAAATGATGTAGATAGGCTAAGAGGACAAGTCTATGATGCAGAGGAACTGAGCTAGAAGGAGAAGGAAGAAAATGGAAGGGGAATAAGTGGGGGAAAGGAGAACCAAGGAAGAGGAGGTGGAAACCAGGTGGGTCTAAATAAAAGGAAAAACTTTTTTATGTGAGAGGGAGGAAGGAGTAGATGGTAGACAAAAACAAAAGGGGAAAGAAGTTGGAGAGAGAGAGAGAGAGCTTGGGAGGGATGGAGGGGGAGGCAGAGGATGAATATTGACAAACGTGAGGTAGGAGCGAGGAGTAATAGTGAAATGAAGTTTGAAGTAAAAGATATGAAGCAGATTGAAGATGGAAGGGATAATGATGACAAAATGAATAAGAGGCAAATTGTGGGAGGGAAGTAGAGATAAGGGGCAAGAGAGGAGAGGGGGAAATTCAATCTCATAGCGGGGGACAAATCGAAGAAGAGAATCAAGAGGACATGAGAACAAAGAAAAGGTAATATGGGGACTGGGAAATGGATACTTATGATGGAGTGGAGTAAGTCATTAAAAGACAAAGAAAAAAGAATGGAGGTGAAATCCATATGGGGATGAATGAGGTGGAGGCCAAGATCATGTCTCAAGCCCACATTGAATAAGATGCTTGTCATTGCTTGAATTGTCATAGGCTTGAGAATCCACTTGCAATTCAAAATATTATGAATTTCGTCTAAAAAAAGTTCTCGAGCTAATGTTTCTATGTGAAACAAAAAGAACATCAACGAAGATAGAGAAGGTGAAGCTGAAAATGAAATTTGATAATTGTTTCTTTGTGCCATGTCAAAGTAGAAAGGGGGGGGGGGTTAGTTCTATGCTATATTTCAAATTTGGATGTCTCAATTACAAGCTTCTCTCAGAATCACATTAGTGTTGAAGTTAGGGGCCCAAGCGGTGCCTCAAGGTGGTATTTCACTAGAAAGACGAGGGGAAGGTAGGAGTCATGGAATCAGCTAAAACAATTAGAATGATAAATGGATATGCCATGGCTTATAATGGGTGATTTCAATAAAATGCTTGAGATTTTTGAAATAGGAGCTATAAAAATAAATCAGAATTGTAGATGGAGAGGTTTAGGGTGGTGTTGGATTTCTATAATCTGTCGGACCTAAGTTTTGTTGGGTAGTCAATGACATGGAGGAATAACCAGAGGGGTTTTGCAAGGGTGTAAGCCAGGCTCAATAAGAGAGTTACTTGCCTAGATTGGCCCAAGTCTTTCCTCTTGCTAAACTTATCCATATGCCCATTGCCTATTTTGATCATTTTCCCACATTATTGAAGCTTAATGAAGCTATAAACAATTAGTAACCATCAAGAGAATTCAGGTGTGACCTATTTTAGCCAAGGGAAGAGGAGGCTCATGAAATAGTGCAAAAAATTTAAGAGCAAGACCATCCAAGAAGAAATGTTAATTAGTTAGTGCTAAGTAGAAAGCTGAAACTATGTGTGGTTCATTTGATGAAGTAGAACAAGGGGAAGAGAGGCTATATATTAAGGGTAATAAGGGGTAGGAGGATCTAAGTAAATTGTTGTTGATGTTACCGATTGAATTAGTAAAGAAGAGAATTAACTCTCACTAACTGTTGAAGACGAAATGTGGAAGCAACAGGAAAACATCCATTGATTGGAGTAAGGGGAGTGATATACAAACTTTTTTCATTAATGACATGAAAGAGAAGGCGAAAAAATTCATTGAGAAGCTGTAGAATGAAAGCGGCAGAAGTATATTCAATCAAAATGAGAAGGAAGAGTTGGTCTTAAGGCACTTAAAAGGCATTTTTGCCATCTCCATATCAAGCGAACTAAATATAATTATTGTGCTTATAAAGAGAAAACTAACAAATGAGGGTAAAAGGCTCTCAATTAGACTACTTGAGAAGGAGGAGCTTGTGAGGGCAAAAAACTTTCATGGACGCTGGAACTTTGGGACAACCAAGTAGATATCTCAGAGAGATAAATATAACAATAATAATTCTCATCCCAAAGTGTGGGGGAGCAAGCAAGATTTTTGAATTTAGGCCAATTAGCCTATGTAATATAGTGTATAAAATTCTTGCAAAAGCATTAGCAAACTCATTGAAGGGATGCCTTCAAACGTTAATATCATCACAGTAATGTGCTTTTATACCAAAAAGTCTTATAATGGGCAAATGTTGATAGTGTATGATGTAGTCATTGAGCTACAAGGAAGGAAAAAAGGAAAAAGAGAGGAAGTGGCTATCAAATTAAATATGTCTAAGGCTTATGATAGAATAAAATGGGAATTCTTATGACAAATAATGAGATATATGAATTTTGATGAAGTTTGGATGGAATAGATAATGAGATGCTTGAATTCGGTAAGGTATGGAGTTAATGTAAATAGATTCAAAACTGAGTATTTTAGTCCAATTAAGGGATTGAGACAAGGGAATTCATTATCCCCTTATTTATTTCTTATATATGCAAAAGGGTTATCTCTTCTAATTTTTTCAATGGTGGAGGAAAAGAGATGGTTAGGTATTAAACTTTATCCTATGAGGCCAACCATTTCACATTTGTTTTTCTTTTGCAGTTGATGTCTTGTTATTTATGCGAGCTACCTTGGAAGAGCTACCAACTTTGAGTAAAGTGCTTCATGACTACAGTAGAGCTTCGGGCAGAGGGTTAACATCGAAAAGATAGCCCTATTCTTCAACTCCAATTCTCAGTCAACACAAAGAATGATCGTGGAGGATTAGCTAGGATCCGAGGGATAAGAGATAAATCGATACTTTGGATTGCCTGTGTAGTTAGGGAGATCGAAGAAAAATGCCTTCAAAGGATTAAAAGAACAAATATGGAAGACGATCTAGTGGTGGAAGGGAAGATTATTATCTTATGGAGGAAAGGAAGTGCTAATCAAATATGTCGTGCAGGTTATTCCTTCTTAAAAAAATCTCTTTCTCTTACCAAAAAACCTTCCTCTCCGAAGTGAATATTATGATAGGGAAGTTCTAGTGGGGAGAGGTGGAAGGGAAGCTGGCTCTCATGGGAGAAAATGTGTTGTTCCAAAGTCTTTGGTGGAATGGGTTTTCAAGAGCTCAATCTTTTAATTATGCTTTACTGGCAAAGAAAGTTTGGGAGGCTATTAGCAAATGGGAACACGCTATGCCATAATGTCCTTCTAGCAAACTACTTCCAAATAGGAAATCTATGGGATTGTGAGGAAAAAGCGAGAGACTCTTTCACTTGGAAATGTATTTTGAAGCAAAAGAACTAGTGAAAAGTGGTTGTAGGTGGACGATTAGGGATGGAAATTGTGCTCTTTTTTCCTTGATAGATGGACAGATAATCCAATTACAATGGCTTGGCCTTTGCCAGTCTTGATATCAAAAAATATAAAGGTGAGCTTTTTAATTGATCGCATTCATGGACTTGGAAGAGAGATTTGATTGTTGCTATAATGGGAGTGGGTGGTTGGCAAACCATAAATATGATCACCTTACCATCAAATAGGGAACGTGATTGATGGTTCTAGATACATGAGAAGGTTGGGATGTATAATACAGAATCAGCCTATAGAAATGAGAGAGCAAATGGATGTCCATAGCAAAGGGGCTAATCATGGTAGGGAACATGACAAATTCACACTGAAGGCTATAAGAAAGATGAAACTACCTAGTAAAATTCTAATTTTCAATTGGAGGGTAAACCAGAATGCAATTCCAACAAAAGATAATCTCATCAAAAGGGTTATTAATGCAAACCGAAGATGTTATTTCTACAAGCAAGAGAATGAATTGATGGACTATCTGTTTATGCGTTGCAATATGTTCAAAGAGACAAGAAGGAAGATAGTAAGAGTGGATGATAGCAGGAATAATGAACTGCAAGTTAAGGAGGTTTTGAGATAGCTACTGAAGGAAAAAAAGGTGAAGAGCTAGAAACTCTTATGGTGATGTATTGGGGAATATGATTTATGTGGAACCAACCAAGAGATGAGGGTAATCAACCTCAGTATGCAATCTCCTAGACTAGTGTAAAAATTGCAAACAACAACATTGCAATGTTCTTATGTTGAGGAACTCAAGTTTAATCGATCATGAGTCCTCACCAAGCTGGCATAAACTAGAGAGGGGCAGAATCAAGATATGTGCCAAAATTCTATTGACCACGTACTATGGTATAGTGTGGTAATGAGAGATAGGGATGAAAATTTTGTAGTTGCCAAATGTTGGAACAAAACAAGGGTGATCAGCCCTATTGAAGCATAAGCTATCCGTTATGGAATGCAATCGGGTTTGGATTCAAACCTAACAGAAGTTGAGATAAGAGGTCTGATCTTTTTAGGCTGGATGCACGGCCTGCTATGCGGGTTTGGCCCGAAAACCTGTTGATTTTATTTTTTATGAGTAAGTAAATTTAAGTGTATTAAATCTATAAACCAAAATTTACTATTTTTGGATGTTTTAAAGTATTTTTTTTTGGATTTTTAAACACAGTGACATTTCCGTAATTTTTAGATCTCAAAATGTTACGAAAATGTCATTATGTTTAAAAATCCAAAAAAAATTTAAAAATATCCAAAATGATAAAACTTAGTTTATAGATTTAATACACCTAGATTTACTTACACATAAAAAAATAATACAAAAATAGATTTTTCAGGCGGTGAGATAGAAAGCAATTCTCTCATATTAATTAATTTTTCAAAAACAACTCTTATGTTTTATCTCCGGCGGATAACATTTTGCTTAAAATCAATCTCCTTACATCAAACCTGACAAAGATTTCCTTTCGGTATGGCAACTAGGTTGCCCGTAAGCTAGCCAATTTTGTAGTAACAAATGGGGAGATGGATGAAACGTGGAGAGGAGTCCCTCTTGGTTTTGCCGAGCAATTCCTGTTTAAACACATTGATAACTGTTATTTTCGTGGATAGAATGTAACACTTTTTTCCATAAAAAAATTATGTTGAATCATTGCCATACTTGAATATCTAATTAGAGGCATGAGAAAGTACAGGAAGGCGCCAAGGTTATTAGTCCTGAGAGAAGAACGGAAAGGTAAAATAATTATAGAATTGATATGTAAATGATTTCGGACCAGATGAACCGGTGGACCAATCGATCGAAAACACAAAATCAAATAGCGACAATGTCCACCAGTGCACTAGTCTCATATTATTGGCACCAATCCATTTGGACACTGAGTGTGGGACCCACCCACCTCCCATGCTTCACTGCTAAGCAAGGGAAAAGTTTACCCTGCCAACCAAAACTCTTTCCTCTCTCTCTCCGGTCGCGCATGCAATCCAAGGAAGTAGGGAGATTCGGTCTGCAGCACATAATATTCCTTTGCTGTTCAAAGATTCGAATGGAGCCATAGAAATTTTCGAAATTTTAAAATATGTCTTTTTTATTTTTAATATATAATAATTTTTATTTACGTACAACTTTTTCATTCTTAAAGTGTGTTTAGAAAATAATAAAACATTTAAATTTTGTTCCTAAGATCTTTTTAAGAAATGATAAAATTAACAAAAAATTTGAAATGTAAAAAAATAATGTCATATAAGATAGTTGTATAAAAATTAAAAATTTGTAAAGAAATAATTGAAAAGTAGGATAATTATATAGAAAAATATGATAAAATAAGTTAATTATAAAGAGATGAAAGTTAAAAAGTTAAGGATGTTAGGCTACACCAAAAGCTTTTGAAACAAAATTTTTTTAAATCTTCGCAACTTCCCTATTTTTAATTATTTATTCACATTTTTCTAAACAACTACACTACTTTTTAATCATTTCTATAAATTATCCGTGAAATTAATCTATTTATTTTAACTTTATTTTTTTACTTCTCATTACTATTCATATTATAACACATCATTTTATTCCATTTCAAAAACTTTTACACCAAAAATTTTTCATCTGTGTATAAAAGTTTTTGAAGTGAAAGAAAATTATACGATAGGAGTAATGACAGAGAGTAAAGAGAATAAAATTAAAATGGATACATTAATTATATATATAGTTGTGTACAAATGATAAAAAATTAGGATAACTCTATGAGAAGACGTGGAAAAATAATTAAAAAATGAGTAGTTGTGAAAAGTGAAAAATTTTAGATAGAAAATTTTTAAGTTGAAAAATCTTTGGTGTAAACAAACACATCCTAATTTGAAAATTTTTTAATATAAACAAACACACCTTTAATATATATTTTTTAAAATTCCAATAATAGCAATACTTGTTTATCTAAATAGGTTCTTTGAATGGGATGAATAAATGAGATAAAAATGTAGCAATATGTAATTGGAATACGAAAATTTCTATTTAAAAATTCAAAAAAATCATTTTGAAAATGATAAATCTCATCCTATATACATTTCATTTTTTCTAGTGACAACCAACAAAATATTCTATTTTTCTTATACCCCTTTTCATATAAATTTTCATCTTAATTATTTTTCTTTTTATTATTGCTTCTACATCTCAATCATTTTTTATATTTTCCATATATCTCTATATTTATTTTATTTATTACCTTTATTCTTCATTGTTGCACTTGCGCGCCATGTTACATCACTTCCTTTTTTTAAAGTTATTCTTAAAAATTTTTTGCCCTACCTTTTCTGCCTCATACCAAGCGTCCCTTAAATAAGATTAAATTAATAATTGTCCTTAAAAAAAGTAAAAGGCCATGGGAAAAAAAAAGGTAAAAAGCGCACTTATGAAGGTGTAATTCCGTCAGCTGTGTCCGCTTTCCAAGCCAAGAGCCAAGTGCCAAGCGCCTCGATATGACGTCGTCCTCCATTATCTTATTGCCATATCCTTCCATTAGAAATCAACGCCCACCGTACACGTGGCATGCATGAGGGTCAGTCAATAAAAAAGATACAACTTGAGGGACGGCCTTTTATGATACTCTGGCAGAGTATCGAACACGCAGCATCCGCAGCCGTGCGTGGCGTATTCCTCCCTCAAAAGGCCAAAACGACCCAAAGCCATGGATTCCTCATTCCCCTGTCAAGTCCCTCCTTTCCTTGGTATTAAAGTGCCAGCCTAATTTGTCCACTGCAAGGGGGCCATCGCATGTCTCAAATAATCCACGTCTAATGACATCAAACTAGTGTGCTTTAGGCACGGGCTTTTGCTTTTCTTTCGTTTTTTGCTTTTTTTTTTAATTTATTGCGGACATATTTGCTTAAGTCAGAAGTTTTTCAAATTAAAATTTTTTATTCTTCACCACAATTCTATTTTTAATTATTTTTTCACATCTTCTTATATAACTATCATATTTTTTAATTATTTTTCACAACTAACTATATAACTAACATATCTTTTTTAACTTTATTCTCTTTGTTCATCATTATTATCCTTATCATATCATATCATTTTATTCCAATTCAAAAACTTTTGCATGATTCAAAAGTTTTAACGATTCGCTTCTATGCTAATTAATTGGACTAAATTTTTAGTTAAGGAGAAACTACTAGGAAAAAGTGTATTTTTTTGGGCTTGAGGACATTATACAATATGCTTAAATGAGGTGTAAATATGATGGGAAGATTAAGTAAAGGGAGCTTGCTGTGTAATGAAATTTGGAAAGATAATTTTTAAAAAAGTAGGTTAGTTACATATTGAAAAAAGGAAATGTGAAAAGATATTTTTTAAAAATAAAAAATTTCATCCAATCCAAGCACCATACATGCTAAACTTATCTAAGTTCATAAGCCAAACGTACCCCAATTTCGCTCCTAAGTCGGATAATTCATTTTTTCATATTTAGGTAACAGAATAAAATCATCTCAATCTAAAATTTATATAATTTTACAAATTGTATGCATTTAAGAGTATTTTTAAAATCATTTAAAACATTCATCCTGCCTAAAATAATAATTCTAAATATTTTGATAATTTCTTGAAAATTTTAAATTTAAATTATTTGCAAAATTTATAGATAATTTTACTTATTTTTAGAAAGTATGCCCTACAAAGTAACTTCAATTAGTACCAACAAAATGACTAATCAAATTTGCACCCATATACAGCACACCTGGATGTTTAAAAATTTAAAATAAATATATATTTTCTAAAATAGTAAAAATTGATTTAAAAATTAAATACATAAATTAATAATTTTATAAAAACACATCTATATAGTCCATAACATTAGGTGCATAGAAGTTCAAGTGCTCACGAGCGCATTGAATTGGAGCCTATTGAATTTGACATGATTATCAAGATTGGGACTGTCTAACCACTTTTATAAGATGGGATATACTGAAGTTGACCTCCCGTATAGTAATTGCAATTATAAAATTATGAAAGAATTTCTTTTTTACCATATACATTTGCAATTAATCCTTAATATATTTATAATATTTCACAAATTTCTTTTATACTCGTAAAATTCTACTCTAAATTCTTACTATACTTATATGTTAACGTAATTGTTATATAACATATTAAAAGGATGACTTCGTCATTCTAAAATTATTCTAATTAAAATTATTCAATCTTTATATAACTCAATTCTAGAGTCATATCAATCCGTATTTTAATTAAAAAATTTTAAATAGTTAAAATAGTCTTATCATAGGTAGAAGAGAAAGTCACGAAACATCCTGGGAATATGAAATATTGGGAAAAAATATTAAGAGCATAAGAAAAATTGTTCGGAAAATTTAGCTGCTCAAGAAGAGCTCGTGTGTCATGCATCAGCCCCTCTCGAGTATCAGGGCGTGGCAAGCTGCGAGCGAGAGAGATTCTTCGTGGATCTTTGAATCTTCTCCTTTGACTCGGGAGCAAGCGACGCCACCCCTCAAATAATACGGTTTTACTGCAGGCCAGCAAAAAAGTGCCTGAGACAGACGCAGAGCGATGCGTGGTGGGCCAGTTCTCGCACCTGGGAGAACATCCATCTCCAATAATGCTCCTTGTTTTGTAATTTTCGGGATGACTCGGATCCAATGCGGCCAGTAGAGAAACTTTCAAGTTTTTCATGATACGTGGACTCTCGGAATTGGTTTGCTTGTTAAATTTATATATTTTTCGATTTTGAATTTCATTACAAATTTTGCCCCCTCTATTTAGGAATGCGGCTACATATTTGTACCATACACTTTCAATATATTTCCAAATATCTTCTATGTGATTTTACCAAAATACCCCTAGTTAAAACTTAAATTTCTCTCCTTGTTCTTATAAAAAGAATGATTTTCATGGCTTATTGTCAGAGTGGTGCATTTTGATGATAATATATACAAATGACTTTTTTTTCCACCTTGGTTTTGGTTTTAATAAGAATATTTTGGTAAAAATACATGGGATAATGTCGTTTGAAAATATGAGAAAAATATATTATTATATTTTTTATATTTGACGTGATAAAATTTTTGAACGAAAAGTTTTGGTATAAAGATATGCTAGAAATAATAATAAGGAGTAGAGAGAATAAGGTTAAAATAGATAGATTTGTTATATAGGTAATTGTGTAGAAATGATTGAAAAATATGGTAGTCATACAAGAAAATATAAAGAAATAATTAAAAAATAAAATAATTATATAATATGAAAAGTTTTTTATTTAAAAGTTTTGTTTGAAAAATTTTGTCTCTTATCAAACATGTTCTTTACAAATATATGATCGTATTCATAAAAATAAGATTAAAAGTTATGATTGTATTTGAAATTAATTCTTTTTATTTTAAAAAAGAAAATTATGTATGTATCTATACTTTTTTTTAAAAAAAAGTGAGGCATATATGTAATTTGAGTGGCTGACCAATGTAGATGAGGCCTACTTATATAGTCGAAAAAAGCAAAAAAAAAAAAATATAGGGTACGTTTGTTTAATATAAAATTTTTCAAATTAAAACTTTTCACTATTCACAACTATCTTATTTTTTTTAATCATTTTCACATTTTCTTATTTAGCTATTTTACATTTTAATAATTTCAATACAATTTATTATACAATTAAGCTATATATTTTAATTTTATTCTCATTACTCATTATCATACCCAATCATATCACATCATTGCCTCCAAATTTAAAAATTTTTATATAAAAAAATTTTCATCTAACTATTTTATAAATATTTTAGCCATTGGCAATCACACCTACGTATAAAAATGATTTTCCCGGGGGCGTTACTGGCCAGGCTTCAAGATTGACATAAGGGGCATGCATCTAAGATAAGATCAGTCGGTGCCGATGGGTTCATCCCAACCGTCAGTTCCAAAGAACGAATACGGAACAATCATAGAAACGCATATAGAAAAGAGAGTATGCTACAAATCATGTCGTATTTTCAAGCCATAATTCTACAAAATTTTGCCTTTTTTTTCTTTTATAATTATCGTAGCATCTGCATAACTAACAGAAATTACACATTACAAACCAACCTAGAGAGTAGAGACGATATTCTGTATGTATGAGCGAATGATCAGAGCCAAGACGCGCCCACTTCTCTGAGCTTGACAACGAGGCCGCCGCCGAGATGCAGGTCCATGAGGCTCTTCAGGCCCCCGACGTGGGCCCCAGCTATGAAGATGGATGGCCCTCCTGCGTCGGCGGTGCCAAGCGCGCGGCTCGCCTCCTGCATCTCCGTTGCGTCCAGCTCGATGACGGTAGGGGGCACGCCGAGCGACGCCAGCAGCTGCCGCATGACATGGCCCATGCAGCAGGACGGGCGGCTGAAGATGATCACCGGATTCTCGGATATCAGCCGTTGGATACGACCCTCCGTCGTCTCTCCGACGCCCATCGACAGCGGCACGGTGGTGGGCGTCGTCAGCTGCAGCCCTCCGCCGTCCGTTAACGACCCCGAGGCAAAGCCCTGCATCTCCGTTATAACGGCCGATGGAAGAAAGACAGAGAGGGGGAGAAGAAGGGGGAGGAGGGCGAGAGAGGGGCGGGTAGAGAGCGAGCCTTGGATGAGTCTGGTATTTAAAAGAAAAAAGAAAATGGAATCCTGATGCACGCTCGCGTCATCCATGCGTGCTTACGTCAGAATCAGGCGATGTTAGGGGGGTAAAGCGAAAGCCCGGAGGCCACCCTTTCCACCATTCCATGTTCGATGCCCTGAATTTCCTTCTGACATTTCCGCCAGCCCTCCTTTTTTTTTTTTTCTTTTTTTTTTTTTTTAAATTTTCTTTATGGAACGTATTAGATGGTTTAATATATGGGTCATCATTCCGGATAGGGGTCGTTAGTTGTTATTTAGGTAAGTAACACCCTTGTGTTTTTTGCGTTTTAAATTTTTTTAAATTTTTTATGATTTATATATTAAAATTTACCCTGTTTTTATGTCCGCGTGAGTTAGACGGGTGTAAATTTTTTGTTGATATTTTAAGTGTGTTTGGTAACGAAGAAAAAATGGTAAGTTAAAATTTTTTAATCTAACAATTTTCATTCTATATAATTATCATTTTTCATCATTTTTTCGTATTTTTGTACAATTATATTACTTTTCAATCATTTCTACGAAATTATTCATACAATTAATTTATTTATTTTAACTATATTTTCTTTATTTTTCATCATTATTCATATTATATCATATTATTTTCTATCAAGTTAAAAACTTTTACAACAAAATCTTTTTGTACAAAAGTTTTATCTCTCCCAAACACACTTATTAAAAATATATATAAGAACACGGCGTTAAATTACCACCAAGTCCCACTTAAGTAGTAAACTGCCATCTAACCACTTTGATGGTACGGTTTTCAATGGCAAGCGAGCTATTTTGTCCTCCGTCTTTGGATATTTAGAAGTTGTGTCTCTAAATAATTTCTAAAAATATATCAAGAGCTTTATTATAATAGATATTTTAAATGAATATAAATATGCCAATAAAAATATTGCGGTCAATTTTTTCTATTAACTAAATGCATGTGTGCCTGCATAAAAATGAAAAAATAACAAATTTTAAAATATCTAGGGGCCCATGGTGAGTTATTAAAGGAATTATGATTAGATGAGAACGAGATAAAGACATGAGTATAGAGTATAGACATTGTTGTGATGTAAAAGTTGTATTGAAAATGGAAAGAATGATATTTAATATTGAAACAAGTTATTTTTCATAATGAAAAATCTTATTCCATGTAAATCCCTTAGAATTTTTCGGAATAAGTACTTCGATATTAAAAGGATATTTTGGTCATTTCATTATACATTTAATATTTTAAGAGTTTTATGTAACTGTAAAGATCAGAATAGATAATGGTAATATACATACGGTGTATTGTCCGTTTTATATTTTCTTTTCGTTTTTATATGAGCCCAAGTGTAGTTAATATATATATATATATATATATTAAATTTTATCATTTTTGATTTATATAATTTTATTTTTTCAAAAATAAAATTTTTTCACCCATCTCACATTCTTTCGCATGCAGAAATGGTAAAATTTTTCTTTTTGAAAATTTATAAAAAATATACAAGAATTTAGAAGTGATAAATTTTAATATATAGAAAAAGAAAATTACTAAAAAAAATATGAATTGCACATGTCAAGCCCGTATATATAGTATCATTGTCCCCATCGCAAGCTAGAACTGCAATTTTTTTAAAAAAAAATTTAAGTCACCTACTTCAAGTACCAAACTTCAAAATCAAATTAAAGTGCGTTTAAAATGTGAAAAATCTTTTAGATGAAAATTTTCTTAGTGTAAAAATTTTAAATCGGAAGAAAATAATATAATATGGAAGCAGTAATGATAAAGAATAAAAAGAATAAAGTTAAATTGAATATGTTAGTTTTATCAAAATAAGAATAAAATGATATAATATGGAAACAGTAATTATAAATAATAAAAAGAATAAAGTTAAAACGAATATGTTATTTTTATTGATAGTTATATAAAAATAGTTTTTTTTATTGGTATATAATTACATATATCTCAACACATATTATACTGAAGATCTGAGACATTCTTACAAATCTGGGGACACACACAACGCCCCAAAGAAATCTGGAAGACACAGCTTCCAAAAGCCACCTGGGAGACTACCTGCTCCCACACTTTTTTTCCACCCAGGAGACCACCATGCTCCCACGCCCATCTATTTGGGACCGAAATCCCGTATGAGATTTGATCCCCCGCCAGCCGCGGCACAAGCGTTCTGTGCCGCTGCTGACGACCAACCGAGCTAGCCTCGGTTGGTTTATATAAAAATAGTTGAAAAGTAAGGTCATTGTAAAAAAGATGTAAAAAAAATTAAAAATAGAATAATTATGAAAAATGAAAAGTTTTAGATATTAAAGCTTAGGTTTAAAAGTTCGTGAGTTAAACGTGCCCTTAGCAAATTTTAAAAACTTGTGGTACGTACGTGGAAATCCCCCTAAAATTCAAAATCGAACAGGAAAGCAGCTGCGTCAGCCTTCGATCATGAGGAAACAACAGTGGCACTGGGCCACTGGCCAGTTCCTGCCCACGTATGACGTCACTCTTGTCCAGCTCTCGTGGACCATCATGGGCCTTCTGCTGCGCTTGTGCCTCTTTTCCCTGTTGGCTTTTGCGCCCGATAGGTTAATCTCATTCTGTCAAAAACCCTGTTGCGAAATAATGGATGATAAAATGAATAAAAAGAGAATAAAATTAAAGTCCTTTAAATTTAGAATTCATGTATTATTAGGGCAATAGTGAGTTATAATATTCATTTTTTCCAATTATGTCATAAATTTGAGAGTCATATGAGTAATTTCACATATTCTCTAATAACGTTAACTTACGAAATGAGTATTTTTGGGATTAAATAAAAATGCATTGGGTATATTTGGAATTTTAGAAATGTAGTAGGTGCATTTAGAATTAAGGTCAAACATGGTGGATATATTTGAAAATAATCATTTCATTTAAGACATATGAGTAGGAGAGAATCATGTGAGTTGTATGGAGTTAAGTTTTTTTTTCAATTGTAATTCCACTCTGTAAAAATTCCACCTGAACCTTTTTTTTATAGTGTCGTATTTCTTTACACTTAAAAATTTTCAATTTAAAACTTTTTACTATTTGTAATTATTATATTATTTAATTATTTCTTGACTTATTCGTGTAACTTTCTACATAACTAATCTATTTATTTTAAATTTATTGTTTTTACTTTTATTATCGTGTATTTGGCTAACAAAAAAAAATTTTCACCAAAACCTTTTAATCTCAACTACTACCTTATTTTTAATTTTTTTACATTTTTATATACAATTAGTCTACTTTTTTAATTATTTATACACAATTATTCATACAACTAACTTATCTATTTTAATATTATTCTTTTTACTCCTCATTATTACCCTTATCATTTCACATCATTTTCTACTAATTCAAAAACTTGTATATCAAAGATTTTTCCTCATAAGTTTTACTATTTTCTAAACATATCCCACAAATTTTTATCCAAAAATTTTATTATTTCCCAAACGTACCGTAGGTTAGGATAATATTAGTTCAAACCTCACATTTTTTTAGTAGGTCCTGATACAAACTTTCTTTTTTTTTTGAGTTTATCCCAATACAAACTCGAGTTTATCTTGAGTTAGTATTCAAATAGAGGATCTTGTTAAAAATGTAGATTAAATACCATAACATTAAAAATTTATACACATAAAGACATGTTTATGCTCAATTTAAATATTATATGTTTTAATATTTTACCAATTCATAAACATAAACCTCATTGTCAAAATAAAATATGAGTAAATATAGTGTAATTTTATGAAAATAGGTTAATAAAATAAATTTCATTCATAATGGATTTTAGTGTTTCTAAACATATTTTTTTAATAATAGTATTTTCTACTAATATTTACAAAACATGAAGTACAATTATGCATAATAATTAATACTTATTTTTCTCAATAAATAAATGAATCTGGTGCCTTTGAAAATTTCAAATTCTAACAATAAATATTTCTAAAACTTATTTTTTAAAAATAAATTAAAGATAAAAAGAAAATAATCTGTAAACAAATTTTTTGTCTATTTAGTTTATAATATAAAAATTAGTTTTTAATGTCGCATATTATGATAATTTGCACAAAAATTGAATGAAATTGAGTTAATTTATTTAGTGTATGTAATAATTTTATAAATTAGATTTTTAATATTTTAAATATATCTATATTTTTATTTTGCAATGAAATATTTTAAATATTGTTTATCATGAGAATTTGCAAGATTCATGTGTTCTAAATTTATTCTTTTAAGGTGAGCGGTATTTTAGTAATACTTTTTTGATATTTTAAGATAATTTTACATAGCCAACTATTAATTGGAAACGTTTTCCATTTCCTACTTTCTACTTTCCATAAAAGTGAAAATACTTGCTTTAGAGTCTATTAATGTGATATTATAAATTTTAAACCGCTCAACACGTATAATATGTCATTGCTATTAGAAAACAAAAGAATTTTCTTATAAATAGTCATAATATACTACAAAATTCAAATCATTTTGTAGTACATACATTTGAGTGTCATTAGTATGAACCCAAGTGTATTAAGGCTCAATGCACCCGGGTGCATATTACCATTTTTTTTTTTTGAATTTTTTGCACAAATGTTAATCTAAGTTTATTTTACATGTCAATTTTTACCATTTTTTGAGATTTTTAATTTTTTTGAATTTTGAAAAATCAATGGCATTTTAGTAATTTTAAATTACTAAAAATGCCTTGATTCTTAAGAAATCTAAAAGTCTTCAAAAATTGTGAAAATTGATATATATGTTAAATACACATATATTAATAGTTTCATGAAAAAAGTTTTAAAAAAATTTTAAAAATGGAGTGAAATACAGTTAATGCACTCGGGTGCATATGATAAGGCCCCACATGTATATCTATTGAAGTTTAAATCAAGTTATATTTTTGAAGGAATTTTATGTTTAATACATAAAATCTTATTTTGAACAAAATGAATAATTTAGATTTCAATCAATCATTATGATTAGGGATGTTAATGATTATAGTTAATTTATCAACTCGCTCTCTCAACCCGTTTACAAATGGATTTGGACTGAAATTTTGAATAAACGGTTTAGAATCTACCAATCCATTTAACGATTTAAATAAATAAATATATTATGATTGAAATTTTACTATATTTAACTCGTTTAACCATCAACCTGTTTATAACCCATTAAAAAAGGTATATATAATTCATAAATCCTAAATCTATTTCTTCAATTTTGATTTTCTATTTCCTCTTTGAGGCATGATTATATACAATATATTATGCATATGCTTAAGTTACAATATTTATTTTTTATTTTTTTATTTTTCTTCATAAATGTGTCTTTCTAAGTGTATTAAAATTATATACCAAGTTTTCTTATTTTACAATACTTTCACATATTTATTTTGGATTTTTAAAAACCAAGTTTTTTAAAGGATAAAAATGACCTACATGCCCCTAAAATTAATGACTTTCAAAAATAAAAAATAAAAATGTAAAAGTATCGTAAAATAGTAAAACTTAGTATATAGTTTAAATACACTGAGAAAAATATATTTATGAAGAAAAAATAAAAATAAAATAAAAATGAATATCGTAACTTAAGCATGTATACAATATATTGTATATAATCATACCTCTTCTTCATTCATCTACAACTCTACGATATCTTTTTTAATGTTGTGCGCTCATGTCAATTTAGGGTTGCAACTTAATATTGGGTTGATCCAAACCCACCCGACCTGACCTGGTTTCAAAACCAAGTTTAGGTTTTATTTTTTAAATTTTATAAAATTAGGCTCAGTTCAACCCGACTTGGGATGACCCAAAATCAATACCAGGTTTACATCAACTCCGTACAAAAACTCAACCCAGTCTGAACCCAATATTCCCTTTAATTTAATAAAATAATTACATTTGTTTACGCATTAAGCATTTTAACAATAATTACAATAAAAGTTCTTTCACGAAATCATAATAATTAAACTATAAAATATTTATTCTAAAACTTAAAGAGAAGTGATCATGTTAGCCCAGGATAAGTAAATGTCACTTAGCCCATTTCAAAAATTCTATTTAAAACAACTCTTTTTGCTTTTTTGTTTCGTACACTTGTTTATCTAAGTGTATTTAATATATAAATCAAGTTTTATTATTTTTAGATATGTGTATATATTTTTTTAGATTTTTAAAAATAAGGGTATTTTAAATATATATATATACACATGGATGTTTAAAAATCTCAATAAAAATAAATAAACATATTGAAAAATGGTAAAACTTTGTCTATATGTTAAATACACTTAGTTAAACAAGTGCACGAAGAAAAAAATAAAAAAATTGTGATAAATAGGTTTTTTAAGGTAGGCTAAGTGGGGCAATTACTTAGCCCGGGCTAATAGGATCACTTCTCAAACTTAAATACTACGTACATTTGTCTATAAAAAGTAGAATATATTGCATTTACATTAACTTTATTTATAGATAATTATAAATATACTAACTATTTAAATTTATTGTGTACATACTAATTAAATATGACATATATAAGTCTTACTTTTATGAAACTTTAGATAATGATTTCATGTAGTCTCATTTTTGTTTCTTATCTTAATTGTTAGTAGGTAAAATCATCATATTCATTGTACTTAGAATTATTCTTTGATTAGAAGACCAACTTTAATCAAAACTAAAGGGATCATAGGAATTCACATGTAAATTATTCACGTATGAATGCAATAATGTTCAAATAATTTGTTATATTTATTGGTAATTTCAACTTTTATTGGTTTGAAAGTAATTTGAATTTCAACACAAAACTAATGTCAACTTGGTATGAACCCGACCCAAACTCAAACCCTAATTTTAATATTAAGGTTAGGGTTTAGATTCATTCAATCCTAGTACAACCCGACCTAAGTTGAACACCTATGTGTCATCATCATTGTCCAATAAAGTGACCTTTGGGCTAGTGCCCTATGGACCTCATTGTATGATATTGTTTGCTTTGGCTTAGTAGCTCAGCCGCATGGATTTAAAATGCATCACAAATTAACTATCTTCCATTGTCGATGTGGGATCCAGTTTCGAGCCATTACAGGCCCACTAGCTTTTGCTTGGTCTTGACTCAACTCTTGAATTCTCAAAATCACATTTACTAGAGGGAAACTATTCTGATACCATTTGTAATGTATAAACCTAGGAAAATAACCTTTGAGCTCGTGGGCTATGAATCTCATAATGTGATATTATCTGCTTTAACCTGACACCTCAACTACATGGTTTTAAAATACTTCATACTAATTTTCAAGCTTTGAGCCGCTTCTAAGCTATGAGAAACTCTCTCCTCTTTTTTATGTAAGATTCAATTTTAGGCCATTACATCATGTAACCTGTCAGTATTAATCAATTGAACATAATAATTACACACAATACAAACTTAAATTTAAATTCGTTTGGTTTTAATTTATTTACGATATATATACAACTCGTTAATAACCCGCGAAACTGTTTATTAAATAGGTTATAAATGGGTTAAAGTTGAAACTTTTTAAACAGATTAATAAACAAATTATGGTTAAGACTTTCTAAATGGATTAGGACTAGGGTTAGATTCTAACTCATCCAACCTGATTTGTTAACACTCCTAATTATGATGGGCTCCAAAATAAGTGTTTCCACTTTTATGGAAGTTGTGAAATATTATATTTGCCAGTTTCCCTTGTTGTATGTATATATAATGATCTGCAAGTACACTCACTTAGTTTGACGATAATTGTAAATATATATGATAATTTATAAATACACCTACTTAGTTTACCATAGTTATAAATATACCCATATAGTTCAAAAAATTGCAATTAATTCCACATTATTTGACTACAATTATAAATATACTCATGCTATTATGGCGCTATTATTGCATCAATGCAACATGAGTATATTTGCAAAGATATACAATTATGTGAATATATTTATAATTTCAAAAATAAAGTAGATATGTTTAGTTTTTGTAAAATACTTACATAATTTATATATTTTTGCAAATATACCTATACTGTGACGGTGCAGTAATGACATTATAATAATGTAAGTATATTTGCAATTATAGTCAAACCATATTATAATTAAATTTTAAAAAGTATGTGAGTGTGTTCATAACTATAGTCAAACTAAGAGAGTATATTTGCAAAATATGCATATATGAAATAAAATTTGCACTTTTGGAATTTGTAAATTTATTACTTGTAAAGAAGACCTTGAGTTTTTCATATTTGCAAGTTAAAACCTATAAATCTTCAAGTTTTGCAACGTAGATGTCGGAATTAATAACAAGAGCATTGATCTTTTCAATTCGGTCTGATTTCAGATGGGTTCAAAAATATTGTTTTCTTTTTCTAAAATTTTTTTGTATATATGTTAATCTAGTTATATTTAATTTTAAACCAAGTTTTACCTTTTTTATATGTATACATATTTATTTTGAATTTTTAAATATGGAGATATTCAAGCTATTTTAAAACAGTAAAACTTGGTTTATATATTTATTAAAAGAATTTCAAAAAAATAAAAAATATGTGTTTTCAGACCGGTCTGAAATCGCTGGATTTCATACCCGTTCGAAAAGATCATTTGGTTAATAACAAACTATCGAACTATGGAATCCCAATATAATGCATATGTGTATCGAAGCTCAACGCATGCAGATGTATAACTCTTTTTTCTTGATTTTTGACACTAACATGTAGGCTCAAGCATGAACATCTTACATATAGAATTTTATATTTTATATTTTTTAAAATTTGAAATTATGATAATAAAAATTTTCATTATTTCATAATTCCAAAAAAATTAAAAATTAAAAATTATAAAATTATAAAATATAAGGTGCTCATGCTTGGGCGCACGTATTAATGCTAAAAATCAAAAATAGAAAAGGGGTAATGCATAGGTGTACACTGAATTGTAACTCTTGACGATCAAGTTTAAAACGCAACAAAAGAAAACTTACAACATAAAATGTTAATATACAAACTTTGGATACCAAAATGCAAATATGCATATCAAAAGGTTAACCGTGCGCATCGCCCAAGGTATATCTAATATCCGGCAGGTTAATCCAATTATGTTTTGGGAAAACCTTCTTACTTTCAATATTTACATATTAGACCCCATAGTTTGCATATTTACAAATTGATCAATGATCATTTACGCAATTATGACCACTCAAAACACCTTTTTTATTTTTTGAAGTTTTTGAATAAAACTATTAATCTAGGTGTATGTTATCTATAAGCCCAAGTTTTTAAAACCCAAAATTTTAGTTTATAGATAACACGCATATAGATGAACAGTTTTACTAAATTTTTTTAAAAAAATTAAAAATTGGCATTTCAAACTGGTTTGAGAAGACCGTGGCCCTTACATATTATGACCCTTCAAGTTTTTATTTTCGTATAGTAGACCCTAATGTTAAGGGTTAGTGAATAGTCATTAACAACAATGTCCATTTTAAAGAAATTATCAACTTCAAAATTTTATTTTTAAAATACGTAAATAAAATTTTAATTTATAAAATATGCAAATTAGAGAATTTAGTTTGTAATTATAAATTTATAGGGTCTCATTTGCAAAACTTTCAAAAATGACTTTAGTGTAGAAACTTTGTAAATATAGTTAATAATGTATTTTCTTTTTGGGCTCGAATTCTATACACTCGAGCGCACTTAGCATTGGTGCACCTAGATGTAAAAATATATTTTTAATATTTTTTAAAATTTTTGTAAAGCTATTAATTTAAATATATTTAACATATGTATTAAGTTTTAACATCCTTGGAAATTTATATATAATTTTTTTTATTTTTCAAAAAGAGTGGTATCTTAGTCATTTTTAAATTACTAAAAGAGCTCTATTTTTCAAAAATAAAAAATATTTACAAGTCTTTGAAAATGGTAAAAATTGGTTTGTAGATTACAAAACTTAGATGTGTATCGGAACTAAGTGAACCTAGGTGCATTGAATCATGTGCGTTTCTTTTTTTATCTAATTAAAATACAATCTTTTACTTAAATTGCATGTTCCTTTTTTTTGTCAACAAATAATCAACATTATCTTATCAAAGGGTATGCTTAGGAATATGCAAAAAGGAAACTTTTTTTTACATTTCTTGCATAAACTTTTTGGTATGATTTAACACCTTACTTTTTAATGTTATTTCTATATTTTAATTATTTTTCGCATATTCCATATAACTATCTTGTCAATTTAAACTTTTTCATTTTACTACAATTATTACCTCTATTTGTCATATCTATTTGTCATATCAACAATAGCTTCTTACTTTTTAAAATATTTTTCCGTTTCATTTTGCTAGATTTACTTACTCATCTTATTAAATACATTTTAAGTTTCACCACCTGCGTGGTAGGAGTAATGTGCTTCTTAGCTCAAGTGGGTGGTTCGAGTCCCTCATCCTCTTTTTCCATTTAAATAGGAATTTTTATAATATAATACTTCTGATGTGAGGATTTTATAATTTCCGCCCTTACAATGGGGGTTTTAGAGATTTGCCTCTTGTAGTGTTTATAGCAAAAATTTACTCCATAGTGTAAAGGTTATGAATATGCCTCGCTGCAATACTAGTTGGCACATTGTATCCAATAAAAAAAATACATTTTCAGTTTCTTCTTATCCTCGGGGAGCGCGTTATGATTTTAAGATCTATCTATTTTATTTAGGTACATTTCTTTGTTTCCTTGACATATATCCTAAGTAATTATATTATACAATGGCTCCCAATCCTATAGAACCAGTTCGACGAATTTGAATTTATTGAACCTCTTCCCTCGCGGCCCATCTTGATAATTATACGATATTCATTCGACTAATCAGTGCACTAAAATTATTTTCCCCATTAGGGAGCTACTTTGATCCTAATCAAAGATGTGCACGGCAACATCTAATAAAAGTGTAGAATCAATGAAAATAATTGTCTACTTAAATGGCCTACCGACAAACAGAAACCCATTCAATGTCCTTGCAAGACCCGTATCCGGCATACTACACACGCATGGCCTAGAAGGCCAGGGTGGAAAGACATGTTTAGAATACAAAATAATAATAATAATAATAAATAAATAAATTGTTTTTTACAAATATTTCTCACATTGAACAAATCCATTTAATCTAAGGAATATTTATAAGAAATACATTTTTGTATTTCGAAGGTATTTTTTAAAATTTTTATTGTTTATAAGGATACTTTTGTTATTTTAAAAAGGGTGATTTGCAAACATACCCACTAAGTTTGACTATATTGCAAATATACCCACATAGTTTATGGAACTATAAATAAATTTCACATAGTTTCACCATAATTGCAAATATACCTACGTCATTACGATGTCGTTACTAGACCGTTACTGCGTTGATATATTTGTAAAGATATGCAAATTATGGGTATATTTGCAATTTTAAAAATTAAGTAGGTATATTTTATTTTTGCAGATATATCCACATAGTCTATATATATTTGCAAATATAATCACGTCGTAATAGTACAGTAAAGACACCATAACAGCGTTATTACTGCGCGTGTATTTATACAATTATGGTTAAACTATATGACAGTTATTTGTGATTTATGAAACTATATAGGTATATTTACAATTATGATCAAATTAAGTGATATATTTGCAAATTATGCTTTAGAAAAGGATTTAGGGTATGTAGATATGCTTACAATTTCAAGTAAACCTTGTAAATATATATATATGCATATTTTATAAAAGTGATAAAAGTTACAGCACTGTTGCAATTTTGCGAAACTTTGTAGGTATGAATGGAACGCCAAGGTATTCAAAATTTAAAGGATCTAAATGGAATAAAGAATGTGGTTCTATGTCTTGTAAATGACAAAGTGATACTTAAAACGTAAAAAGTTGTATTGAAATATGAGAAATTTATTAGAAATAAAAATTTGTCTTGGGAATGAGAAATGCTATTTCATTTATATCTCTGTAGTTTTCCTGTACTGCTTATCAGGATTACACTTGGTTGCTAAAGCAAAGATTTTGCCTCCGAGTTCTATTTTCCAATGCACTTTTTTTTTTATATAGTTGGATATCTGATCTTAAATAACTAATTACTTTATTTTTCTATTATTTTTACTTCTATATTTCAATTAATTTTTATTACATCTTTAGGTACTACTGCACTTATATTTGGTAAAAAATTCGTACCATACTTTTTAACATGCATTTTTATACAGCTATGAGGCTCTTCAATAATTTATATTCGTCTTTTTAACTAACATTCCTTACCACATGTTATCACATCGCTCTCGAATCCTTTCCAAACTTTTTTCTACAATAACTTTACTACATTAAAAAAAAATAATTTTTACCTAGGGAAGATGAAGCCAGAGAATGGGGGCTTTGCGTCCTCCACCACCGCATGAATGATAATTATAGTGGAAAAAAAAGCATTTGTCTGCCACAAAAAGAGGGAAATTATAAGATCATATACCAACAAAAGGAGATTCCAAAAGCCACGCGCCGATGAATTAGTATCATCCTTTGCTTTGCTCATCTAACTACTTTAGTTTCCTTTGGTGGGTTTAACTCTTTCCCCATCACATCTCTGCCTTTCATTTGCACGATTCCATATTCCTGTCTTTTGGGCTGCTGTCATACATATTCTTGAATTATTAATTAGTTAGTGCAAACAAATATTACTGAAATGAGCTGTTAAGCTTTTATCACAGTCATCGAGCAAAGCAAGGCCCATGGGATGGTATATTGAAGCTAGTGCTGTCCACACTAGGGGTGCGATTTGTTTTGAAATAAAACTTTTAAACCAAAATTTTTAATATAATACTGTTAATTCTCTGAAATTATCTTATTTTTTAGTCATTTTTTCGTAATTCCTTATACAAATATTTTATTTTTTAATCATGCCTATACAGCTGCCTATACAATTAATCTATCTATTTTAATTTTATTCTTTTACTTTTCATCATTATCTTTATTATATCACATTATTTTCTTCCATTTTAAAAATTTTTATCCAAAAACTTTTCATTCAAAACTTTTATTCCTTTTCAAACACAGATTTTCATTCAATAGGATCTAGAAGGCTGATTTTTTCACCTAAAATTTCAATTTGGCTCTAAAAAAAAGCCAAATCCTATAGCAATTACAGCCAAAAGTTTTATAATTTTTTGCAGCTAAATTTTATACTTTTGGTTGCATTGGATATGAAAAATGACTTCGTTTAATTCAATGTCACCACTCAAAAACAACAAATTATTTGTAATTAGGTAATTAAGTGTAGTCAAATATATATCTAATGCAACTAAACATATATTACATATATATACAAAAAATTAGGCATATTAAATAAAATTTGTTGTAATGCCTTGGGATATGAACCGCGATGTGGATAGTATGAAATTTTCGATTTGCGATTAAAAAAATTTCGCTTAATTATACAAATGTCATGCATTCTACCATCCTAAATAGAAATCCATAAATATGGCCTTGCAAAAATTTGAATCTGAGTGGATGGAGTTGGGTGGGATGAGCAATAAATAGGAAAATTTGGGTGAATTTTTTTGAAATATATAGAGTAATGTTATGAAAAAGTTGAAATAGATAGATAAATTATGAAGCGATGTCAAAATTTTAAGGAAAAGACAAGAAATAAGTAAACTCGGCGTCAAGTAAAAAAAAAAGTTAACATTTTAATTATCTCAGCATCATATTTTTTTATTATTAATTTTATATATCAATTATTTTTTATATCTTTCTATACAATTATTCTATCCATTTTATTTTTATTGTCTTGATTCTTTTTATACTTTTTTTTGTTGTTTTCGATGACAATTGACAAGTTTACAATGGAGCATTCTGCTCCCGCGGGAACACGAACCTGCATAAACGCACGTACCCCCAATGTGCTTGCCACGGCGCTGAGCAATGGTGCACTTATTCTTTTTATACTTGGTTTTGAACAATTCTTGTTAACAATAAAAAGTCTTTATTAGCAAGTGAAATATATATATAGGGAAATAATCCAGTGCATGCGACTGCACCGTGCAGTCCATGCACTGTGGGCCCCACCTGATCATAAATGTAAAATCCA
>JAXCLR010000001.1:2843163-2853885 GCA_035584095.1 Annona squamosa
GAAATAATCCAGTGCATGCGACTGCACCGTGCAGTCCATGCACTGTGGGCCCCACCTGATCATAAATGTAAAATCCACCCCACTCATTGTATTTAAAATTGTTCACTTTATTAGCATACCAATTTTCATCCAAATCCAACATGTGTTCAGTCCCCATCTTAAAATGGTGCAAAATTAACGTAATAAAATAGTTTAATGTAAATATTAAGTTTAAAATAGTTTTTTCAACATCTAAACCATCTAAAGTAGGATTTATATATGGATAAATGAGTGTATGAAGTTTCATTATAATCTAATATGTGTGGGGTATATTTTACAGCAGACTACACCGTAATTACGGTGCAGTCCGACTACACAGGATCAGATCTCATATATATATATATATATAATATGCATTTGGCATTTGGGAAAAAATAAAAAAATTGAAAAAAGCAGAAAATAATATGATATGATAGATGTACTAATTAAAAATAAGGAGAATGAATTTAAAAAAGAAATGATAGTAGTATAAAAAGATGTAAAGAAATTATTAAAAAAATAAGATAGTTATATGAAAAAAAATGTGTAGAAAGGAGGAGGAAAACTTTTCTCAGAATTTTTTCGTTATTGTCAAATGATCTCTTATCTAACTAATAAAATTTTCTTTATTTATGGCGATGCATTGGGAAAAAAATTTTACTTGATGATAACAATGCTTTTACGATAAAAACAAATTTAGTCGACTAAATATAAATATTACGAACTAGTGACAATCAACTTTCTTCTTAATAGCTTCTATACAATATATATCAACAACTATTGACAACTAAAATTTTCTTTAAAAATCAAAATTTAACTTTCTACAAGAAAATGTTTAACAGTTTGGAAGGATTTAAGAAGTTTGATTGAGATGAACAAATAAGATAAAAATGTAATAATTCATGTTGCAAAATGATAAAAGTCGAATTGAAAATTAAGAAAGAGTTTTAAAAATTCGCAAGCTGTCTAAAAAATAAAAATACACATTATATCTAGGGCATATCTATTTAAAACAAAATTTTCAATCAAAAAATTCTCACTCTTCCCAATTATTTTAATTTTTAACCTTATTTTGCATCTTTCTGCATGAGTACTTTACTTTTCAATTAATCAACCTACTTATTTTAACTTTATTTTCTCTATTTCTTATTATCACTCATATCATATCATATTATTATTATTATTTAAATTCAAAAATATTTACATTAAATATTTTTTATCAAAAATTTTATCACTTACGAGATACAACCGTGAAAGATCCACCCAACCGAAAACTAAAATGGGGGAATTTACAAAAGCTGACGACAGCACTTCCGTCTGTGAAGAAATGCAGGCCCAGTCCCCATCTGATCTTAGTAACATTAATGATGCTCTTGACCTCGTTCGAGGTCCGTAAACCAGTCCAAAATTTTGTCTTACCACAAACACGATGAAGGGCTCAGATTACACGCAGCTGTGAAAGGGCACTAATGCTTTGAGTGGCTTTTTAATGATTGTAAACCCATGCGCACGCCCATCGGAATTTTCTGTGTGTATTTTTGTGGGAAGTTGGGCGGCTGTGACATGGGCGTAGGAAGCAAGCTGATTATTCCGGAATCCGGGGGTCGGGCAAGTCCTTGTCGGCTCTTATATGTCTGTCTTTCATCTCCCCAGGATTTCTTTGGACTCCTAAAGAATGGGATGTGATGTACCATCCTTACGAATTGCCTGCAAATTTAAAAATGAAGAATATTGCTTCAATGGCGTCGATCACCTCATTATTTTGATGATTTAGCGTCTGCTTCGCTAGACATGTAGGCACTAAACATACTCTCTAATCTTTCCTTACCCTCTTTTCAAAGATTTAGTGCTTAGCGATCCTATTCCTCTAATATTACATTCCACTCATACTTTTGAAAAACATTCTCTTCTTAACCTCCTCATCCACTCACTACCTACATTACCAAAAACTATGCTTTAATCCATATATATCCAATTCACACTCATTTAGATTAACATCACTTATTTAATTTATTATGTAGCAAAAATATCTTATGTAAGCTAATTATGGAAGTTCTAAAATCAAAAGTGGGAAGGTAGGAATGAAAAAGGTTAAGGAAATTTGCAAATATGCCTACTTAGTTCAATCAAAATTGCAAATATACACATGTAGTTTCAGAAATTATAAATGACTTAACATAGTTTAACCATATTTTGTAAATAACCTACACTGTTATAACATAGTCAGAGTGTGAGTGTATTTGCAAAAATATGCAAATTATATGGATATATTTAGTTTTTACAAATATATTTATGTAATTTGCTTATTTGTGCAAATATACTAAGGCTATAATGGTATTATAATTGCGTGAGTATATTTAGAATTATGGTCAAACCATGTGAGGTTATTTATAATTTCTGAAATGTTGTAGGAATATTTGTAATTATGGTCAAATTAAGTGGGTGTATTTGCAAATTACCCAGAAAAGTGATTTTTTTTTTTTAGTTTTACATGTTGTCAAATATCTTAAATGGACCGTACTTCCTTGAAAGTATATAATGATATGTAAATATTATGAAAAATAACCCAGATACATTTATATATGGATTACAATGTTATAATAATTTATTTTTAGAGGAATGATGTTTTAGAGTTGAATAAACAGCTTAATTTAATGTTTGATTTGCACGAAATTGATTTCTAATTAAATGAATAATGTTAAATAAAATAAATCCATCGCATTTTAATTTAACCATAAAAGTAGGCCAAAGTGACCATGGAAGCATACCTCTTAAATATTATGAGCTTGGAATAAACGTACAAATCGTCTGTCGAATAAAGATTAGGCCTACTCTAGGAATCATGCATGCTAGTAAAATTTTCATTATCTTGTAGTACTATAATAAAAAAAGATGACCACCCAACCTCTTGGGTGAAACTGGTTAACCCAACATATTATAATCGTTGTGCTGTCGGCTTTAGGAGTTTTTTCAATAGAAAATTTATTTAAAAGTCTTATTCTTCAAAACAACATGAGGAGAAGAAATATTTTGAAGTGTGCTCCACTGTATGAATCCTCTACTGACGCCGAAGCAGACAGTGTGGGCCGGCGTTCATATGGAATCCCTTCCTCACAACAGTTACAGTCACAAGCATCCAAAAAGGGTTTTTGCATAATTGACCCTTCAAGGTTTTTGCTTACTTCGGCTCCACTTTTTGTAGATGTATTGAAATGTTTTTCCACTTATTATATGCCTAAGGAAAGTTACACTTTCAAGCTAAAATTGGGCACTTCTTCGACTTGATATATAACTCATTATTTTTTAAGATTTATAATACGTCTATGAGTTGCATCTTATGTTCTTTACATTAAAGCTAGCATTATGTATAAGATAAGGTAGAATAATAGCGAGGCAGACTTTATCCACAGAGACATAATAAAATTTGAATTGTTGTCAAAAGTGTTAGTAAAAATTTAACAACTAATAATCCAAAGAATAAAAATTTAACAACAACTAAATTAAGAATAAATTATAGAAATAAAAATAAATCTAATTTAAGAAAGAAATAAAAGAAGATGAAAGTAAATTTTATCTAAGAAAGCAATAAAAAGATAAATGAAATAAATTTAATCTAAATATTATAAAGTAGTAAATCTAGTCTAAAAATTAAAACTACATGGGCGAATTCTTTACCCCTAATTCCATTTATTCCCATGAACTTTTAAAATTTTTTCTCATATCTATGAAATTTCGTTCTAATTCCACTTGCACCTCACCATTAGGGATCCGCTAATCCTTTGTGAAATGACAAATATATTCATCCATAATTATAATTTTATAGCTAAAAATTCATATAACAATGAGTTTTTAATGATTATACAATTATACAATTATATATTATTAAATATGAATATTTAACTTTAAGCAAAATAACCTTAAATTAGATTATGGCCTGAATATATTCGTCATTTTATAAAAGAACTAACAACTCATTAATTAGATCCCTAACGGCATAAGGTATAAGTAAAATTAAGATGAAAATTTATGGGTACAATTTTTGAAAGTTCATAAGTATAAGTAAAATTATAAATAAAATTCATGGATGTACGTGGAATTTGCTCCAACTACAAACTAAAGCTTAGCAATTATAAAGTAATAAAAGCAAATGCAAAGCAATAAAATAAATTTTATATCACTCTAAAATGAAGAGCAGATCTCTTCCTCTGTGGGCTGTTTATTGCTTGCTTGGGTACATCTCCCTTAGATGAGACTCCCAAATTGTATGTGAGAAATGATTCGGGTGGAATGTAATCCGACGTGGGATTCATGTCTCTTCGTTAAGTTGCTTTGGTTTCCACTGTTTATTCCTTTTCCTAGCCGCCTTCCACTCTTTACACCTTGCCGGGGTATATTGTTGTCATTCCTTCTCCATATGCTACCACATCACCAGTCTATCTGCCAGCCTTAGCACATGTGTGCTCTGTGGGGGACAGTTCATCGACGTTGGATTTTGAATGAAGGCAGCGTGGCGGTTGATCAATTGGTGGAGCAAGGCAGATTGGCTTGATTGCACCACCGCCGAAATTAGGCCCGTTGGATTCAATGGCCGAAATGAAGATCATTGGAGACGGCTTGAGAAGGTTGGAATAGAAGGAAGCTTCAGCTGCTAGCCTGAATGAGGTGATCACAGTTGTTTCATTGTGGATTGGGTCACTGTTGGGATAGAAGTTGCATTTTAATTGGAAGATGTTGGAACTTGTAAGGGGTTTTTTTGCACATTTGGGAATAGTCGAAACAGGGAAGGTGCTAGATTTGATAGTTGTTACCGTCGGAGGCCATGGATGGCAGCCATTGTGCCGAAATTACAGTGGCTAGCACCGGTAGCAGGTGGAGTTGGTGCTGAAACGAATTGTTAAAGAAGAGATCGAGAGTAGGGTGCAATTCGGTCCGGGTTCAATCCGAACTTAGTCTACCGAACCCAAGTTGCAATAGTGTTAAAACTACCTATTTTCGATCTCCGAGCCTAATTTTCCCCATCTGAACCCAAACTGATTTCAAATTGATTTCAAATCGGTTCGACCTCGGGTTGAGACCCAAACCCGATTTGATACCCTGACCCAAAGTCTCTAACTCCCATTCCCGCTTCTATCAAACCCTCGTTTCTATTGCAATTCCTCCTTCCAAGCTGCAATTGTTGCTGCTATAGCCTGCAAACCTATTGTGGATGGAGATCTTCTTCTTCAAGCTTCCTTTCTCTTAATGACAACCAAACCCCAGCCAGCAATGCGGCTGCCGTGAACTTGTGTTGCTTCCTATTCTTCTCATTCTGTTGTAGCCATGATGCCTCCTCTGTCAGCCAATTTCTACCCCTTCTCCTCCTTCCTCCTCTTCTTCTCCTTTCACTACTATTGTGTCATGTTGTGTTATGCAATTGTTGATTTTCGCCTTTTCTTCTCCTTCCTCATCTTCTTTTCCTTTCATTGCTGCTATGTCGTGCCACCTCCTCTTCTCCTCTCATTGTTGCCATGATGCCTCTTCTGTGTTCCTCCTTTTGCCATCATTCTTCTAAAAGAGGTTTGATTCCCTTTTTGTTTTTCTAAAATCGCCTTTTGGTTCTTCTCAAATCCCTTCTCATTGTTAAATTGGTTTTAGTGTTGACCATTTATATATTCTTTCTCGTTCAACTAGAGCATATTTCTTCCATCAGTTGCTAGTTTCCAATTCTTCTCCAGCCACTGGATTAGTATATTTTATCTTCATCCAGGCACCAGTCAAATATTTTTAACAAGCTATTTTATTGAAGAAAATGTTACTATTATGTTTGGGTGATGGTTTACTTTAGTTATTAATGTGAAAACTAATGTGGTATTTGATATAATATTTTGATTAGTTTTGTTATTTTTGTAATATGGGTAAAATGGTTGATCAACCAGCATTCCAGCTTGAAACTCGACCTAAGATTAATTTCAAAAAAATAGGGTAGGATTTGAGTCCATAAATAGGGTTATGGTTAGAATTAGAGTTAAGATTCTAAAAATAGGATTAGAGTTAGAGTTTAAGCGAATCTGAACTTTATGAGCCCGAGTTGCACTCCTTAGGAAGAGGGGCGATGACATGGAAAAAATATAATATTACGGTACGTTGCAAAAGAGATGAATTTGCAACAGATGAATTTTAAGTGAGAATTGTACCTTTATGGTCGTCGGAATAAAAGGGATAAAGGAAGCACTAGTGTGTGGCTTTAGTGTGGCAGCTGGCGACTGGGTTCTACACAACCATGTATTCCACCAATCGGAAGATGATGGAATAAGCCTATAGTGTTATGGAGGCGCATGCTAACTTGTACACATGCAACATCTATTTTTACCACACAAACAATTGATTATCCTGAATGCCTTGATTTGGCATAATAATTTCAACTATCCTACATGTCCCACAAGATAGATAATTATGCTTGTTTGATTTGTGATTTCAATATATTTTAAGGTACACTTTCAATATTACTATGATGTATTAATTCGTTTTTAATTTCACCTCAAATCATTTGAGTGGATTAGCAAGCATTCTTAGTTATGTTGAAGTTCATTTCACTCAACACAAGTCATTTTATATTATCATAACATTAAAATCATCATATTTTATATTTTAATGATTAATGCTCGATGGTTCATTTTGTAAAGAGTACGAAATTTTAAGAAAAATATTATTTTCATGAAATTTCACATAAAACTCATATTTAATTAAATCCTTTTCTAATTAAAAAATATACTATTAATATGAAAATATGCAATAATTCTTCGAATTATTAGTGACATTATCTTTAGTTCACAGTTGAAGGACTATGTTGAAAACGATGTTCATGCGCAAAATCAGATAATAAAACACTTAGTAGCACACATGTCAAATAAAATATCCCCATACACATCTAAAAATGAATGATAGCCATATAATATCTTTTCAATCTAATCTTGATTCAAGTGGAGTGCACACATTTGTGTTTGAAGTCTCTAATTCTAATGTAGCTCACCTTGTAGTTGTGATGCCACTAGCTTGCTAGGTGATCAGGTGTGAGGATGATTCAGTTACGGCTGATTTTGTATTATACCCACATGGAGGCAGTATTTTCCACTATGTCCAGGCTCCTCACACTTATCTCGTGATCAGTGTTCCATCTGACCGCATTTAAAATATGTATTTGGGTTAAAGAAGAACTCCCTTTAGTAGAATCTATTACAAGTCGCACTTTATACTCTTTCGTTAAGCTTATTTTTGCTTGTAATTGATGGTCCCTTCTTGCCAACAAAAAGCTTGAGTTTAGAAAGCAGATTTTTTGCTTCTTTGATGATGGTTTATTCTTCCATCACATCTTTATGCTTCTCAAACAAACAGTGTACCTCCTTTATATCGTCTTCTAATTATAATGCTTGCTTTACAGACTCTTCATAGGTGGCATAGTAGATGGAGATAACTCTTCTCCTAATGCCTTTGGCCAGACTATCCTCGAACTTATGCTTCTTTGCCTCATTATTAGCAAAAATTTTAGGGACAAACTAGAGAAGAGAGAACTTGGTCTCATTTTCTAAGATTATCATGTTACCTTAAAGTTGGTTGTTGAATTCTTTAGCTTTGGCTAGATGAACTAGGAGGAAAAAACTTTTTAAAGAAAGCTTTTTGAACTTATCCTAAGTGATCTTTTCTTTCTTACTTTTGAAAATCCATTTCTCATTTTCCCACTACTTGTACATGTCTTCTAATTGCTTATATGTACACCCAAGGAAGTCTAAAATCCTAATAATATTCTCTATCCAATTTTCAATTATTATGTCATTAATCTAGTAAAAAACAATTGAATCTTTTTTCCTTTGAGATTGACGCATCTTATCATTTTTCCTACCAGTATGGGATGAGGCTTTGAAGTTTGTTCTCCTTCCATTGTTGGTCCTATGATGCAATTTTTTCCATTGAAGTTTATTTCTTCCTCTTGAGAAGTTTTTTTTTATTAGTCCTCCTATTATTCTGACCCAAAGGGTTATCATTTTTTATTGAGCCACCATCTTAATAGATTAGCTCAACTACTCTAGCCATTTTCATATTTCTATTTGGATAACATCTCCAATTAGGATGATATTATTTATTTGCGCATTAGGCATAGATATTTAAGCTCCTACTTAGCTGATGCTTTCTCCACCATGAGTTTTATTTTCTCATTAGTTGCTATGATGATCATGATCATCATAGCGAAACATTAAAAATATAACCCCACAAATTGTTGATTCAATATGTTAAAGGAAAATTGATGCAAATAAAAATTATAAAATAATAATTTGATCTATTACACCCTAAATTCTTTCAATCTATTGGCTAGGGCAAAAAAACTTAGTATTAGTTTTCTCGCCACATCTATGATACATAAGAGCTATTTTCAAGTATTTCCATATTACATGATCTTTTGCTTTGCAATTAATGGCAAACCTAGCAAGCAGGGGCATGGTGTATCCCATAGAAGTCATATTTTTTGGATAATTCTTTTGAGACGAGCTACTTACAAGTTCCTTCTTTTCCTTTTGACTTTTTCCTGACCTCCTATTACTCATTCCTATCAGTGTCTTCAACTCTTTTATCTTTTGCTAAATGGAGTTAGAAGTTCTTACCACAAATCTCATAAAAGTTCATTATATAGGTAGATCATCTATCTTTTCATTTAGGAGGTGTCTCTTTTTAGCTAGAATCTAGTGACATGAAGGATGCCAAGGCACAAGGCTTAATAAGGTATTTGAAGAGATATCAACTTACTTTGAAGAATCATAATTGCCTCAAGTTGATCTTTTATGGACTAAGAGGAAGTCACTATATTGTTTTTCTTTGAAGGTACCTCTTTTGATTTTGTATCCTAATTTATTTGCTATGGTGGCACGAGTTTCTATCATCACATCTCATATTGTATTGCATTTATAACCTCCAACAATTTAACCTTCTTTCAATGAATTGAGATTATCTCATTTTCTATTTTTAACTTATAAACTGTTCCCTTGATGGCAATCTTAATGCGAGCTATTATTTAAAAATGAAATCATGGCATGACTTCCATAGTTTGTATTATCCAAATATGAAAATTATTAATTTGTTTGTATTAATTTTAATCCACTTTGATACCACTTCTAATGTTCCAACATCAAAAGTAGCACTTTTTTACTTGGTTTAAAATTGGCATTAGGTTATAATGATGGTCTAGCGGAAGTGCTTGGCTTAACCAGGCAAAAAGAAGCCTATAGGTGTAGGCCTAATAGTAGCAAAGGTCTAGTAATAGAGGCATACTTAGAAGATTGGGCCTGTTCAGGCAATTGAATGATAGACCTGAGCGATAGTGCTAATGGCAAATGGTTGACCCTAGCATGCCACATGGCACATCTAGAGTCGTCCATGTTTATGTCTTGATATTTTGATGCTCTAGTCCCCAATTTTGGTTATTTAATAATTAAGTTCTGTGTTTTGGGGCACTTAAAGTAAATAGATGAATCTAATTTGTCATTAGAGATTAGGCTGACTTAGTTGGGTGGATAAATGTATAAATCATGATTAAAATTTAATTTATAGGCCACCTAAGATGACTTGGTTATTGCATTCTAAATGACGTAAAATGTTTTATGTTTAGTTTCATTTGCTTAGTATACTCATCTGCTTTTATGTAACTTGTTCCATAATGGCTCTGACAAATGATAATTGCATTTTGACAATGCTAATAATAGAACTTAATCATTCTTCAATTTTCAAATTAGTGACAGTAAAATATAACCCAAAGAGATGAGATTCTCTCACTGTATTGAAAGGTGGATAAACTAGTAGTCTATAAGGGCAATATAGTTTGACATGCAATGATATAAACCCATCCCATTGTGGTGGGTAGTTTAGGAATAGAATTAGCAGTGCAGCTTCTAGACAAAAATACTGTGGTAGCTTTCTCCCAGTTTAGAGAAAATCAACTTGGGATAGTCATGATACTTCGAAGCGAGTCAATTCCTTTTCACATAATCCCTCAAATCCTCATGTCATGATGTTGTTAGCCATTACTAGATTACCATATTCCAGTATATAAGAGATATGCTCTGAGGGCAGATAATTCCATTGTACAAATAACCTCTATGAGATGAGTGGTAAGGTCTTGTAATATTATCTAGCAAAGGAAAGATTTAGATATGTCATCAAAAATCACTAAGAGGAGGTCAAAGGTAAAGGCAAAGGAGGATAAAGACAAATGTGAGTAGCTCATCTCAAATGGTGTTATTTAAGAAATATACCTTATGTTGAGAAAACACTGCCCACCGTGCAAGTTTTACTATTCATACTTTAATCACAAGATGAAATATCATGAAATATGAGAATAGCAAGAGATATCTCTTATTTTTCATAAGTGTGATGAGAAAGGTCATATTAAATTTCAATGTGCTAACTAGTAAATTAAAAGAATTTCATATTAGTAAGTTGAATAATTATTCTGTAGTTTGTTGCTAAATTTTTTTGTCATCGCTAATAATATTATTTGCAATAATTTTATCTTAATCTTTAGCATGATTACTTTATTAGGTTGGGTTATTTTTGTGATGTTTAGCTATAATAGAAAGATTTTTATGGAACTTAATGTGAGGATCAGGTATTTTATTCTATTTTTATTATAACTTTTCTCTATTTATGAGGTAACTTATGAACATGCTAGTAAGAATTTTA
>JAXCLR010000001.1:2853985-2865461 GCA_035584095.1 Annona squamosa
CAAAGAAAATTTTAATTATTAAGTCGTATGAGTGGGAGAGTAAATTACTAATTGCAATTAGACCCGATCCATGCTTCAACCCGATCCAACCCGATAGGGATTCAGTAATAAAGGAAACCCGCATGCTAGGGTTCATTTTTCATCCTACACCCGGCTATCTTCCTTCTTCTTCTCTTACCGTTCTCTGCTTCTTCTCTTCTTTCTCCACCATTCAATTCGGGCTAGCCATGGGTTCATTTAAGGAAGCTCTACCGACTGTTTGAGGATCATTAACTCTAATCGTGGAAGTTCCGAATCTCTCCGTCTAAGTCTGGAGCACTATTTTTGGGGAAAATTTCGACCCAGGTAAGTAGATGTCGTCCCTTCTCGATTTAGTGATGAAATTTTTATATTAAATACGATGCGATGCTAGAAGAAATGTGTAGCGCTAGATGACTCTATGGTATTAGGCATAGGGTTCGTAACAGTTAGGGTTCACGGGGAATTTACTTTGAATGTGCGATTTCTATGATGTAAAAGACTTCATAGCAGTTTTTATATTGTTGAAAAGTGATGTGAATTGATTTGCCTCAAACGAGAATATGAATCGAAGGTTCTTTCATTTCGCGTCTATCATGTATTTGATAAAATGCTTGTGTGACAGATCTATGAGTTGAATTTGAATTGTGCTGATGTTGTATGCGTAGTTTACGACATGTTTCATCGTTTATTAAGTATGGTGTGTTATTTCAAATAGATGGTTATAGGGGTTGTTCATGGCCCCTGATTGACATGATGACAGGGTTGTTCATGGCCCTTGATGAACATGAGTAGATAATTGCTTGTGTTGTTTAATTTATTTGTGGTTATGTGCATACGATCTTGGGAGTGGGTATTGGACCCATATGTATTAGCTCATCACTATACGAGTACTCATCATTATACTTATTTGCACTTTGTATCAACCACTATCTACTTACTGGGTCTATTTAGACTCATATCGTTTGTTATTGTGCTTTTAGATCACAGGTCGGATGGGGAACTTAAAGATGGGACAAGTTGAAGATCAAACACAAGAGACCATAGCACAATGTGTTAATTTCGGTTCTTTTAGATTTGTTCTCTTTTTGATAGTCTTATATGTAGACAATTATTTAGGCAGATTCTCTTTGACAACTTAATATATTTAGTAATTTGGATTGGATTATAATCCTTGTTGATGCACATATGCATGGTTAGTATATTTGCTTGATGTGTGAGGGTAATACTTAATGATTTTTTTCTATATAAATGTCCTTATTATATGAAAATGCAAGTATATGAATTGGATTGAATGTCACAGATTGAAATGTTTATGAATATCAGGTCATGTACTCCATATTACCCTTGTATATTATGAGGAGATGTTGCCGAATTTTTCTTAGAATGTGTAGCCCCTATTGATTAGTTATTGAGTATTTTTATGAATGAGGCGTTCACTTAATGAGAATAAGACTCATGATTGAAAAGACATCAACCAAGCAAGAGCAAAATATTTGTGTTACATCTGCAAGTAAATAATACTAACTTGGTTGGAAATGTTGTCCAACTACAAGTATTGAAACGGCTGTAGTAGTTAAGCCAACATATTGAGATAGTGGCTCAACAAAAAAAAATGATGACCTTTCAAGTTAGAATAATAGAGAGTCTCCTTGAGAGACTAACTAAGAGGAGAAAACAAATTCTAATAGCTAGAATCACACCACAAGACCATAGAGGATAAAGAACAGATTTTGGAGTCTCACCCCTCTACTAGTAGGAAGAATGATCTTATGGTCCATCAAAAAGGACAAAAAAATTTAGGATTTTTTACCAGATGAATTCTCTTTCTTTCACAAAGGGAGATGACATAATGGTTGAAATTAGTTGTAAAATATCAGTAAGATTTTGGACTTCCTTGGCTATAAAGATAGAAAAAAAAACATAATTTGAATTCTTTAAGTTAGAAAGAGATGCATATAGGTCGTAAGAAAGCGAGAAATGGATCTTTAAATGTAAGAAAGAGAAAATTACTATTAATAAGTTTGTAAGCTTTCTTTAAAAAATTTTTTCCACTAGTTCTTTTAGCTAAAGCTAAGGCATTTGCTAACCTACAATAGGGTAGCATGAGCCTCAAAGTATGAGGTTAAGTTTTTCTCACTCTTCCACTTTACCCCCAATGTTGTTGATGATTGTGCGGTAAAGAAGTGTCATTTTGAAGGTGATCTAGTTGAAGGTATCAGGAGGAGAATGACTTTCTTCTAATGTGCCACCTATAAAGAACTTATAAAGTAGACACTATGGGTACAAGACAATACTAAAAATTTATGTTGTTTGTTTAGAAAGCATAAGGGAGTGGTAGAAGGGGACAACCATCACCAAAGAAGTGTGAAAATTAGTTTACAAGACTCAAGTTTGCTCTTGGACAAAAATGATCATCAAAATCAAACCAAAAAAAAAAAAAAAAAAAAACAGCTAAATGAAAGAGTAAGAAGTGAGAAATTTCTAATAGATTCCACTTGAGAGAGTGTCACTTTACCTAAATGCATGATTCAAATATAGTTAGGTGGGGCACTCATTATGAAATTGTGTAAGTACAATGGTTCGTTATAATTGTGGTAAGGCTAGATAGATTGAAAAACACCGTCTTCATGTGGTTATAATACAAAATTAGCCACAATAAAACCACTCTAGACCCAACAACTAGTAGGCAAGTGGCACTATGACCCCAAGATTATTGACAACAGAATTAGAGGCCTTAAACATAGGTGCATGCACTCGACCCTGTGCCGGATCAAATTCTAGAAGGTATGATTGCAAACGCCTTTAGGATTTTTGTTGTGTGTGCATGTTTATTTGGCACGTGCTACTAAGTCTTTTATTTCACCTAATTTTATGCATGAGCATGGTTATCATTATAGCACCCTTAAATTGGGAATATAGATGGAGTCACTTATAAAGGGAGTATACTTGTAAGCAAAGTGCATTGGTCTAGTATAATAGTGATAGAAAATACAATTTTATTTATAGATTTAATTTTGAAATCTATTAAAGACTATACATTATCTTAGGCATGGATGGGCTAAAAAATAGGTTAGTAGAATAAACTTATAGAATGAGCCAAAACCTCATATTAAAAAGAGAGTGCTCGAGTTCAACAACAAAAAAAAAGGCCACTTCTAATAAATATCTTGAAGTAGTTAAGATGATGCGACAAGGATTGTTTGGGTTCTTCTGTGTTATAATATCAATAAAGCCAAAAGAGATAAAGTCAGAGGATATATCGTTGGTATGTAAGTTTTTTGATTTTTTCTCTAAGTAATTGTCAGGATTACGATAAAGAAATTGACTTTCTAATGGACCTAGTTATAGAAATGGATCCTATCTCTAAAACTCCATAATAGATTACTTCAATAAAACTATAGGAATTAAATAAACAATTTTAAGAATTGCTACGTTAGGTTTTAAACACCTAATTCTACCTCTTTATAAGAAAGAAAGACAATAACATGACTTTATGCATTGACTACAGAGAGTTAGTTGTATAGAGTAACCATCTTTTCAAAGATAAATTTATGCTTCAGTTACTAATTATTAAAGATTTGAAAAGAGAGCATTCCAAAGACAGTCTTTTAGACTCGATACGGCTATAACGAACTTTTGGCATCCCTTCAATTTCACAAACGCACCTGCAGCATTGAAAGATTTAATAAATAGGGTGGTTCATCAGTATTCTGATATGTGTAATAGTTTTTATCGATAGCATATAGTTTAAGCCAAAAATCTTGATGAACATAAAAAGTAATTCAAAGCAGTATTAGATTCAAAGAAATAATAAGTTATATATAAAGCGAAAGAAGCATAAATTTATAAATTAAGCAAAAGACATAAATTTTTGCTTCACAATGTCGCCTTTTTAGCTTCACAATATCACCTTTTTACGATATGTATTAAGTAGAAAAAGTATTTTAGTAGATCCATAGAAGGCTAAAGTGGTAGTTAAATAGGAAAGAATAGCTATTGTAACTGGAATATGCAATTCTCTAGGCATTACTACAATTGATTTGTTAAAAACTTCTCGTCTATTATAATGCCTTTATCTAGACTCATACAAAGAAACAAAGTTTATATGGATAGATGCTTGTAAGAAAATTTTTAAAAGTTTAATAATCACCTCACCATTATGCCAATATTAGCTTTACTAATCAGTGAAGAGAGTTATATACTATACAGTGATACATCTTTGAAGGTTTAGGTAGTGTCATTATGCTATAAGGTAGAGTCATAAGTCAACAAATGAACAATCCATTTTTATTTCAAAATTTTGAAAATGAATATTATATCGTATACAAGATTAGTAAAATAGACGTAATTCATCTTTCTTAGGCCCACAAGATTATTAACAAAAAAATTCACTGTCTAGACACAACTTCCCACAGTTGCATGGTACAATCTATTTTTTATTTTTTGAAAATCAAATCTTAAATCTAATCCGTACATCATGTTTCTATCTATTGATATTTATTATGACATAAAAATTAATTTAATTGGATTTATTTATAATCCACAATAATTTTTAATTCACTTGATTTTTAATACGTAAGCTAAACTAACAACTTTAAACAGAATGGAAGGTTTAGATCTTTGAAAAAATTGAAACGGAAGTTGTACCATGCAACAAATTTCATGGGAGACTATATATATAGAAATGTCTTGTGGTGCTGATTGATGTTAAGAGCTAATGTTTGTACGTCCATTGAACGACAAGAGGAGGCCAAACAGAGAGAAATTGTATTCCTCCCACCATTTGACTTCAAAAATCCTTCCTAGTAAAAATGGTAGGAGTTCGAGATTTTGAATGAAAATATGCTTCCACTACAAATTCACCAAAGTCAGAATTTTGAAGCAAAAAATCAATGTTTCGAGAAAAATATTTTCGAAATTGAAAATTTTGCCTTTTGAGAAAAATTTAGTTTATCTCTTAGGGAAATATTTAAAATTAACTTAAAATAATTTTACCATTAAATACACTATATGGAAAAACATAGTTTGTTTGCCTTAAAACATCCACGAATAGAGTCTCTACTTCTATAAAATCTCTCTTTTATATAATTACATCTATTTTTACACTCTTGATGATTGATAAGAAATTCACTTGATCTATTATATTCAACATCATTTATATTATCATGAAATCTTTTCATTTATCTAGTATCATTGTGTATGAGTTCTATTAATAAATATATAAAATCAGCATAATAAAATAGTTTAATGCTAAATATCAATTTTAAAATTTATATTTTTACATTTAAATTATCTAAAATATAATTATGTATGGTTGAAAGATTCTCTAAAGTATTTTTATATTTTAATGTATAAATAAATGTAAGTATTTATAATAATTTACACATGAATATATAATTTTTTAAGCAAATGTAGCCCACTCATCATCAATTTCAATAGAAATTATATCTCAGCTAAAAAATGATGTTAAATATAATAAATAGAATAAATTTTCTATCAATTATTAAAATATTAAAAATGAAGGAACTATTTCGACATAACCTGATTATATAAGCCCAACCTTATGTGTATATGATGAAATTAGAGTTGCATTTTTTTTATAATCTCATCTTTTTGGATGATAAGGCAATTAACAAAGGATAACTACAGAGGACAGATAATGAGGCAAGTGCCTTTTACATCCTTACACACTGTAAAGTTTAGATTCAAGTTGCAACTTTGAAAAGCAATGGAGAGACTAGTGCATGCCTCTTGTTCACCTCGGTCATCGTAGTGTAGCGAAGCGTAAAGAGATTCAAAATCCCTAATTTCACCATCATCCAGGGCGTGGATGCGATGGATTAAAGGCCAGTTAATTGAGGATTATTATATTGAATGGAACGAGAGATCTGAATGAGATGACTTGTTGGATGAGAATGGATTGTGTTTATTGAAGAATAAGAAAATTGTACTAGAATTGAAAAAGTAAATTTATTATGTATAGATTATATTGAAAATGGAAAAAATTAGAATACATAATCTCATCTTATACACGTCCCATTCCAACCAATGGTATGATCCCAGGATCTTGGGATAGTATTAAGTGCCATGGAGCTTTTGCGCTATCAGAATATTTTGTATCCAACGTTGATATAGAAGCCCAAGTAATTTACAAATATATCCACATAGTTTGGTCATGATTATAAATATATTCATGTAGTTTCAGAAATTATAAATAATTTATACACAATTTGATCATAATTGCAAATCAATCCAAACTGCTGCGACACTAACAGAGCATCGTCATGGAGTATGTATATTCCAATTACATGCAAACTATGTGAACATATTTGCAAATTATTTTTACATTTTTAATCCACATAATTTGTGTATATTTGCAAAGATACCTATGCTGTAAAGGGCGCTGAAACAAAGGTGTGATGGAATCATGACGACAGAGAATATTTTCAATTATAGTAAAATTATATGAGATATTTGCAATTTTTAAAATTAGTGGGCATATTTGTAATTATAGAGAGTTGCAACTAAATTATATATGCGCTTTGCTACTGTAAAACCGGATGGAATCTAAAACCTTTGATTTTTCCTAATTTTATGAAATTTTTCAATGATTCAAGCTATACATCCATCATAGTCTCAACGAATATATGTATGATACGAAAAAATCATTTTCTTTAAATTCATAAAAAATAGCAGTAAGTGCAAACGAATGAGATTCATTGACATAATTTTTGGTATTATCAATTAAAAAGCTTTTTATCAAAATGAATTTTCATATTTAGGCCAAACGGATAATGTTTTTTTTTTTTTTGAGAAAAACGGATGATTTTTTTTAAACATAATGCGTGACTCGTATGCAAAAAATAAAGAGTAATGATTCGTCCTACCTTTCGTTTTTTATTTTAATATATTTTATCCAAATCTAAACCATTTCTTAAGTTTATCCATATGTATTTGTTTTTGACTCCAAAAATATCGAAAATTTTAATATATATTTATTGAAAATAAGAATTATATATTCTCTAGAAAGAATCCAATTTTGTACAAATAAGAATTTACAGAAAAAAATATTTTCTGTAGTATGATAAAAACAAGCGATGTTAACATAATAAATAATTTAACTACACAAAAAAGCTTAAAAACGAAAAATGTGTGGAGTTGTATTGAATCATTACTCAAAATATCAAAAAAAGAATTTTTTTTTCAAATATGCCTCCTACGTTTAACTCTAACTCCAAATATACTTACAAAGTTTTTAAAATCCTAAATATACCCACTAAGTTTGCATTTAATCTAAAAAAGTTCATTCCATAAGTTAACGTCATTAGTAAAATATATCAAATTATTAATATACCTTCAAATTTAAGACGAAATTGAAAAAATTAAATATCATAGCTCACTAATGCCTTAATCGCACATGAGTTCTAAATTTGGAGAAGCAACAATTTCATTTTACCCATTATTATTTTATAACAATGGTATTTTGGGAATTTACAAAAATTTAACTAACCGCTATTAATGGAATAAGCATTTTGGGATTAAACACAAATATAATGGATATATTTGATTTTTGAAAACGTTAGGAATATATTTGAAATTAGAACTAAATGGATATATTCGAGAAAAACACGATAAAAAAAGAAACTCGATAGGGTAGAATTTGCACCGGTTCCGTAGTAGCAAAGCCCATTTTAAATCGCTGAGAAAAGTTTTTAGGATTAATACGTTAAAATTATATTTGAGACCTAGGTTACCTGCCAAAACCTGGTTGCTGGGGTGCATCGAAACGGGCCCACGGCACGCATATATGATCACCACCTGATCTGATGGTGAGTGCATTTGATCTTTCACCCCGTCCCAAGTTAGCACGTGTGCCTGAGCATGCATGATATCATCCCTCTTACGTACGTACGTAATAATTCTTCATAATATTATCTGCATGGGTGCAATGGATTCAGAATGGCCCATAAGATAAAGGGTTCTGATTAGGGGCTCCCGGGCGCATATACCTATTTTTTTTAAAAAAAAAATTTTCATGAACTTGTTGATCTAAGTGTATTTAACATATGTATCAATTGTTACCATTTTTGTATATTTTTAAATATTTATTTCGGATTTTTAAAAATCAGTTGCATTAAAATCTCCAAAAATAGTAAAAATTGATATACATGTTAAATACAATTAAATTAACATTTGTGTGAAAAAATTTTGAAATTTTTTTAAAAAAATAGGTGTATGCATCCGGGAGCATTAAGGTACCTAATTAGAACCCTAAGATAAAATGTTCTTATGCAGTCTTTTTTAAAAGAAAAACAAATTAATCTGCACTACAAATTACATAAGAAACCCTTATGTGATAAAACAAAAGAAAAAAAAGAGAGAAAACAATCAACATATGCTACATTTCCTTCCTACAAAATATTATGGCTACATTACTCAGAATCTGATGGGAACAAAAACAAAACTTCTTTACACATTTGTATTTTCAATTTGTGAGAGTGAATAAAGAGGCCGCACCCTTCAAATCATGCTCTTGAACTTGTTCCATGGGATTTTGCTCCTCCTTCATAGTCTCACCATCACTGCAGATAAAAGCCAGAGTTCATGAGCGCAGATAAAATAATTAAGAAAAAGGAATATAAGAAGAAGCTTTTGCTGAATTGACAGCATACAAAGTTGTGTTTGACCAAGCACTCCGGAATTTTACAAAATCAATCTTGTAAATTTGACTAGTAAACCTGCAGCTTCACCTCACATATTTGCTCATCATGTATTAAGGCAAGGAAATATGGTTGCTCACTCTTTAGCCGACTTTGTTTCAACTTCTTTTTTGAATCATTATGTCTGATGGAGGAACCCTCCCCAAGCCATCTTGGCAAACATTTGTATAGAGAATTTTTTGGTAATGCATTGCTTAGACAATTCTATCATTCCCTCCTTTCACAATGAAAAGAAGCTAGGATAGAGCAGGATCCTTTTCATCAGAAAAAGCAAAGTCTGTTATCGTCGCTTGGATACCCAAGTGGTGGATGTGAGTCTATGTAGATTAGTATAAGTTGAAGGTCTAAGGTTCAAATATTATCTAGAGGGAGTGACCTTGTTACCCTACCTCTGAAGTACACTTGCCTATTGGCCAAGGTATTTTGCAAGAAAAAGCAAGCTCATATACAAAACATGATGTCTAATTTGCAAAAAATGAAATATAACTTTGCAATGGAGAAATTATTTTAAAGATGAATCATAGCAGAAATTTATGGAGTATACGAAAATTTTGTGGTTAACTAATTTAATTTTATGGAATAGGTGATTAAGTTATTGTAACAATTGGAATGTTCTCTATAAAATCGTTATATTTTCTAAATATAAAATATTAAACAACTGGGTAGGTTAATTTCATCAAATCACTAAAATGTAACAGAAATCGAACGTTCCACGTTTGTAGTGAAAACAAATTAATCAATGAGTTCAAAATATAATAACTAAAAACTTGAAAGTTAAAATATCTTTACAAATAAAATAAAATTTCGTTTTGATTTTTTTCTTGAAATTTTGATTATCCAAGTGTAATAAAAATTTATAATTAAAAACTAGTTTTAATTAGATAAAGATCTGAAATTTTATTATTTATATTTAGAAATTTCTCTACTAGAAAGTTATATTTTAAATTTTCTTACAAATTAGATCTTATAAATTTGTTAAAGGAAAATTAAACGTCTTTGTTTGCATATTCGAAACAGACTTGTAAGTTTTCATCGTCTGCAAAAAATTGTGCTTTCCAGTTATTGCAAGATTTATTTTCCAAAAAATGCAAACATATAGAATTAATTTTACGAAATTTCAAAACACATGTGCGAAATGCAACTTCAATGTCTTTTTTTTTTATGTCATGAAATTTCAATACTTAAAAGGGTCAATTTTGACAAAAACAAAGTGAGAACATGAGTGTATATGTGTGTACAGGTCTCGCTTCTATGAAACTTTTTTTCTATATAACCCCCTCATGTGACCCTCTTCATTTTTAATATATTGATCGTTGATGAAAAATACATGTCATTTGTTATATTTAGCATTATTTATAATATCTCAAAAATTATTTTATTTGTCTAATATTATTGTGTGCGAGCCCCATTGAACATCAATGCTATAAAATAATTTAATATTAAATATCAATTTAAAGCTATATTTTCAACATCTAAATGTCTAAAATATCATTTCTATATGGATAAATGATTTTATAAAATATTATTATATTCTAATATATGTGTAAATGAATCTAAGCATTTTTCATAATTTACACATGAATATATAGTTTTCAACAAATGTATCCCATAGACATACTTGCTCAAGATAAAACTTAATCTCCTAAATAAATAAATGATGTTAAATACAATAAATAGATTGAATTTTCTGTCAAGTATTAAAATATTAAAATTTGAGAGGGTTATATCAGTTCACTTCTATATAAGCTGGTTAACCCCTTCAAAATCTAAGATTTTTATTCTCAATAGAAAATATAATCCATTCGTTATATTTAACATCATGTATTTAGTTAAAACACCAAGTTGTATCTGAATCAAGTACGTGCATAGGCTACATTTGCTCATATATATATATAGGGAAATGATCCAGTGCATGCGACTACACCGTGCAGTCGCAGCACTGTGGGCCCCACCTAATCATTTTCCATAAATCCACCCCACCCATTATATTTAGAATTATTCACTTTATTACCATACCAATTTTCATCCAAATCCAACATATGTGTAGTCTCCATCTTAAAATGGTGCAAAATCAACGTAATAAAATAGTTTAATGTAAATATCAAGTTTAAAATGATTTTTTCAACATCTAAACCATCTAAAGTATGATTTATATATGGATAAATGAGTGTATAAAGTTTCATTACAATCTAATATGTGTGGAGTCCATTTTATAGCGGACTGCACAGGATCGGTTCCCATATATATATTCATTTGTAAATTATGAAAAATGTTTAGATTAATTCATACATGTATTAGAATATAATAATACTTTATAAATAATTTTTCTAGATAGAAATAATATTTTAGACAGTTAGATGTTGAAAATGCCACTTTAAAATTAATATTTTAGTATTAAATCATTTTTTTAGGTTAATTTACACAATTATAGATGAGACCCATATACAATTATGTAAGACAAATGAGAGGATTTTCATAACAATATAAAGAAGATTAATCCTGTTAGCCCGGGCTAAGTAAGGGACGCAATCTCCTGCGCCCAGGAGTAGGCAGCGCTCCCTGCTCTCGGACGCATATACTTATTTTTTTAAAATTATTTTTTCAAAATTTTTTTATAGAACTGTTAATCTAGGTGTAGTTAACGTGTGTATAAATTTGTACCATTTTTGGAGTATTTTAGATATTTATTTTTTATTTTTGAAAATCAGTGGCATTTTAAGTAATTTTAAATTACG
>JAXCLR010000001.1:2865561-2885544 GCA_035584095.1 Annona squamosa
CAAAAATAAAAAATAAATATCTAAAATACCCCAAAAATGGTAAAAATTTATACACATGTTAAATACACCTATATTAAAATTTTTAAGAAAAAATTCAAAAAAAAATAAAAAAAAGAGGTGTGTGCGCACGGGAGCAGGGAGCGTTGCCTGCTTCCGGGCGCAGGAGATTGCGTCCTGTTAAGTAAACGCTCTACTTAGCTCACCTTAAAAAGCTTATTTACAACAATTTTTTTTTAACTTTTTTCTTTGTGCACTTGTTTATCTAAGTGTATTTAACATGTAGACCAAGTTTTACAATTTTAAAATATTTTTATCTATTTTTTTGAGATTTTTAAACATCTATATATATGTATTTGAAATACGCTTATTTTTAAAAATCTAAAAAATATATACACATGTCCAAAAATGGTAAAATTTGATTTGTATATTAAATACATTTAGATAAACAAGTGTATGAAAAAAAATTTTAAAAAAAGTTGTTTTAAATAGGATTTTTGAGGTAGACTAAGTGAAACATTTATTTAGCACGGGCTCGAGCTAACCGGATCATTCCTTCAATATAAATGACGCAAAATAAATGGATAAAATTAATTTTTTTATTAACTATCAAGACTTTAAAAATGAAAATCGTTACATACAAAAGAGGTTTTATAAAAGTGGAGGTAAGATACTTTTGTGAAACTCCTCTTCTATGACACCCCCCTTCAATTATTTAGATAGTTGTTCAAAATTCATTTCATCTATCATATTTAAATTATTTATATTATCATACAGATCTTTTTATTTGTCTAGTAGCATTGTATATGGGTCACATTTATAAATGTGTAAAATTGACGTAATAAAATAGTTTAATGCTAAATATCAATTTTAAATAGTATTTTCAACATCTAAACCATTTAAAATATTACTAATATGTTTATCAAGGATTCTTGAAGTATTATTACATTCTAATACATATGTCAACGGATCTAAACATTTTTTCTAATTTATACATAAATGTATTTATTTTAAAACAAATGTGGCCTGTAGACATATTGGATTTCGATTAAACTTGGTCTTATAAATAAATAAATGATAATAAATATAATAAATAGATTGAATTTTCCTTCAAGCATCAAAAATTTAAAATTTAAAAAAGTTGCAAGGAACTGCTTATGTATATACATAGAGATTTTACATATACTTTTGAATCTTGATACATCAATAATCCCGCGTGGATGCCGATGTTGTAGGCGCAGTACTAGGTCAATTTAGGGGATGGTTGGCAATAACCAAAAGTTTTCATCTAAAACTTTTCAATCTAAAACTTTTCATTCTCTACAACTCTTCTATTTTTTTATTATTTTTTTACATCTTCCTGTACAAACCACTCTACTTTTCAATCATTTCTACACAGTTACCTATACAACTAACCTATCTATTTTAACTTTATCCTCTTTACTCTTCATCATTACCTATATCATATCACATTATTTGACAACTTTTATTCTTCAAAACTTTTTACCAAAAGTTTTATCCATTCCCAAACACACCCTCAGTAAAAAAGGCTTGGGTCTGCCTATCGCTATAAGTGCAAGACAATTTATTTTTGGCAATCTTGATGCCTTGATGAAGCCGATGTGTAATAAAGTATTGATCATGAGATTGCACATAATTTTCGTTGTTGAAAAAATTAGAGTTTTCAAATGTTTTTGTTTCATCTTCACAATCTCTACAACATCAAAAAATGGTTTTAAAAAAAAACTATATTTGCATGGTAGTCTAAAATTCTCTTCGCTGAAGTTGATGACAACAAACCGGTACCAATCCTATGCAACCACCCATTTTGTGGACACAATATAGGCAGCAGTAGAAATATTTTTTCAAATTTTCTGTAAGTGGGTTCACCTAGATTTTTCTCCCTTTGAAATTCAGATTTTAAAAATTTATCTAGTATTTTATTTTAATTTTGAAAATCAATAAAACGGACAATCCACCAATATATTTGGATTTTAAGGGTAATTTACAAACATACTAACACAATTTTATTATATTTGTAAATATACCTACTTGTTCCAAAAATTGCAAATAACCCATCACGACATAGGTTTTTTTGTAAATATATGCAAATTATGTATGTATATTTGCAATTGATTTTTTTTATTATTTTTGAGATATATTCATATATTTACAAATATACCCATAGCATCACAATGTTATGATGGAACTGTGATGGTGTGGGTATATTTATAAATAAGGTCAAACTGCATAGGGTTTGTTTGCTATTTTTAAAACTAAGTGAATATGTATGCAATCATAGTCAAACTGTGTAAGTGTATTTACAAATTGTCTAACTTTTAATTTTATCACCAATATATACCTCGTTTCATCAACAATGCTCCCTAGTGCATCCAGTTATAAAAAGTAAATGTATTTTAGATTGGAAGCATTAAATGAAAATTTAATAAATCTTTATTTCTTTCCAATGGTACAAATAAATTATTTCATCATACTCATTCTTTGTTTCTATTTGATATAATCTTTATGGGAAATTATCCCATGAAACTAGATGCAATTGGGATCTTTTTGGATTTTCATTTGTTGACATATTTATTTAATTTAATTTCATTCATTATATTTAAAACTTTTTCTTCTATCCGAAAGGATTGAAATTTTTTACAATGAAAATGCAAATATTTAAAATAGTAACATAAAAGACCTTTGTATATTTCTCCATTTTGGCTTACTTTGATAGTTAAATTAAGGGCATGTTTGGCCATCGGATAAGTGTGTGATGGGATGTTATGGCATGCTAAACACTTTTTCCAACAACTGCTTTGACAATTAAACTACTCTATTTTTTCAACTTTACCTCTATATTTCAATCATTTTTACTTTCAACTACCTTATTTATTCTAATATTACTCTTACTATTTTATATCAATCGCATATTTCTCAAAGTATTCCTTTTTCCATTTCCATCTTATACCACAATTTTTTCTTATTCCACAATCCCAAATGTGACCTAAGAGGGTGTTTATCTACCCCTAAACATTTTCACTCTCTACAACTATCTTTTTTAATTATTTATTCACTTTTTCCTACACAACTACCCATATACATAACCTATCTATTTTAACTTAATTCTTTTTACTCCTCATCATTATCCTTATCATATTACATCATTTTTTCTTATTTAAAAAATTTTTACACTAAAAACTTTTCATCAAAAGTCTTATCACTTCTCAAGTACACCATAAATCAAATCAATCTATTATATTTAGAATTATTTATTTAACTAAGAAATTATGTTTTATGTGAATCAAATATTAGAGCATACTTCATCTGATAAAAGTGAAGTACTAAAGAATCAGTCCAACAAAGTTGATTTAAGTCTATTTTAAAGCTGTCAATTCAATATCCATGCCATCCAAACAATTATTCTTGTATACATAAATAGTTTAATAAAATATTATAGCATGTTATCACAATTTAAATAGGTATGACCCATCTAAAATTGTTCAAAATAATTTTTGATACTCTGATAAAAGAAACGTTGTAAACCAAATAAGTTTATTGAAATTTAATTTAATCATCAAAGTGTCCCTGCAATAGAAGTGTTTCTTTATCTATACCCATTTTATTGATTGTATTTAAAAGTATTCGTTTTGTTTAAATATTGATTGGAATCTTTTACAACTATATTGATAAATCTGATTTTAAGGAATCACGTAAAAAAACCGAATATTGAACTTCGGTGAACTATGTAAAAAACCGAATAAAATGATTTTCGTATCATGAAAGTATTTATCATGAAAAATATGATGGACAGCTTGAATCTAAACAAATGAAATAAAAAAAAAAGTTAAAATATCAAACTTTGCATCCGATTTCATGAGAGCACTTCCTATATTTTTACAATGATTAAATAACAAAATCTATCAAAGTTCGTAAACTATATATAATCTAAAATACAGTTTCCGATAAATTCTTAACTTGCGTAGTCAGTAGAGCTAATTAAATATATCGTTAAATATAAAATATAATGTCAAAATAAGTCTAAAAATTTTAGCTGGTATGATAAAATTGTTGTACAATTGTCACCGACAAAAATAAAGGTTTTATGTACCTTTTCGTCTTATGTAGTTAATGACAAAAATAAAAGTTCATCTACCTGACTTATATGGTTAGTAACAAAATATATAGTTATGCTGTTGATTTTTAATAATTAAAGTTAAATACTAACAAATTTAAATTATCTAGGAAGTTCTAGGTGAGCCCGTACATTTATAAGAAAAAAATGTTTTTTTCCAAATTGCCTATATTGTGCCTATAATACAGAGGACAATACAAAGATTGGCACACTTTATTAAAAAAAAAAAAAAAAACACGAAGAACGAATAGTTGGCATAAAATTTTGTTCCTTGTAATTTTTTTTTTTTAAAAAAAACTCAAGATCAACAAGAGTAATAAAATTTCAACATTTTAAATGATAGATTAACTCATTTCCTAATTTAAAATTTCAAAATACTTCAATAGTACTAATAACAATTTTTTGATTGAAAGCACTAACATCATTTAAGTCGTCGATCTAAGACTCCTGTTTTGGCGCCTTGTAAGGTTAATATGTGTTTTTTCAGAATATTAAGATTGTGAACAAATTTCTGTTGTGTACCAATTGTTGGCTTCTTAGTCCTCATAAGGTTAATAAATATTTCGTTTGGAATATTAAAATTGAGAACTAAACTTCCCCTGGATACAAACTAGATTTTCAAGAATTTTTTAAACTACATAATTTTCAATAATGCACGTGAAAATATTATTTAGAACATTCAAATATTAAAGCAATCTGAAGGGTAAGGGGTCGATATTTTTTGAAATCATTACAATTGTGTTAAGATCCTATAAGAAAAAGCTATTTATCTTATAAATAGGTGGTTTCACTTGGGTCGGTTTTGTAAAATTTGTGTTTCCTTACTTTTTTTTATTTTCGAAAATGGGCAAGGATTTTGGAAAAGCAAATAAATGGATAAAAAGTGAAAAAATCCAGAGTACGACCAATCTATGTGGGTCTATTTTTATAAAAAATTAAAAAATAAAAATATAGATTTTTAGGCCTCAATTGTATGTAAGATCCTGACAAAATTCCATATTAGAAGATTACTTTTTAATATTATATATCGTGAGAATTTCTAATCCTGAAAACACAAAACAAATCCATGTCACGTGATAACTTTTCTGTAAAATTAAGATTTTCACATATTTTAAAGATATTTTTATATTTTCTACTAATATTAGATGAGTTTCTCTTAATTTGACTTATATTAGATGAGTTCAGTTATTTTTAAGGTGTATTTGGTATCGATGAAATTTGTCCATCTAAAATTTTTCATTTTTCACAATAGACAATTTTCTAATTATTTTTTTACATCTTTGTATTAAACTATCTGTTTTTCAATCATTTCATAGTAACTTTTCAAACAATTATTTTATCTATTTTAATTTTATTAGCTTCACTTCTCATCATTGATGTATGATTTTATATATCAAGATGCATGATTGCTCTTACTCATCCAGCCTAAAAATATGTACTTAAAATTTTTGTTTTCTTTTCATAAAGTTATTATTCTAAGGATAATTACTACATATGACAAGTTTTTTTGAAATAATCAATATTTTAAAATGTGTATATATTTTTGAATTTCAAATGTAGAGATATTTTTATTTTAAATGACTAGAACACCCCTAAGTTTGAAATTCAAATAATATATATATCCATCTCCAAAAATGATAAAATTTATTGTATTAATTAAATATCTCATATAATAATTTTATGAAAAAACAAATAAAATTTTTTTAAAAAAATATTTTTAGTAGGATGCATGGCATGTATAGGATCATAACACTTCATCATTACCCTTATAACATCACATCACTTTTCTTATTTCAAAAATTTTATACTAAAAGTTTTTCATTTTAGAGTTTTATTGGGTGTTTTTATTTAACAATAAAATATTTCAAACTAAAATTTTTTCAATTAAAATTTTTTTACATTTCACAGTTACCCAATTTTTAGTCATTTTTTTAAATCTTATTGTACAACCATCATACTTTTTAATCATTTCTAAACAATTACCAAGCAACCAAAATATTTGTTTTAACATTATTCTCTTTATTCTTCATCATTACCCTTCTCATATTAACTAAAAAATTTTCAATTATCAATTTTTTACATTTCACAACTACCCAATTTTTTATCATTTCTTCAAATCTTCTTATACAACCATAATACTTTTTAGTCATTTTTAAACAATTATCATACAATTAAAATATTTATTTTAACATTATTCTTTTTATTTTTCCTCATTACCCTTATTATATTACATTATTTTTCCTCATTTAAAAAAATTTTGTTACTTCCCAAGCGCACCTTGGACACCAACATATCTTAATATTAGAGAATGATCAAAAACAGATTTTTGCATGCTAGAGCTTATACAAACGGTTGCTTTTGATAATTTTTTAAAAGATTTTTTTAGCTTCTAAACCATTTAAATATAAATTAATATGTACTTATTTAAGATGTAAAACTCGCTTTAATTTAAAATTAATATCTTATAATAGTTTTTAAAAATCTAGACCACCAACATTGTTCTATCATGTGTAATTTTGTTTATCATACTAAAAATCACGTATGAGGATACTTCTTGAATAATATTTGAATTTTAGATTCTAAAAAAATAATTTTAATTAGAAAAATATGCTATTCTGCAGTAAGTTATGATAGTACGTGTGCATTTAATCATTTTCCTATGAGAGACAAGAAAATTCATAATTATTTTTACTTCTCGATAACAGTACTAACTTCTGTGTTACTTTAGAATGAATCATACTTCAAACTTTCTTATGGGGTAACAAAGTATGGTTTTGAATTCACTTAAAATTAACAGCTGTTCTTTGTTTTGGTTTGAATTTTACATACACTCAAACAGTTTCATAGTTATCAACTGTTTTATCAACTGTAGGAAGTCCTGTAAAAGTACCCACTGTCAATTCGACAATCTTGAAATTCATATACATATCCGATCATTTAATTTGATTTCGTGGAAAAGGTAGCATAACAGGGTTTGAGCTGTTTATAAAATACTCAGCAATCTCCATGTTTGCCATTTACAGGAAATTAAGATGAACATTTGTCGTGAGAGTTCTATTCCACAGAAAAAAACAAACAACTTTCGACCAACAAGAGAAATAATATAAATTTCAATATTCCATAATTTAAAACAAATTGGAAAATATTTCAAAATAGTTTGTCATAATTGAGGATTTCAGTGTATTCAACCATTTTGGCCTCGAAAGCGTAATATGTATTCTGTGGAAATATTAAAATAGGGAATTAAATTCTCTCTGTTTGCCAATTAGATTTTCTAGATTTTTTAAAACAATTTAGAAAATTCAGTAGCAAAGCAAAATCAAAATATCAAGGTGGCGTTTTTGGTAGTTGAAATATCTGAACAGCTAAGACAGCTACGTTTACAGGTAAGCATATGCCCGTAAACACAAGGAACAAGAATAATTTCCTTACAAACACCTTAATTACAAGACCGGGAAATAGATTCAGGCAAAAGAAAGTCTGTTAATTACGGCCCTGAGAATCCGCAATTGTAAGATTCTCTGTAATGACTAAGAATTATAATATAAGTAAGGATATCGATCCTATACGGCCGAATGTAATTCAAGAGAATGTACTATGAAAAGTAAGATATATATTAAGATTTCATGATAAGATTTTTGAAATTCTAGTCAATAGATATTTGATACTATTGTTGGAATTTAAAACATGCATGCCCAAGTAACCAGATAGCTTAATGAGAGTTTTGATTCCATAATAAAGACTTCACACCCAAGAAATCCAGTCTGATAAGTTGAAATAATCATTAATTTAAAATCATTAATTCCATTTATATATATATATATATATATCTTAATTGATTGAAAGTAAAGCTTACTGAAAATTAAGTTTTTCAGTGATCGTAAGTAATTAAAATGCAAATCGGCCAAGGAATTAATAAATTATTCAAAAATGGACGCACAAACCTGAACGAATCAGCTCCATCGATTGTGAAATCTGGCTTCTGCTCAAACATATCAAATTGGGGCTTGGAATCCTCGAAATCATTGAATAGTGGGCGTACGTGATTCGATGAAGAAGATGCGCCCTCGATGACGTAGCTCGTGGCAGGAGTTGGCATCACCTGCGGCACTAGCTCCTCGTAATGAAGAGGAGGATGATGATGATGATGCTGAGGTTGGTGATGATATCTCATGCGATGATGGTTACTATTATTATTATTATTATTCATTATTGCAAATTGCTGTTGTTGATGTTGCTGCTGCATGGGCATGGACATCGAGTTGATGTCTAATCCTACCATCAGATCATCAGCCGCCGCCGCCACGGCGGAGAGGTGATACTGGTGGTGGTGGTGGTTCTGCGCCCGCGCCTGCTCACGGAAGACGGCGAGCTGGCGCAGGACGAGGTCGAGCTCGATGGTGTCGCGCTCGATCTGGCGCTGGAGCTCGAGGATGATGCGGTGGCAGCCGCCGACGGGGTCGCGGGCGCGGGCGTCGGACTGGAAGACGATGGAGCGCGTGGCCTCGGCGCGCTGGATGGGATCGAGGTTCTTGATGATCTTGCCGATGTTGCTGACACCGAAGAGCTTATGGGCGTTCAAGAACTGGCGTTGCTGGTCGGGAGGGAAGTAAGGGGCGAGGAGGCAATCGGGAGTGCATTTCCTGCGCTGGTATTTGCACGCAGCGCAAGCTTGGGTGCCGCTGCCGTTGACACCACCGCCGCGGACGCTCATAATAAGAAGGGCGCGAGGGGCAGTTGGGGGGGTTGGGGAAGGGAACTGCTGCTATGGAAAAGCGGCTTGGATTTCTGCGGCTTTTTTTTCTCTGGTGCGCTCGGCATTCATGCCTGCGATGTGCTAGGGCGATGCATGCACAAGTGAAGGAGCGATGCGCGATGGAACGAGGATAAAGGAGAGGAGGGCAGAGCAAAACCGGAAATGCGAGGAATGGAAAAGGGAAGTGCGAGGAATGAGGGGAGATCATAACGGAATTCATCGGATCCATTATTTGGAGGGATGTGGAATTCTCTACCATCTCTCGCCTTTGAATCGGAACTATTGGGATTATAGGAATTACTTGCTACCCAATTAATTTAATTAACTTGTAATTAATTCGATCTATTCCTCGGCTCCAAAAGTAATCAATGACTTTAATTAATTAATTTTTTTTTTTGATGAGTATTCATACATTACAATCTCAACTGGTATTACAATTAAATTCCGAGACATTCTTACAATTTTGCTAACAATTATCTACTATTTCTAAACTTTCCCACCGGTGGACGGCTCCCACAAACTTGGGGAGACTTGCAACGCCACCACTTCAGAAATGCTGCTGGGGAGATTCGAAGCCAGGACCACCTACTTGTGAAGCCATGTCCTGTACCACTGAGGTACGACCTCAGTGGCACTTTAATTAATTAATTAGTTACTATAATTGTAAGTTTTTTAAATCGGCTCTTTTCTTTTCGCTGTCACAGAGATTTGATCCCTGGACGAATGGCAACCATGCCACCATGAGTTACTGCTGCGCTAGAGCGCCGGACTCAATTGTAAATTTTTTTTTTTTATGTTACTATAATTGTAAGGTTAGGCTCTCCTTTTATGCAACTCATTTTATATGTAATCGCATCCATTTTTAAACTCTTAATCAATTATAGCAGATGCACTACACTCATTAAATTTAAGATTTTTTGTATTTTACCTTAAAAAATATTATTTATATTTTCTTTGAAACCATATCATTTGTCTAGTATATTATGTATGGACCCTACCTAAAAGTATATAAAATTAATGTAATAAAATGATATGATATTAAATGTTAATTTTAGGGTGTGTTTGGTAATACATAAAAGGGGTGTTTGGTAATAACAAAAAGTTTTCACCTAAAACTTTTCAATCTCTACCACTTTTCTATTTTTAATTTTTTTTACATCTTTTAACACAAACTACCCTACTTTTCAATCATTTCTACACAATTACCTATACAGTTAACCTATCTATTTTAACTTTATCATTTTTATTCCTCATCATTACCCATATCATATTACATCATTTGACAACTTTTATTCTTCAAAACTTTTCACTAAAAGTTTTATTCATTCCCAAACACACCCAAAAAATATTAACTTAAAACTTTTCAATCTAAAACGTGTTGCTCTCCATAACTATCTTATTTTTTAATTAATTCTTTACATTTTCTTGTACAATTACCTTACTTTTCAATCATTTATGTACGAATACTCACATAACTAACCTATCTATATTAACTTTATCATCTCTACCTTTCATCATTACCCTTATCATATCATGTCATTTTACAATTTTTACTCTTCAAAACTTTTCATCAAAAGTTTTATTCATTCCCAAACACACCCTTAAACTTGTATTTTTAACATATAAATTGTCTAAAGTATCATTAGTATATGAATAAATGATTTTATAAAGTATTATATGCTAATGTAAATGTCAATGAATGTAAATATTTTTCATAATTTTAAAGAAATTTAGCTTGTGTACATAGTTAATTTTGATGAAACTTGATTTTTATTTAAATAAATGATGTGAAATATAATAGATGAAGTAGACTTTTGTTAATTATCAAGATTTTGAAAATTAAAAGGATTACATAAAAACTCGAGTATGAGTTTTGCATCCATGAAATCTTATTTTAGGTAATAGTATTTAGTTTTTTCATCTTGATGATTAATAGAAAATCCACTTCATACATTATATTTAGCGTCATTTATGCACTTAAAATTTGTTGTCTCACTTTTGATGGGAATGAGAATGGGAATTTCTTGCTACCAATTAATCTAATTAACATGTTAATTAATTTCATTCCCAACACCATAATTAATCAATATCCTTAATTAATTAACTACCATTGCTATAATATTATTTTCTCCGCATCCTATGTACGTACTTTTTTTAATAATAAGAAGCCCACGAGTGGTGGTTATACATGGGCACAAGAACAAATGCATTCAAGAGTTTATCTGTTAAATTATGTACAGCATAATCAACCAATGTGTGTGCCGATCTATTAATTAACTTGTTATTAATTCTATTTACCGACTCTGCTTTTATGGATTTCCTTTTATACGTAATCTCATCCTTTTTCACACTCTTAAACATTGATAAGATGTTCACTTCTTTCATTACGTTTAACATTATTTACATATTTCTGGAAACCTTTTCATTTTTCCCATAAAATTGTGTATGAGCCTCATTTAAAAATTTATAAAATTAATATAATAAAATAATTTGACATTAAACAATTCTAAACTTGTACTTTCAGAATTTAAACAGTATACAATATCATTAGTAAATAGATAAATGGTTTTATGAAATAGTGTTATATTCTAATGCATATTGACATAAATTTAGGTGTTTTTCGTAATTTATACAAATATATTTTAAGCAAATGTAACTCATGTATATATAAAAATCAATAGATCAAAATGATTTGATTTTAACTATCAATTTTAAGGTTGAATTTTTAGCATTTAAACTATCTAGAATATCTTTAGTATAAATGATTTTATGAAGTATTGTTATATTTTAATGCACATGTCAATGGATTTAAGTATTTTTCATAATTTACACAAATATATATTGAGCAAATGTAACTCGTGTGCATGTTTGATTTAAGGTGTGTTTAGTTAACGTTAAAACTTTTCAACCAAAACATTTCAACCTAAAATTTTTTATTCTCCCCAATTATACTGCTGTTTAATCATTTTTTTATATTGTTCTATATACTTATCATGTTTTTTAATCATTTATATACAATTATCCATAGAACAAACTTATTTATTTTAACTTTATTCTCTTTACTCATCATCATCATTTCTATTTTATCATATTATTTTCTCTTATTTCAAATATTTTTCTACAAGAAACTCTGCTTCAAAAGTTATATCACTTTTCAAATGCACCCCTAGTTGAAACTTTTTTTATGATGGAAGTCCACAAGCCCATACCCGAAACCAAAATAGTTTTGGATATGGGCTTGACAGCAAAATTTCATTCAAATAAAATTCTCCTTGTCCTTGCAGAGTTGCTCCAATAGAAAATTTGAGGGAGGGATCGCCCCACCACAAAACATTATTAATTAAAAGACTCCCATGCAAACTTGGCCAATGAGTTCGCCAAATCCTTGCCGCAGCAGTGTAAATGAATCACCAACCCGATTCAACGTGGGCATACTGATCTCCTTCACAATTGTGTTAATGTTTGCTCGAATTAGTTTTAGATTGCGGAGGAGGTTTGAAAAGAATTAGGGAGCCTATTTCCACCTCAATCTCATCCATTTGAACAGATGTAAGGTGAGTTTGAGAAATTATATAATTTTTAAATGAAAAACTTTTAGCGTAAAATTTTTTGAATTGGTGTAAAATAATGTGATATTATAAGAGTAATAATTAGGAGTAAAAAGAATAAAGTTACAATGTATAAGTTAGTTATATGGATAATTATATAGAAATATTTGAAAAGCAGAGTAGTTATACAAAAGATGCGAATAAATAATTAAAAATAAGATAGTGGTAAGGAATGTAAATTTTTAATTTGAATTATTTTTCTTTTTTGAAGCAAACAAAAAATTATAGTCTCACTCGATCCCAGGATTCCGGAAAAGATTGGTCATCCTGAGATGGAGGAAGGACTCTAAAGGAATTCATTCCCCTATTCAAGTCCATTACAATATCATCAGCTAATCAAAATGGAATACAATCAAGCCACTCCTTAGCAAACGTCTGCATAGGCTTTACAAGATCTACTAATCTATGGGCGATGAAATTACCACACCCATATAGGACTGGAAAGCCATTGGTAAGTTTTGATCTCTTAATCAGCTCACCCACACAGGATCTAATGACTCCATCATTTAGAAGTTTAATTACTGCTAGGCAACCAAATTCAATCTGGATTTTCGAAAACTCCTTATCCTTTGTCCAACTCAAGCCTTCCAACACAACAATTGCTTCCAAGAACAGAGGATCAAAAATTCCAATAGTTTTTCAGAGTCTTGGATGCAATAGCATCGACATTCTAGTCTCTCGCAACCAAGCCTCCACCAATACAACCATTACATAAGGATAGACCAACATACACGTTTATACCCTTAGCAGGGGTAACCCATCTTACAAGGGCTGTTCTGGGTTGCAAAATTACTCAATTTGACCATGTTTCCAAAATTTGAATGCATTCCAAAACCCATTATAGAACCTCATTCCACACAAGTCTTCTACCTTCAAAGAGCAATTTATTTCTAAATTGTCATATCCTCCGGCATGAGCATAAGTAAAAAATCAATGGATATAGATTTTCCTTATTGCTTAAAAGAGAGGGTGTCACGAATATCACCAACTTAGCTGCTCCTCAACCACCTTAGCAGCCTCACATCTAGAGCTTGGAAGGTAATATCGCATCTTCCAAATAGGTGCATACAATCTTCATTCCGCTCTTGCACAACTAACACAGAGAATCAGAAACAATGTGTCTCTTCACTAAGTTGACCTTAGTTGGGAGAAAATCAGTGATTGCTCTCCATCCAAAAATAATAAGTTTCTTTGGGATTTTCAAGTGCAAAAGTTTCTGAAAAGTTCTGTTATTTAAGTCGTTTTCGAACTTCTTCTTCATTTGCACTTTGCTCAACTAAATTGTAATCTAACCTTAAACTAAATCATCCATTTTGTTCTAGCCCCCAAAAAATCCTATCTTTCTCCTCCGCTTCTGGTGTAGATGTAACAGAAACAGTTCTCCTTCCGTCCCCTCCAACTACTCTCTTGACAGCTGATAATTAGAAATTAATAATATATTTGTGAGTATTTTATATTAATTTGGTGGGTAAGTAGTTGAGTTTAATGTAAAATTTGATTTTAAATGTGTATTTATAACATTCGGGTATTAAATATTAATTTCAGGTTTTTAAATAATTTTTATAATATTTTCGCTTGAAATTACATTTTATTTATTGCTATAAAATCAAATGTCTTGATAATTTTGGTCAAAACAATTTATGCATGGGTTTGAAATAATTTTTAATACATTGACTGGTGGTTTATTTTTATTTTTATTCCACCACGAAATAGCAGTATCAATCAACGGCCAGAAATCATGGGAACCGGTAAAAATCCAAGCCATCAAGACCGTCGAAGAATTTCAGAGCATAAGAACATATGCAGCAATCACCACCATCCAGATTTTTAATCGCCACCGACGAAGTTGTCCAATTATCCACCCATGCACATCCAATGTATGCATCTGACCGTCCAAACAATATTAACAGAATTTTTTCCAGCAACATCAACTAACTAATCATGATTTTTAGCCGTCCACCCTTCAAGATTGAATCTCAGCCGTCCAACCAGTGGGTCCCATGGCGTCCAACAAACAATTAGCCATCCATCTGTCCAGGCTGTCTACCCATTAATTTGAACGATCCAGAAATTTCTGGCCGTCCAAATAGCTCTCTCACGTCTAGAATATTACACCGATCCAAGCCACCCTTTTGGCCGTCCAAGTGATGCAGCACCATCCAGTGGGGCCCACCATAAAACCCACATTAATAGCAATCCCTAATTAAATCCGATAAAAATAGATGGTTAAGAAAATTAGGACACGCCTTGTAGATTTCGAGAGAAGGTATAAGGATAAATTAGGATTTGTTCTCTTTTAACAAATAATATCTAGATTAAATAATTATACCACTATTCATTGCAAAAAACGCATGTGAAACTCTAAACCCTAGGTACTCGCATCCCTGCTTTTTAATTTTCAATTCTAAATTCTATTTTTTATTTTTTATTTCTCTATTCGCTTTATTCGCTTTGTAGTTGATACAAAGGTGTTTTCTAAGTTTCGAATTCTCTGTGGATTGATATTTTATATACTACAATCTACGACCCGAGCACTTGCTGTGAGATTGCGAACAACAGCCCAATCCTTCAATCTTCTATTATGCTAATCAACAAATTCCTAAACCTTGCTTTCTTTATGAATTTCCATAAGAAATGGACCTGCCTTCGCAAGCACTGATGAGTCCAGTAATCTCCAAAGAAGTGGAAGTTTCTCCCATTCCCAAGCCTCCATTTGCATCTTGATTTCAGCAAATTCATAGCCTTTTGAAAGCTCTTCCATATGTGGGAGGCATTTGATCTCAGTTTTCTCCTCCATAGATCCTCGTTTGGAAAGTATGTAGACTTCAGTACTTTATAGACCATTGAATCATGATTGGTAGTCAACCTCCACACTTGTTTAGCAACCATAGCCAAGTGAAACAATTCCATTTTCTTGAATCCTAATCCCCCTTATCAATTAAGTTTCACATCTTATGCCAAGCAACCCAAGCCGTTCTCCTATTCCCCCCTCTCTCTCCCCACCAAAACCTACTGAGTCGAGATTCAATATCCTTCCATATGCCTTTGGTAAGAGTTAAAAAAAAAAAAAAAAGGCTTATCAGGTGCATCGGGATAGCTTGTGCAACAGCCTTGATCAAAATTTCCTTTCCACCCTATGATAAAAACTTTTCCTTCCTCCTTTGAGTCTTCTTCCATATTCTCTCCTTTATGTATCTGAAAGTCTCCATCTTTGTTTATCCCACTCATGCCTACAACCCCAAATAACTAAAAAGGGAATTATCTCTTGCACTTATAACATCCTCCATCCTCTGCCTGATGACCAGTCTAGTGTTCTTGTTAAGATTAGCCCCGTTTTGCTTATATTAACCAACTTACCTATGCCCCTTCATAAATTTTCAACATTTGCCTCAGATTTACAACTTCCCTTCTCTTTGCTTGATGAAAGAGCAATACATCATCAGTAAAAAAAATATAAATGAGTTAAGCATGGACCTTCCCTGCTTAAACAGATCCCACTCAATAAGTCATCTGAATGGTAGTTATGAAATAAAGCTGATAAACCTTCCGCACATAACAAGAACAAATAAGGTGATAAAGGATCAACCTGCCTAATACCATGGTTGGCCGTGGTATGTACTTGATTTACCCTGAATATGGTAAAATATATGCAACCATAAATCCATTTGATCCATTTTTCACATCCCCATTTGCCTCATGACAAGACACGGATAGCTTCAATTTACCTTGTCATAAGCTTTCACCATATCTAATTGACTGTCATATTTTCTTTACCTGATTTATTCCTCTTCTTCAAATTGTGAATGGCTTAATAATCTAGGATCATATTGTTTGTGATTAAACGACCCAACGTGCTTTGGTTCTTAAAAATCAACTTTCTTAAACATTTCTTTAATCTATTAGTCAGGACCTTTGCAAGTGTCTCATAAATCACATTACATAGGCTAATCAACCTAAAATCGACTAATCTAGTAGCCCCGTGCTTCTTGGGAATAAGCATTATCTCAGTTTGATTGATTTTTAACACCATACTGTGTTGCAATTGCACAAATTCTGCATTAGAAAAAACATTTGTAGGCTTAGAAGATGTCTTTGCCGATAATATGCCAATAGTGCTAAAAGAAACCCGCAGACATGTCATCAAGACTAGGCAACTTTGTTGGGTTCTACCTTTCACTGCTAATGTGACTTCATCCATCGATAGAGGAGCAATCAGCATTCTATTATCTTCATCAAAGATCCTTGACTAAATCAACGTAGTTATACGATATGGATCTATAATTTGTGTTTGAGAATATAACTCACTGAAGTATTTGAATGTCATCTGTTCGTTGCAACTTTGGTCCTCAATTATATTACCAGAGTCGTCTTCTAATCACAAAATATAGTTTCTTCTCCTCCTCTCAGAGGCATGTTTATGGAAATAGTTGGTGTTTTGATCTCTGTAATTTAGCCAATTGAATTTGGCTATTTGTTTTCAATAGATTCCTTCATCCTCCAACAACTGATTTATAGTTCTTTCACACTCTCTGATCTACATGTCCTTGTAAACTTACGTCTGTTGCTTTCTTAATACCTTCCAAATTTCCTGCTGCAATGTTAAACTCTTCTCAGTGCTTCCTCTTCTATCCCTAGCCCATCTCTTCAGCTCCTCCCGACATCTAAGAATTTTCCTTCGAGAGCTTCGAACGTGATCCACTCTTCAATTATGTTGTTCCTCTAGCAGCTCATGGTAATCATCTCAGCTTCTTTATCTCCACCCTAGTTTAACTCATATTTGAACTCATCTTTAGGTCTACTAGGCCTAAAATCCCCTTGTAATCAAAGAAGGATGGGACAATGATCGAAAGTGGTCTTGTATAAGTGGAGAACTCTTGCTTGTGAAAACCTTCTCGGCCAATCTACTGAAGCCATTGCTCTATCAAGCTGAGCCTCCACCTTCTTAAGGCCTCTCTTCTTATTTGACCAAGTAAAAGGCATCCTAACAAATCCTAGGTCCTATAAACCACAGTCATTTATAGCCTCAAGGAAACCCATCAATCTATATTCTGGCCTTCTTGATCTATTTACATATTCATTCTCACCGACCAATACATTAAAATCACTAACCACCAGCTAAGCAACTGGCCACTCTGCCTTAAAGATCTCAATAGCTCCTAAGATTGCCTCCTTTGATTCACATCTAGGTTCCCATACATACTTGTAAATCTCCACTTTTTCCCTCTTGGTTACCCATCTTTGCATCAATGTGATATATTAAGCTTTAAATCCTCATCTTTATTCCATAATAGAGCTAACCCTCCTCTTCTATCTTCACAGTCCATAACTAAGCAACAATCCATACTATTTTAGTTCTTGTGCTCTCTATCTCAACTCTCCTCCTTTTTGTTTTAATTAGAAAGATTATGTTGAGAGCTTCCTTCTTGATTATCTTAAGAAGATTATGAATTGTTCATGGGTTCTCAAGCCCACGACAATTCAATACTAGATACTCATCTTAGTAGGCGGCAGAGCTGGGTTTTACCCTTAAGCTCCATCGTTTCCCATAGCTGACCAACTTTTTCTCCTAATACCTTATATGTCTTTTCCTTCTTTTCTTCTCTTCTCTTTCCTTATCCTCCCCCTCTCTTCTGTGTGCTTCTTCTTTTTTGTTTTTTTACCAATCCTCTCTAATTCAGACCCACTGTCATTTTTTACCTCCTTTGACCCATTATCCTCTCTCTCTCTCTCTCTCTCTCTCTCTCTCTTCTCTTCTCTTCCATTGTCTTTTCCTTTTCAACTCACCCATCGTCCTTATCTCCTTGCTCATTGCTACCAAACTACCCTGCCAATCTCACCCCCTCCCTTCTTCACTCCTGCCTTCTCTCCTTATATCGTTGTACATCCCCCCATTTGAGAGTATGCTCCAGGACTACGATCCTCTGCTCCCGAGCGCAACACCTGTTTTTTTGTTTTTTTTTAAATTTTTTTGACAATAGTGCTAATCTATATGTATTTAATATGAATATAAATTTTTACCGTTTTAGGGGTATTTTAAATATTTATTTTTTATTTTTGAAAATCAATGACATTTTAGGTAATTTTAAATTACTAAAATGCCACTGATTTTTAAAAATCCAAAATAAATATTTAAAATCTCCAAAATTTGTAAAAATTGATAAATACATTAAATACACTTAGGTTAACAAGTTCATGAAAAATTTTGAAAAAAATTAAAAAGTCGTTATATGTGCCCAGGAGCATAGGATCGTTGTCTGTATGCTCTACCCATCTCCATTCTTTCCAATAAACCCTTGTCACTTAACTCAATCCCCCCAACATGTCTCCCCTCACCTCCATAAGCTCCCTCCACCTGATTTTCCTCACTTCTAAATTCAAGTTTAGATTTACTTTGTGCTATTATCCATTTTTTGATTCTCTCTATTGTTGGAAATATGTGGAAAATAAGCCAAGTCTATATTTTGATAATTAACAAATCAATTTAAGTAAGTTTTAGTTACTAATATGTTTGTGGAAATGATTTAAGATTATAAATTTGAAGAATATGAAGCATGACAAGTCAAGTTGATTTTCAAGTAGACTCGGGCATCGACTTAGGCTAAATCGATCCCCAAGTCAACTCCAGCAGCAACTTCAATTCGTCATTTTCGTCTAGAGTTGAAATCAAGGAGCAGAGCTGCTAAGTCGCAAACGAAGTCGACTCCGCATGCGACTTGGGTGAAGTCGCAAACCAAGTCGACTCCAGCATCGACTTCAATCGGACAAGGCAGAAACTTCAGAAGTCAAATCGGGAATTAGATCGATTTCAAGGAAGACTTGAGTCAAGTTGAAGATCAAGTCAGCTTAGATGTTCGACTTGGAACATATGAAGACTAATCCAAGTCCAAAGAAAGCAAGGTGCAGGAATTCAACTATTCTAATCAAAATATATTGGACTTGTTCATGCATACAAAGATTCAAGACTTAAGGATTCAAATTTTACAAGTCATGGTGCTAAAGGACATCAAGCTAGAATGATAACACAGTGTTCCAAAGATATATAAATCAAGGGAAGAACAACCAAACATGAAGAAATTCAAGCAAGCAAGGCATTCCAAGGATTTTAAGTTCATCAAGCAAGCTGTCAAGGTGAAGTCGCACCCGAAGTCGACTCCACCTGCAACTTGGGTCAAGTCAAGGACCAAGTCGACCTAGACTGGAACTTGAAGAAGTTGCGAACAGGCGAAGTCGCACCCGAAGTCGACTCCATCTGCGACTTGGGCGGAAGTCACACTTGAAGTCGACTCCACCTGCGACTTGGGTCGCAACGGTCGGAAAAATTTCGAACGTTGGCGCATTAAATGCGCGCCACTTACCTCCAAACGTTCGGATTCTCTCCACGATTATAAAAGGCTTTCAATATGAATGAGGAGGGTAGCTGAGAACTCATTGAATGTGCATAACTCCCATCTCTAAGAGCTTTAAGTGATCAAGCCAACATTTAGAAG
>JAXCLR010000001.1:2892747-2908547 GCA_035584095.1 Annona squamosa
AATAAAACAATAAAGCATTTTAAAGCTCAACTTGTGATAAAAGGGTTCACTCAAGTAGAAGGAATTTATTATCATGATACTTTTTCTCCAATGGCAAAGATGGTTTTGTTAGACTCTTTCTCGCTATAGCTATAGCTAAAGGCTGCGAACTTAATCAAATGGACATGAATAATGCCTTCCTCATTGGAATCTAAAAGAAAAAGTATATATGGAGTTGCTTCTTGGTTTCAAAGCAACTTGTCCTAGCTTGGTTGGTCTCTTAAGTAATTTTTTTATATAGACTAAAGCAAGCCTCTAAATAATGGTTTACTAAGCTCGCCGCAGCATTAAAAGCATATGGTTTTATCCAATCCCTTGCCAACTATTCTTGTTCACCTATTGAAAGGATGAAATCTTTCTTGGGGTACTTGTGTTTGTTGACGACTTGGTCTTTATAGGAAATGATTTGGCGGCTTGTTCTTCCTTGAAGCAATATTTAAATCAAGTCAAGATTTTGGCACATTAAAATATTTTTTTGGAATTGAAGTGGCACATAGTGTTTGAGGATTATTTTATGTCAACGAAAGTATGCTTTTTATATCTTACGGGAGTGTGGTTTACTTGGGTGAAATTAGCAAATTTTCCTATGGAGCCAAATTAAAAGTTGGCTCTTACTACTGGGGATAATTTTTTTGGTTCTAGCTTATTTCAACGTTTAGTAGGCCGCTTGATATATTTTACAATAACTTGTCCTGAATTGTCTTATTCAGTTTATATTCTATCACAATTTATACGATCCCTAAAGTAGGAGCATTATGATGCTGCTATTAGAGTGCTTTGGTATTTGAAAGGGCATCCTAGGTAAGGATTGCTTTTACATTTCCATTTTGATTTTCGATTATATGATTTCTATGACTCTGATTGTAACATGTGTCCACTCACACATAGAACCCTTACTAGATTTTTCATTATACTTAGGAACTTTTCTTTTTATTAGAAGATGAAGAAGTAAATGACAATGTCAGGATCATTAGTAGAAGCTGAATATTGAATATTGTTTTATGGCTAACACTACTAGGGGATTACTATGGCTTGGGTCTTTCCTTGCTTCTTTATGAGTCTTTCATTCACAATTCATATGTCTTTTTTGTGATAATCAAGTTGCACTTCATATAACCTCCAATCTAGTATTTTACAAAAGCATAAAACACATTGAAATTGATTGTCACTTCATTCGAGAACACTTGGTGAAAGGAGACATTGCTACTTCCTATGTGCCTTCGCGTTATCAGTTATCCGACATTTTCACTAAGGCTCTAGGTAGCCAGTAATTCGAATTTCTCTTGCACGAGTTCGCCATTATGGATCTCCATGCTCCAACTTGAGAGGGAGTATTGGAGATTATGGTGTATATTATCGTATTTTCTATTATTAACATTATTTTTTTTAATTAATAGTTACAGGCATAGTTGTTAATATTAGAGGTCATAATTACACAAGCTTGGTAGTTTTTATTGTACTATACTATTTTTAGTCGTATTTACAGCTTAACTCGTTGTAATTATAAATTGCCTTAGTTTAATGGAAGATTGGCACTGAGTTTTTCCAAAATTCTTACATAACCAATGTCTTTAATTAATTAATTAATTATCATTATTGTAACATTATATTTTTCATTTCTTTCTTTCGCATTATATATGCCTACATTTGCTGGCTACGCAATCACCTTTACATCATGATAGATCGATTCAGGCGATGGGCCACACACAGTGAACAGTATCTTCATCCAACAGTCATTAAAGAAGCTGATGGTTTTTCCATTTTCCACTCTCCATCTGCAACCTTGCTGTAAAACTCTTCTAACTCTCAAAATAGTCTTTCATCTATAAGAATTCGTATGCCTCTACCTGCATCTCCACAAATTGGTCTCTGGAAAATACTTGGATTGAAGGATCTTGTAGCTTTTAATATTACTTCTTTGTCTACCCAGGACAGATATTTTTTATTTTTGTCGCCAAGATTGTACCTGATTCCATATCTGTGCTTTTGCAGACTTATAGAAAGCAGATTTGGATTTACCGATCACCACCGGTAAGCCTAGACAAGACTAAATTATGCTTTAATTAACATGTCAATTAATTCCATTCCCCAGCACCATCATTAATCAGTGTATTTAATTAATTAATTATCATTACTGTAATATCGTTTTTTTCATTGCTTTTTTCTGCATTATATGTACCTACTTTTGTTGGCTACACATCATCGGCAATCACTAATATTATACATTCCATTTTCAACGTTATACAAATAATCAAATGGTTCAATTTTAAGGGGAATTTGCAAGCGTAACCGCATGGTTTCCAAGAAAGCGCAAAATATCGATTAGTCTCATAAAATTGTAAAAAACTTACCTTTGTTAACATCGCATGGCCGGAAAGTTTTGTTATTTACAACAATTATTTCGATTGCAATTGTCATAAAATTAATCGTTGTCGAAAAGCATACCATAAATTAATAATTGAATAAGTATAATAAATATGAAATAATTATTAATGTGAGGACGTTATTAAAAATAAAAAATTATATTTTAATTACACGAAATAAATCCATTTAATTCGGATAGTTTCTGAAAAATCAAAAATTTTATTTTTATTTTTGGTATTTTCTGTTAATTTTATATGAGTTTTACTTCATTGGACCTTTTACTTAGCTTTATAGTAGAAAAGAGTCAAATGGCTAATATTTTTCATTAGAGTTGGTTTGAAAGTTTGTATGTAATGGTGGATGACCAAGTAACTAATGGGAGACAACTTTAGGGGATGCAAATGCTTTTACCTAATTTTAAATCTTAGACCTCCTAGCCTGCACACTCATGACTCACTTAGATCAACCACTTGATCATTTAAGTAATAACATAGTTCATATTTTTAACATTATTGAGATGTGCTTGAACAAGTTTTGAGCCATTTGAAGTCATTTTAAAAAGTTATTTTTTTTTATCTCTTATCTTACAACTCGAATCATTCCAAATACATTTTTTCAACTTTTTCGTTCAGCAGGTATAAATCTAATAATGTGTCCACATAAATACATTATTTTTTAAAATGGAAAGCAAATCTCCCAATCGAGATAGAACTCGGGATACTTGACAGAAAGGCCGAAAACTTCATTAACTGAACTATGCCTGTGTTAGCAAAAAAATTCATTTTAAAATGAGAAAGAAGTGAACTAGCTATAAGCTGGAAAAAAAAAAAAAAAAAAAAAAAAGCAACATACTCATTTTCAAGTAGCGTTATTCATGAATCATTTCTTTTATACGCTTATGAAATTTTAGGCAAATTTTTAAATGTGTTATGCTACTTAATTAGAGGCTCCTTAAAAAGGAAAGTAATGAAATGGGAGGGGCGTAAATGACGGAATTTGAGACTTTGGAACATCTTAATGGCAGTAAAGTACGCTATCTTGAATGATTTTGAAGTAGAATTCAATTTTGGTAAATAATTAGTGGTAATCATGCATGAAATCATCTTTTTAAATGCTAACCCATTAATTAAATGTATTATACGAGTTGTACATAAAGGTCTAATCTGCTGACGCCATATATTACCCTTCCCCAACCTCTCAAAGACATTCTCATGTACTTTGCATTTCACTTTGGGTGGCAGCATAATAGGCTTCCACTGTTGTCCTCATCTGTCTCCCTACATTAAGAATATTTTAGCTGCCTTTTAAGCCTTAACTTCATCCAATTTCTACACAACCTCCTCTTAATGGAGACTTCAAACCATTAGATGCATTGGACCGTTCATGGTCATGCCTCTAATCATAGTCATTAAATAGAAGTTTATTTGGATTGAAATTATAGTAAGGTTGTTTTATTTTAAATCCTTAAAATTTTGAAATTCATATGATTATTATGGGATTAAGGAAGTAGGGATTTAAATAAGAAGATTTTTTCAGAATTATAGTATTCTTTTTTATTAAGAAATAATGTAGTTTTGGGATTATAAATTTGTAAGAAGATTACATTGTTTTAAATTAACGGATATGAAGACACTCCATGATTTAGAAGATTATATATATGAAGTTATTTGGGATTAAATATTTGCAATAAGATTAATTTATTCTGAATCCTAAATTAAAAATGAATTATAAGAATTTTATTTAGACGCTTTTGAATGAAATATATATTACATATGTGAGAATATACAATGATGATGACGATAAATTTTGAAGAAGATCGGTTAACCAGGGTCCACTGCAGTCAGAGATCGAACCAAAGTAGGCCAAAAACAGGTTCTGAAAGTACCAACGGGCTCAAAACAAAAGCGCTGGAGTGACCATACATATAAGCCCAGTTGTAGTGGCCCAACACCGGCCCAGTAGTTGAGAAATTGTTGTGAGGGACAGGTGAAGGATTTTCAAAAATATATCATACATTTTTGATATCTCAAACATTATTTTCATTCTACTTAGAGTGTGTTTGTTAAAAGATAAAATCCTTCACCTATAATTTTCAATATAAAACTTTTTATTCTCTACAATTATCTTTTTTAAATTATTCTTTTACATATTACTATACAAACTATCATAGTTTTTAATCAGTTCTATATAATTACTCGTACAATTATCTGATCTATTTTAGCTTTATTTCTTTATTCTTCTTCATTATTTTTATTGTATCACGTCATTTTTTCTTATTTCAAAATTTTTTCAGCAAAAATTTTATCTCTTTCCAAACAAACCCTTAAAATATAATACTACGATATAAATACTAATTATTTACAAGTTTTTAACAATTAAATTTATTAAATATTTATTTTTAAATGGAAATTAGTTCCATAAATATTATATTGTCGTAATTTTTCTATACACTTTGTTGTTTTGAACATAATATATGGAATTGATTTGAAATATATATATATAAACTAGTGTTTATGCGTTTAAATTTTATTTTTGGATGCTAATCATAATTGATTATGCATGCATGAATTCAATACATTTCACTTTTTATGTATCGATTTTATGTATCGATTTTGATACGAGAAACATGACCAACAAATGGGTCTAATATTTCATTACACCTCATAAAAGTTAGATTGCTATTTAAGATTCAAGTTTAGGGTCATTACTTTGATTATTAAGTGGCTGACATAAGTATATATAAAGTACCAAGTTAGGGAGGTCGGTAATTTAAAGTTTAATAAAAGTAAATGCCTTGTTATCCCACCTTTAGATTACACATCATTAGGTAGTTAGCACGCAAGACGGGGGACCCAAAAAAGAAAAAAAAAATCAGAGTTTGGTAAGTCATTCAATAAGGATGAGAAGCAACGGGTGATAGAGAAATTGTTAAATATTAGTGCGGCGTAAGCATAAGTCTTTAGTAGAAAGAGCATTGATCATGTGTGCAAATAAGTCAGCACGTCGATCTGGTGATCATGAGGGTACATGCCTTAGAGATTGATACCTTTATTTAAGTACCCATTGGGATTTGCGTTTTATGAGGCACTATTTTAAAAAAATTAAAAATTATAGCTTTTTCAAATATACCTATAATGTTTAAAAAATCCTAAATCTATTGCTATGCATGTATTTAATCCCAAAAATATCAATTCCGTTATAAAAAGCTTTAAAACTGTTAGTTGATGCATCAAATTACGACAAATTTACCCATTGTTGTGTGTCATCTTCATCAATCTCCTATGATTTTGATAGTTTCCTGAGTGTTTGTTCAAATATACTTACTATATTTCTAAAATTTTAAATATGCTATTACGCTTTTATTTAATCCCTGAGATGTCGATACCGTGACAAAAAAACTCTAAACACTATTAGTTGATTCATCAAATTTCCAAAATACTCAGCAAATTTACCCATTGCTATGTGTCATCTTCACCAATCTCACTGTGATTTTGACAGTTCCCTAAGTGCTTTTTTTTAATATACCTACTGTGTTTCTAAAATACTAAATATGCTACTACGTTTGTATCTTTTTTGATAGAATAATATGCTTATATTTAATCCCAAAAATGTCAATTACGTGACAGGAAACTCTAAACTCTGTTAGCCGATGCATCAAATTACAAAATACTCAGAAAATTTACCCATTGTTGTGCGTCGTCTTCATCAATCTCGCTTTGATTTTGATAGTTCCCCAAGTGATTCCCATGGATTCGAATGAGCACTGTATTTGAGCACATTTCCGACTTGAATAATGCAATCGATCATTGATTTAAAAGTTCAGCTAGCAGATATCAAAGAAATCAACTAGCTGATTTTGTCATTAGATAAAGAGGAGTGGAAGTTGGTTTTTTTTTTTTCAAATTTATGGAGGAAATCTGTGACCGAGCTAGATGAGAACTTAGTTTTTTTTATTTTTATTTTTAAGCATCTGTGCTATCATTGCATATTTTAGGTCATATTTTATTTTGATTGATATGTATATACAATGTGATAAGTAATATTACAATCAAGCACCTATCATAATCCTCGCACGATGAAGGGAAATATTTTCCTGTAATCCTATCATAATCCTCGCACTGTGAAGGGAAATCAAGCACCTATCCTAGTCCTCGCACAATGAAGGGAAATATTTTCCTGTAATCTTATCATAATCATTGCACCATGAAAGGAAATATTTACCTCCATTACAGGAAGACAGTAGTAAACCCCTTGGGACAATTTTTAAATAACATCCGCTTTTAACAGAGTTCGATACTAGGTAGATGCATTGTATATAGGGGTGTTAATGGTCATGGTCAACCTGTCAACCCACTTATAAATGCATTTGAATTGGGATTTTTAAATAAATGGGTTATGATCCGCCAACCAATTTAACCATTTAATTAAATAAATAGATTAAGGTTGAGATTGTATAACTCATCAATCGTTTTAGTAACCCATTTAACCCATATAACCTGTTCAACCCGTTTAATTCATTCAACCCATTTAACTCGCTTAACTCATTAAAATTATATATATATATACATACACACACACATACACACATGTAAACCCCTTGGTTATTTTCCCTCTTTAAGTTTTCCTTCAGTTACTTAATTTTTATTTTTCCATTGTTTTCATAATTCCATTTTTCCGTTACCACCTTATTTCCACTTCCCCTACAACGAAAACACCCTCTCGTCTCTCCCTGCGAGATCATCATCTATTAGAGTTTAGGCTTTCAGGTTATTTGTTATATAATTCGTTAACAACCTAGTAACCTATTTATTAAATGAGTTGTAAATGGGTTAGGGTTGAAGTTTTTTAAATGGGTTAATAAATGAATTATGATTGAGATATTTTAAATAGATTAGGATTAGAATTAGGCTCCAACCCATCCAACCAGATCTGTTAACACTCTTAATTGTATGCCAATGTCCCGGACCGGTAAGGCACTGTCCAGCGTGATGTATTTTAGGTCATATTTTGTCATGCCGCATATTGGGTGGAATTTAGATGTACTTCACGAATTCATGAGCAAGATGAGAGGCAGATATTGTTCTTTATGCATTCCTCAACGTTGCCAATGATACTATTAAGATATCCCCAACTAGCTTCATCATAGCGCCAACCCGCTGTCATCGTCCTCTATATCGGAGAGCATCAATTGCAATTCTTACAGGGCTTGTTGGGATATTGTCGATCGTATCAGGGAAGTGTATTTTGTTGTTGTTTAGTAGGTGGCTTTGTATTCATTAGCTGCAGATTCAGGATTTTGGAGACATTTGAGAATAGGGAAGAAGACGATGCCGCTTTTGGGAGAGAGTCTGTTCCAGTGGGCAGCACGGATCCGATCATGAGATGAGTAGAAACAGGACAGTAATGTTGCATACCAACTTCTTTCATTTTTAACATCTTGATATCTGATGAAAATTTTGCTATATCTATTATACTATTAAAACCCTTTTATTTGTGTAATATTATGATTGAATGACTTCATCCAAAAATGTGAAAGTCATATAATAAAATAGTTTAATTTTAAATTTATATGTTCGACCTTTAAATAATATAAAATATTATTACTAAGTAAACAAATTATTTTATAAAATATTATTGTATTCTAATATGCATGTAAATGCATTAGGGTATTTTTTTTAATTTACACATGAATATATAAATTTCCAAAAGTGTGTCCTAGACATATGCTTGATTTGAACGAAAGTTTGTATTCCGATTAAACAGATAATGTTAAATATAATGAATTAATTGAATTTTATAACAAATATCATAATCTTAAAATTTGGAAGGGTGGAGGGGTTGCATGGAAATGCGTGGAGCCCAAATTTAGAAAATTATATATATAAAGTCCGACTCTACAAAATTCATATTTCCAACCCGGCATCTTTGTTTAATACAAAAACTTTTCAAACCAAAATTTTTCAATTTAAAATTTTTCACTTTCCACAACTACCTTATTTTTAATTTTGTTTACATTTTTCTATACAAGTACTTTACCTTTCAATTATTTCTACACAACTATGTGTACGACTGATTTATCTATTTTCACTTTATTATTTTTAATTTTCATTATTACTTCAATTATATCACATTATTTCCTCCTTAATCAAAAAACTTTTACACGAAAGTTTTATCGCTTCCCATATAACCCCAAACTTAAACTGCATAAAATAAAATGATCTAATCTCGTTAGAAAGTTCATATTGAAAATTGATTCTGTTGCTTCAACCCGGTTCTGGGTTGTTGGCAGATTGTTCCCTCCCCTGTATTACTATTATTACTAATATAAATATTTATATTAATAAGGTAGGAAGCTGTTTTACATGATGAATCGAAACAAGGAAGATATCCTGCAGAAAAGCAAAAAAGCAAAAACGAAAGAGAAGATTAACACAGGTGAATGCATCCTGAAGAAAGAGGAGATTTCACATAAAAGCACTTAAGAGCGCAGAGTATAACATTGATTATTAATTCCAGTTGAGACAATCGCAACATAAGCTGAAGCCAAAGAGATACCTGATGGAATGGAATTTGATTTAATTATCTCGTTTAGATATTCTCATCTATTTCTTATTTTTCAATACATAATAATCTTACTTTTTTTTTATTTTCAACTTACCCCAATCCTCAAACAATTTTCTTTGTTCAGTATAGAAATTCCCACCTAATCCTATGTCCTCATGGACATCAAAACAGAGCATAGCAGAGCAGGATAGGATAGAAGAGCAGGGTTGATGTATGATAGTTTGGAATGTGCTTTAAATGATATGAGATTATAAGATAAAAATATAATGATGTGTATTGAAATGAGTAAAGTTATATTTGGAATAAATAAAATTGTATTGAAAATTGAAAAAGTTGTATTAGTAATTAATCGTGTATATTGAGAGAAGGCTGCCAGCGTAAAAGGTTGATGGTGTGCTAATGGAATTAAATGGCTCATGCAAATGTAATGGGGAAATGATTCTGATTAACTAAAACATTCCAACAAAGTCATTTTGTTTATTGTTATTTTTTAAAGTTATTTATATAATGTGACCGTCGAATATTACAATGGAGCACATTCACAAATCTCACACTATGAAGGGAACTTTTCTATAAACATCCCCATACCAGGGAGAAGTTTTTAAAAACACACCATCAAGGGGGAAATTATAAAACCTCCATTACATGGGGATTTTTTTGTAAAAAATTCTTCTCCATCCAAGGGAGGAACTTTGAACCCATGATCTATTCTAGAGGACCCATCCCCCCTGCCACCTACACTAATCACAGATGGTGGGTTAATTGTTATTTAATTTAAATTAATTTTTACAAATATGTCTACACAGTTTAACTAATATTTGTTGGTCCCAAGTTAACGGCAAAACCCAATAGGGGAGGGGTGAATTGGGTTTTTAAAATTTTTTTGGTAAATTAAAACTTAACCCCTTTAAAGTTTAATCCTCTTAAAAGTAACAAATAGAAAGCAATAAGATAATGAAAGCAAAAATGAAAAACAGTAGACAAGATTTATAGTGGTTCGGGCAACCTTTCCCTACTCTACTCTTCCAAGCTTACACACCCTTGTGACTTGGGTTCCACTATGTATTCCGCGAATACAACTAGAGTCTCCGCTCTCTTCTAGATTCTAGCTTTATAAGGCATATACAATCAACATAAGTAGGTGATGAGTTATACTCTGATCACAACTCTTCTTGTTATGCCTTGGTTTGAACCACCGAACTCAAACCAAGCACTAAAAACAAACAACAAGATGAAAATAGGAGAAATCTACACTTTATAGATTTGTGTAGCAAGTTTTAGCTCAAGGAAGAATCTGTAGAAGCAACCAATCGTGTTGCGTTGAAGCAAATCAAAACTTTGAAGCTTGTTCTTTATTTGAAAGTGTATAAATTACTCAATTGTAAAAAAAAGTAAATAAAAACTCTTAGTAGCACTTCTTTCCTCTTTTTCAACTCTTTCTTGTGTGTATCCACGTTTGCTTGAGTGTCTATATATAGATGAAGAAAAATTTTGCACGTTATAGAGTTGGTTGGCGCGTAATAAATGTTCCAACGTTCAAAAATTCGAACGTTACGTCTCCAAGTCGCAGGTGGAGTCGACTTCATGTGTGACTTTACTCAAGTCGTATGCTGAAGTCGACTTCGTGTGCGACTTCGGCTGTTTTTCGGCTTCCAAGTCTATCTTCTGAGTTGACTTGGTTTGAGACTTGGCTTCAAGTCGATCTTAGAGTCGACTTGGGGTGCGACTTGGGGTGCGACTTGACCTCAAGTTGATTTTGGAGTCGACTTGGTGTGCGACTTGGCTATTTCTTTGTGCCAAGTCAGTTTGATCTTTGTTGATATATCTCTTGTTTACTTAACTTCTTCTTCTTCTTTTGTCTTTCAATACTATAAGCTTGTTTGTACAGAATTAGCTTTAAGTCCCGTGAACTTGAGAAACTTGAGTCTTGTATTTGGAATGAATGAATCTATGTATCTTGCTTGCTTTAAACTTGAATTAGTCTTCATATATTCAAGTTTGAGAAACTTGAGTTGTCTTCATCTTGAAGTGGACTTGTGCTTTGACTTGAACTTGAAAATCTGTCTTATCATGTTGAAGTTGATGCTAGAGTCGATTTTGCCTGCGACTTCACCCAAGTCGCATGTGGAGTCGACTTCGGTTGCGACTTCAGAAGTTTTGCCACCCAATTTTAACTCTGAAAGGAAGATGCTTCTTCAAGTCGATTCTGGGGTCGACTTCATCTGCGACTTTGGTTGTTTTGTCTTCCAAAATTAACGCTTGAGGGAAAAAACTGCTGCAAGTCGATTCTGAAGTCAACTTCATCTGTGACTTGGCCTCAAGTCGCAAGTGGAGTCGACTTCATCTACGACTTCGGTTGTTCAACTCCCCAATTTTAACGATGTCCAAAAAATACTTGTTGAAGTCGCTTGTGGAGTCGACTTTCGGATCGACTTCGCTTAAGTCGAAGTTGGAGTCAACTTGGTGATCGACTTGGTCTGATTTTTCATTCCTTAAAGACATTCATAAAACTTTTTAGTAATCATATCATACTCAAATTTGTATTTGTTAATCATTAAAACTTGTGCTTGGGTCAATTTATTTTTTGATTTAACTATTGTTTCCAACAATATTATATCCATGAATTTAAATTTATCAAAATTACAAATATGCCCATAAGATTTGCATAAAATTAGAAGTGTGTTCCTTGCATAAGAATATTGTGAAAATTTTCTATAAAATAACAAAAATAGCCTTTAAGTCAAGCTAGACACTTCAAATGTTTGCAAATATTGTAGACATATTGACTATTTCATTATTTTTCATATTATATATATATATATTCATATTTTAAATTTTTTGCAAATATTTTATAATATTTCCTAACATTATAAGTGTATTTTTTGACTTACAAGAGCATTATCATCATTTTACTAAAATTTCACCGACATCTAAATGGAAGGAACATGCTTGCGATTTTTTATAATTTTATGGATGTATTTACAATTTAGGTAAATTTAGAAATATAGATAATATAATATTGGTCAAAATCTTTCAGACATATCTGCACAAGTCCCTTAATTTAATTTTACCAGATCAAGGCAGCTCTTTTAAACGGGCGGCTTAGTTGGAAATATCGCACGTAGTTGAAGTTGCGATGCATCGTATTCGATCAGCCTCATCTAAAAATACTTTTGTCAGTCTACCAATGCAAATTCAAACAAGATCATCCGCAATGCACGTCAATATTATCAATTAAAATCAACATACATTGTTAGCCCTCCACCCTCCACCCCACGTTTGAAAATGACATTCCAACATCATAAATCCAAGTCAAACTACTCTTAAATCATCACATTACATTAAATAAATACACTAAATTTAAAACGATTATCTAATTTCCACCTGTATTTTTTCCAAATCTTCCCAGCTCTAAACCTTTCAAAAAAAAAAAAAAAGTACTAACACCCCCTTCTATGATCCAATTGCATGCGTCCTGGGCACATACACTCCTTTTTTATTTTTAAAATTTTTTTTATAAAACTATTAAGGTAAGTGTATTTAACATGTGTATAAATTTTTACTATTTTTGGAGTATTTTAGATATTTTTTTATTTTTGAAAATCAACGGTATTTTTAGTAATTTTAAATTACCTAAAATACTACTGATTTTTAAAAATTAAAAATAAATATTTAAAATACTCTAAAATAGTAAAAATTTATACACGTATTAAATAGATATATTTAACAATGTTGTAAAAAAAAAATTTAATAAAAAATAATAGATGTATGCTCTGCATACTCTCGGGCGCATGCAATCCAGGTCCCTCCAATCTATATCCCATAAGAACTCTCATAAAGTCCTCTTTTTCTGCCTCCCGTTCTCCCTCCGCTCTCTTCACATTCGTTTTCTTATGGGCTACTGGAATGTGTTCGTTCTTTGCGGAATATGTTCGTTCTTTGGGGAGACAAGGATCACTTTTGCTTTTTTTTACGGGCCACTAGAATGTATTCATTCTTTATGGAGAGAAGGAATTGACGGGTTTAGAAGGGTTCGAAAAAATCACAAATGACCCCTCCACACGTCCGGAATCATCACCTACACAACGAGCGGTACAACTCATGTCAATTCAAGTTGTTTCTTATTCAATCTTACCCATGCCTTATTCATGAAAGTCTCAACATAACCAACTTACAGGTCAGTTTAGCTTTTAGTTTATCTTACCTTGAGGTTGAGTTAGTTTTGATTTCAAATCAATTCCTTCATTAACTTCATAGTAAAACAATATAAAAAGTAATAAAGAAAATTTTCTCTTATACTGATAGCATTTGCTCATAAGTTTTATTAAACCCAAATGTTTCAAATTTTATTTGACATTCATAACATTTCACATCAAATTTTTATGTGAAAACCCAATGCAGTTAAAAAACTGTTAACTATCCTATTAAAAAGATAATTCTGCCTATCCATGATTTCTTAATTGAAACGATTTGACCATAATGCAACTCAATTAACGTTAGTAAACTATTAATTTGTGATATTAAGTACTTTAAATATTATATTATGGCTAAAACATTTTAATTAAAAAATTTCGATGGGGCAAAATCAATTTTTTAACAGGGCAGTTAATGATTGTTCGATTGTATAAGTATAATAAGAAATTATAATGAAATATTATGGGTATAAAAAAAATTTGAAAGGTTATGACTATAGTAGGAATTAGGAACAAATACCATGGGTATAAAAAAAAATTTCACACAAAAAAATTAAAGTAGATACTTCGAATCTCTAGTAATTAAATTGTAGAAAATGTTTGTAGAGCTTGAAATGTAGCTAAACAGATGAATACATTTGCCAAACAATTAAAAACAATCATTTCAAAAGAATTTTAATTTATTAAGGTAATAATTTAAGTATTTAAAATTGTTCAACCTTAACCTAGAGTACCTATGCAGGTATCCATTTGGGTTAGCTTTGGATGCTTGTGATATAGAATATACTCTACTTATTTGAGGGGATGAATATTTTTGCTTACCTTACCCTACCTATGTATACTTTCTTCTTCTTTTTGTTACCTAAATTAGGGCTAATTTTGTTGATATATAAAGATACCTTACTCAAATTGCACCCTTATTATACAATTAATTCTATACATAAAAGTATTTTCCTTTAAATTTTAAGTTTTGTAGTACAAAATTTTACTAATTAATATATCTTCCTCAATATGTAATTACTATTTAGTATTTTTTATAATTACTTTTTATTTTATAGAAATTAAAATTTATTTAGCCACCCAATTCCTGTTCATAAGCACCCAAAATTAACTTACTAATTTCTATTCTATAATAATAATAATAGTAATAATGATAATAAGAATACTGCTTGCATATAGTAAGTTATTACTTGCTAAGTAGCAACCTTATAATTTTTTATATTTTTTATTCTTGTGCGGGTCTAGTGTATTTTCACATGTCAAAAATTACCTTTTTCTATATTTGTATATAGATATTTTTATAAACTTTCAAAATAAATTTTTTTATCTCAAACTCTCAACACATTAAAAATATTAAATGTTTTATTTTCAAAAATTTGTAAAATACACAAATCTAAAAATTGTAAAATTTAGCATATAAACTTGGGCACATATAAAAATAAAAAAATAGAAATATATAAAAATTATAAATTATACAAAATATTTACTTAGCTAGGTAATAACTCATTGTACAAATCATCATCTCGGTAATAATAATTCACGTGCCATGAACTATACCCATGAAATCTAAATGGGGCCATCCTATTGGAGAATCCGTGACTCTTAACCCAATTCCAACTGCCATCGTAAATGCGGGGTGAATGAGAATAAATGAATAATTAATCATCCACATGACTACGGTATATATATGCTCACTGCATATCCCCTCAACTGAAAAATGATTACTTTAAAAGGGCTGTCCTTCGACTTGTTTTTATTGGGGAATCATACTCTCCCTCTCAGCCGAGTATGAATGCCACGTAAAAGAAAGAGTAAGTTAAAACCTGGAAACTGGAAAGTAACGCACGCATCTGCGAGAGGATTTGCAGGTAAGTCCCTCAAATTTCTAAATTTTCTCTTTCCCCCTTAAGTTTCATATTTGTAGTAGATGGCTTGAAGTTTTGGAAACACACAAATTTAGTCCCTCCACTGACACGAAACCATAAACAGTCTTTTTTTTTTTTTTTTTTTTACTTAGAATGACCCGAAATGCTCTTTCCTTAATTTAATTCAAACTTTAAATGGATTACCTTAAAATTGTTAAATTTTAAATAAAAATATTCGTTAAAATGTGAAAAAAGTATTTTTGATCAGTTAAAGTTAAGTTCTAATTGAATTAGGGTTTTATGTAGTGGAGGGACAAAAACTATACATTTTTAAAATGGACTACCTCGTGGGGACAGCCGTACCTCGTGGGGACAGCCGTGCAGTCATTTTTTAAAAAAAAATTATAAGTTGGCGATCCCTAGGTAGATAAGCGTCCACAAAATTTTAAGATTTTATGGAATTATATAAATAGATTTTTCGATTTTTGAAAATCAAATGTCGCAAATCTCATTCGAAAAAATAAAAAATCTATTTATATAAGTTCAAAATTTTGGAAAAATGTGTACGGTCGTTTAGCTTAGGCTCTTCAATTATAAACAATTTTTAAAATTTCGGGGAGTGATTCTAACAGTGACCGCATGGTTGGCACATGTTGTTGACTATGAGTGTGTTTGAGAATGGATAAAACTTTTGATGAAGGGTGCGTTTGTTTCGCATCAAAACATGTCAACTAAAACTTTTCAGTTTAAAACTTTTCACTCTCCATAATTACTC
>JAXCLR010000001.1:2923619-2943476 GCA_035584095.1 Annona squamosa
GGGGGGGTTGGGTTGGGTTGGGGAGGGTGTTGATATGATTGGCTTTTGTTTTTACCATAGAGAAGATTGGGATATGATTGACTATTGTTTGCAATTTTAATTTTTTTTTAAAAATTCTATCACAGAGAAGTATTGGAATATGATTGACTTTTACTGCTATTTCAAATTCATTTTAAGAAAATTTTTATCAAAACTTCTCAGTACCAGCTCAGTCTTCATCTCTGTCAAAGAAATTATTGCCAGTACCACCTGCCTCATACCCAAGCAGTTCAAGAATAGCTCCAACTAATATGTCAGGTATACCTTGTTGAACAAAGATGGAAATGTGTTTAATTGTGACCTTGAAGTATTCCCCTTTTTTCCAGGTATCTTATTTGCAATATAAATGAAACAATGGAATGTGATTTTCATAATGTTTTGATTCTGAAATATTCATTGTTTCATTTCAATGCTAAGGGAATCTTGAACTCTGCCAAAGGACTTGCCACTTGCAAATCCAAGAGGTCCAATGATAGTTGCAAGCTTTGTTGCTTATGAAGACCTAAATATATTTCATTTGGAATCATGAAGTTTTCCTGTTATTTTGCAATCTTCATATTCATCTTCTAAAAGAAACAGTTGTACCCTTTCCTTTCTTTACTGAATACTTGATACTGATCTTGTCATGGATTTCACCATTTTCTTTGTTGCAGGAATCAATCATTCTCCACCCCCACACAAGGAGGTGCCTCTTTTGCCGCTGACTACTCATCAAAACACTTCGGTGATTGCTCCATCAGAAGCACCAGGTGCTTGTTATGGCATTATGAGATTTTGAATCTGAGCATGAAAAAATTTGTTTAATTCAATGTTTCAAATTATGAAAATATTTCTTTCATTCAACTTCTCCTTCAGAGAGAAAAAATTGTCAATGTTGATATAGAGCTGTCCGCTGTATAATGTGCAGGACCTTCTGTATCTCCAGTGTCAGTCTCTTCTCCAGTTATGCATGGTAAAAGAAATGGAAGGCCGGTTGCTGCACCCCCGATGGGTGCATTCAACCATATATCTCCAGCAAATCATTCCCCAGATAAAGGTTCCCCCCCACCTCCTTTTTTAAGTTAGAGTTTCAGGTTCAAAATGTGGGTCATGTCATATACAAATTCCTGCCCATTGATTGAGATTTTTGTATTGCTTGTAGAACCACATAAAGTGCCAAATCCCCCAGACAATGCAGCTCCACAATCCAACCCATTTATCAAGTCACCTTCAGGGAAAACAGTGCTTGCTCCTGCTGATGCACCTACCACTTCAATCTCATTTGGTAGACATCATACAAGGAAAAATGTCAACAATCCTGCACCTCCATCGGCGGGTCCAGTTGAATTTCGTAGGCACCATGCAAGGAGAGAAGTTGGAAGTCCTGCATCTCCCCCAGTGGCTCCCGTCAAATTTCATAGGCACCATGCGAGGAAAGAAGTCGTCAGTCCTACTGGACCTTCACACCATAAAGGTTTGGCACATGTGCAAAATCTGCAATTCAATTTAAAAAAAGCATCATATCATCTGGATGAAAGCAGTTGATTTCATCCGATTTCCTGCTTCCATGCATTTATTTGCTTCTTAAAGGTCCAGTTATTGCTCCAGCTCTAACACATCCTCTTGTTACACAACCAAACTGGAGAAGACAGAGACAGCATGTTGACCTACCCATACGAGGTGGTTGAGTTGCTTGTACATCAACATGAATAATTAATAGTGTCACCAAAACCAACCAGAGGGGATGTGAGTGTTACTATTGTTGGAATGTTGAACCCTGATTTCCTTGTCATGTCCATTGTCTGCATAAAATGTTGAACAGTATTCAAGCATCTAGTTTTTGTGGCTTGAAGATCAGACCATTGAGCAAGGCACTAGATAAATGGACAAGTCGAAAAAGATGACAAATTGTTCATGTTAAACATTTGCTGTGGTTCACGTTAAAAGTGGATGGACTTAATTGTTGGGCCAAATAACAAACAAAGAAAAGCACTTCGCCTTGCTGAACAGCTGAAACCTTACATGCATCTGCAACATGATGCACTTGTTGGAGAGAAGGAAGGAACTTAAACTTTCTTCTTAGCAAGGGCAAAAACAAATCACCTTCTAAGTTTTGAATTGGTTGCTGTTCATCAGGTCCTTTTTCTCCTATCCCCTCACCAGTGCCTTCTGCAATGAACCATGGAGCCCCTGCATCTTTACCTTCAGCAGCAGTTCCATCTAACCCATCTGGAAGTATGGAAGAATTATTTTTGCATCAAGTATTATTTGCTCACTCACCATATTTCCTTTTAAGTAGGTTTTTGATTTATTATTATATATATATACATATATATATATATATACATATATATATATTTGCCATTTTTATGATTATGAACTTGCATAGGGGAACCTCCTAGTCAACCTCCCACAGTGCACCCGTCTGCTGCTTTCCCAAGGAAGCCAATGATGCCCTTGCCATCGCCAATTCGATCATTGCCACCTCCACCTCCTAGTCATGGTATTTACTCTCATACCCTCCCACTATCTGTTCATATTCTTGCTTGGATATTTTCCAATCAAAATAGTTAGTCTCTTCTGAAATTCATCTTCACTTTTGAGTGCAATCGAGTTCAATCCTTTTAAAAGATAAACAAATGCTCTCACAGGCATTTTTAGTTTCTTACGAGACTAGTGATTGTCATGAAGTTTAACTGCCTTCTGGAGGCTTATAGTTCAGAGTTTGAGATTGGAAATGAAAACTCTTAGCTTAAAATTGTGTTTGGTCCTTCCTTGCAGATTGTACAGAAGTAATATGTGCAGAGCCATTAACAAACACCCTACGTGGATCACCTTGTGGATGTGTTCGGCCAATTCAAGTTGGTTTGCGCTTGAATGTTGCACTTTATGCATTCTTTCCTCTGGTCTCAGAGCTAGCTCAAGAAATCGCAACTGGCATTTTCATGAAACAAGGCCAGGTTCGCATCATGGGAGCAAATGCGGCCAGTGAAGATCAGGATGAGACAATTGTCCTCATTGATCTGGTTCCATTTGGAGTTAAATTTGATAATAATACAGCATTCTTGACATTCGAGAAATTTTGGCACAAGAAAGTCACCATAAAGCCTTCCTTATTTGGAGACTACCATGTACTGTATGTGAGATACCCAGGTAAAGGGCCTTTATTTCTTGGGCATTGATATTGTGCACCCGGGTGCTTTAACCCATTTCTTAATATTTTTTTTGAAATTTTTTTATATAACTGTTAATTAAGTGGATTCGACATGTGTATCAAGTTTTACTAATTTTCGAGATTTTTAGATTTTTTTTATTTTTGAAAATTAGTGGCCTTTTAGTAGTTACTAAAAATGCCATGATTTTCAAAAATAAAAAGTATCTAAAAATTTTCAAAATGGTAAAACTTGATACGCATGTTAAATACGCTTAGATTAATTATTGTATAAAAAATAAAAAAATGGCTTAAATGCACCCAGGTGCACCAAGGCTAAATGCAACCGGGTGCATTTAGCCCTTTATGTTATTTCTTTACTTTTTTTTTTTGCAGAATCATGCTACCATTCAAACTGTCAATTCATTCATTTTATTGGATTGTTACACGATAAAATATCTGTTGGCCTAACAATTGGGATCAACTGAACTAGACATGATAGGATAATTTTCTGCCATTTTCACCATAAAGTTGTGAGTTGCGAGCCTTGTGTCCCACCTTTGATTTGCTTGCTTGACATGTTGAGCCTGCTTGGATAGATCCCTTTGTATAGATTATAAGGTTATCTAAGGTGAGAGCTTAACTATGCAACATTGATTATTAGTGATAGATATATATATACACAAAAAAGTCAACAAAAACTAAAGATAATATAATTCTAAAAATTAAATGGTGGAATTTAAAGGGAAATAATATGAAACTTTTTAGTAAAAGAATGATAGAAGAAGGAAAATGGAACATGCAAGAAGATAAGTAGAATCAATGTGGGATAAAATGACAACTAGTATGAAAGAAGTTGGACAAAGTATTGTAGGGATAAATAAAAATCGTAGACCCTCACATAGGGAAACTTGTTGGTGAAATGAGGATGTTCAAGAAGCTATAAATGATAAACAAGAAAAGTTCAAAAATGACAGAATAATAAAAATGATACAAACTTACAACAATACAAACTATTAAAAAAGTTATTAAAAAGATTATTAACGAGGCTAAACACTAAGTTTATAACAACTTATATGACAGATTAGGAACTAGACAAAGGGAAAAAATATTTTTAAGTTGGTTAAATTCAGAAAGAATAAAGGCAAAGATTTAGCACGTGTTAGATGTATTAAAATGAAGACCAAAGAGTTTTAGTTAAAGATGATGAAATTAAAGAAAGATCGAAAACTTATTTTTATAGTCTACCAAATGATACCCCATCAGAACATTTAACATTAGATGTTAGTTTAAATAGAGAAGAAAATAGGAATATCAGTTATTTTTAAAAAATTCGAATATCTAAAGTAAAAGAAGCTTTACAGAAAATGAAAACAGGAAAAGCCTTGAGCTCAGATAATATACCAATTGAGGCATGAAAGTGCATGGGAGATTTAGGTGCAATATGGTTAACAAATTTCTTTAATAAGATTATAAAATCAAAGTTAATGCCAAGTGAATGGAGGAAAAACACTATAGTCCCACTCTATAAAAATAAGAGAGAGATTCAAAATTGTGCAAAGTATCGAGGAATAAAACTAATGAGTTATACTATGAAATTATGGGAAAGAGTAATTGAATATAGACTAAGACAAAAAACTAATGTATCTAAAAACTAATTTGGTTTTATGCAAGGAAGATCAATTATTGAAGCTATTTTCTTACTTAGACAACTATTTGAGAAGTAGAGGAGAAGAAAAAGAACTTATACATGATTTTTATTGATTTAAAAAAAAACATATGATCGAGTATTAAGAAAGTTAATATGACAAGTGATGAAAAAGAAAGGAATTAATAATAGATACATTGATGTTATTAAAGATATGTACAAGGGGGCTGTTACAAATGCGAGGATTATAAGCGGAGATACTAATATTTTCCTAGTTAAAATAGATTTACATCAAGACTTAGTCTTGAGTCCTTACGTTTTTACTTTAGTCATAGATGAAAAAGGAGTGATCCTGTTAGCCCAGGCTCAGTAAATGCCTACTTAACCCACTTTAAAAAACCTATTTACAACAACCTTTTTTTTTTAAACTTTTTCTTCATGCACTTGTTTATCTAAGTGTATTTAACATATAGACCAAGTTTTATCATTTTTGAATATATTTATCTATTTTTTTGATATTTTTAAACATCTATGTGTATATATGTATTTAAAATGCCTATATTTTTAAAAATCTAAAAAAAATATAAACATATCTAAAAATGATAAAACTTGATTTATATATTAAATACACTTACATAAACAAGTGTATGAAATAAAAAACAAAAAAAAATTGTTTTAAATAGGATTTTTGAGGTGGGCTAAGTGGAACATATACTTAGCCCGGGCTAACGGGATCATTCCTCTAGCTGAAATTACTAGACATTTATAAGAAGAAGTCCCTTGGTGCATGCTATTTGCAGACGACATTGTTTTAGTAGACAAAACTATAGAAGGATTGAATGTGAAAATGAATAAGTGGGTAGATGCCTCAGAATCTAATGATTTTAGAATTAGTTGCACAAAAATTGAATATATGAAATGCAATTTTAATAATAGTGAGAACCCAGATGAGGAACCAATTAAGACTTTAGACCAAGTAGTAACAAGAACTAATCACTTCCGGTACCTAGAATCAATAAATCAAGAGAACGGGGAAATTGAGAAAGATATAATACATAGAATCTAAGCAGGACGGAAGAAATGGCAAAGTGTGTCAAGAATTTTATGTGACTGTTGACTTCTAATCAAATTAAAAGGAAAATTTTATAAGACTTTGATTAGACACACTATGCTTTATGGGGCAGAATATTGGGCAGTTAAAGAACAACGTCCACATAAAATGAATGTAGCGGAAATGAGAATGCTAAAGTGGATGAGCGGTAAAACAAGAAAAGATAAAATTAGAAATGAAATAATTTGAGAAAATCTAAAAGTGAGACCAATTGATAATAAAATGAGAGAAAATAGATTAAGATGGTTTAGTCATGTTAAACGGAGGCCTGAAATGGCACTGGTTAAGAGAGCAGAGTCTATTCAAGTAGAGGGTGGTAAAAGAATGTGAGGAAGACCCAAAAAAATGGATGAAAGTAATTAAATAAGATTTCAAAATATTATAAACTACTGAAAATTTAGTCTTAAATCGTCAAGAATGGCATAACAGAATCTATGCAGCCGACCCTACCTAGGTGAGAAATTTCTTATGATGATGATGATGATGATGATGACATGTTGAGCCTGCTCAACTATCCCTCCAACTTATCATTCTCCCAAATCACAACTTAAAGTTCTGTTCAGTTGGGATTTTACCTTCTCAAGGAAAATCTATGTTTCTCTTTTGAAAATATATTTCTTGCAGGCCTTCCTCCATCACCACCTTCATTGCCTTCAAGCATCAATATAAACGGCGGACAACTCACTAATGGAAATAACGGTAGGATGGTACACCCCCTTGGTGTTGATGTGAGAAAACGGAAAGGAGGACTGGGTGGTGACCTAATTGTTGTCATTGTTCTGTCCTCTGCTATAGCTTCGGTACTAAGTATCATGGCATTATGGCTTCTGATTTGGAAACATTGTGGTCATACTCATCAGCCTCTATCAACACGACCTTCTTCGGCACCTCTAGTCAAGCCAGCAGGTAAGAAGAGTATTATGCAATGTTTGTGAAAGTGAATCATCTTTTTCTGGACCTAAAAGGGTCCAAATTGGAGTCCTCTTTGGTAGCTTCTGTAGTTGATCTGATGGAATCCATTTCATGATGAGCCATGCAGCCCATGCAGCCATGCTCAGTATCTGCACCTCAACTTATCTCAGTTCTTATCATGATCTGAAAATTAATGAATGCTTGTAACTCTAGTCAAAAGGGATGTCAGCAATGTTGAGATCAGCTGATGATAGAGACTTCTGGACAACTTCTATGACCATGAGCATGATTTGGATTTCACAGAATACGGGCCCATATCTAGTAAATCCACAATGAGTTCTTGCTGAACATTGTATAATCTCTCCTAATTACATGATGTTCCTGTCTTCTTTGGACATTTTAGCAGGGGCTGGATCTATGGTCCTAGGCAGTTGGGCTAGTTCCACATCAGTATCCTTTAGCTCTAGCATAGCTACATATACTGGTTCAGCTAAAACATTCAGCATTGGAGAGATTGAGAAGGCTACAAACAAGTTCAATGTCTCAAGAGTGCTTGGAGAAGGTGGTTTTGGGCGAGTTTACAGTGGTGTTCTCGAAGATGGTATAAAAGTGGCAGTCAAGGTTCTCAAGAGAGATGATCAGCAGGGTACTCGAGAATTTTTAGCTGAGGTTGAAATGCTTAGCCGTCTGCACCATAGAAACTTGGTCAAGTTGCTTGGTATATGCACCGATGAGCAGAGTCGTTGCCTGGTCTATGAGCTTATTCCCAATGGCAGCGTGGAGTCTCATTTGCATGGTAATAAAACAGAATTGCTACTTTCAGTTTCATGGTGCTAAAACTGAAACATTACTATGTAAAAATAATTAAGAGTACAGGTCCTGAGTCTCAGCAGCTATTGCTTATACACAGAATTTCATGTACGCATGGTTTATGAACCATTTTATTGATCTGATGGCTTACCCTGAATGTTGAACACTTTGGGAATCTCCAATGTTAGCATGCTAAAATTTCCATTTTTGATATTTGAATAGCAATGAACATTAAAACAAAAATAACAGAAAAAGGAAAGAAATAGATATGTTGCCTCATCAATGAGATGAAATTCTCCAAGAAATAATGTACCATTAATCCTTCTTGGAATTCTTTTGGATGTTTCCTTGTAAGAATACGTAGGTATTACTGAAAGCCTCCAAGCTATGAGCTTCCAGAACTAAATCCTTTGACATTAATACATTACATAGGCTCAGGACTCTGATCTCTTTGTTGTTTATTTCAATTTATAATTTTGTTATCTATTTGTTAGCTTTGTACCCCATCAGAAGATATTGAGGTCATATTTGATTGTTGCAATAAAATTTTCCAATTGATCGATGCTCAGGGGTTGACAAGGAAACTGCTCCACTAGATTGGAATGCACGCATGAAGATCGCACTTGGATCAGCTCGAGGTTTGGCCTATTTGCATGAGGATTCAAGCCCTCGCGTTATCCATCGAGATTTCAAATCCAGCAACATCCTGTTGGAACATGATTTTACTCCTAAAGTGTCTGATTTTGGATTGGCTAGAACTGCGTTGGATGGAGGAAATGATCACATTTCTACACGTGTTATGGGAACTTTCGGGTATGAAGTTCTCTGTTGCTCTTCATAAGAGTTTACTCTGTTAAACTGTTTGTATTAGCTTATGAATGCATTATAGAATCTACGATAAACTTCTAGAGAAAATGAGATTTGTTAAATTTGTAGTCCAGTTCCTTTATTGGTTATTCTCCTACAATACAGGAGGTCCACTTTTCTTTTCATCCTCTTTGTGCCTGATTGACAGGTCATTTGTTACTATCCGCAGACATGCACTTTAGAGTCCATTTGGAAAGAGGTTTTAAAAAAAGAGAGAATGAGAAATTTTTTGAAAAAGTCTGAGGTCAAACTAGATAGAGTAGTTGTATAAAAAAATGTGAAAAAATAATTGAAATATAGAAATAAAAATAAGAAAAGTAGAATAATTAATTAGTTAGGATGTAAAATCATATCAAAACATGTGTAGGAAGGAGGGGTAATTATTTATTTATTTTTACTTTTACCTGTTACTAAACAGACCCTTAATATCTTATGGTTTCATGTTCTAAACTCTATTACATCGATGCCTATCTGTCTCTTTCCTTTTTGCATATGTGTATGTTCCGATATGCGCAAGAATAATTGTATATTCTGATTAATTCAGTTTCATGTCCCTATGTTGCCACATGGGAAGTACACAGCCATATATTATCATAATGTAACACAAGAGGACATAGGGACGTAATGTATTTGCCCCTGTGTTTGCTGGGGGCTGGGCATGTGCGTATGTTTGTGATGTTTCTGTCCATCTATGTGTTTGTAACTGTCCCTACATGTCTATATGCCATGTTCATGGGTGTGTGGTGCAGGCATGTGAATGTGATGTTTATGGGATTGTGATCCCCTGCACCCAGGTGCACTTAACTTTAGTGCACCCGAGCGCATTAAACCCATTTTAACCCTTTTTTTTAAAAATTTTTTTTTATACAAGTGTTAATCTAAGTGTATTTAATATGTGCATTAATTTTTACCATTTTTGGAGTATTTTAGATATTTATGCTACTGATTTTCAAAAATCAAAAATAAATATCTAAAATACTTCAAAAAGGGTAAAAATTAATACAAATATTAAATACACTTAGATGAACGCTTTTATAAAAAATAAAAAAAATAAAATAAAATAAATGGGTTAATGCACCCGGGTGCATTGAAGCTAAGTGCACCCGGGTGCAGGGGATCGCGATCCATGTTTATGTGGATCTGTGTGTTTTTACCTATAACTGTATATCTGTGTGCCTAATTTAATTAATTTCAGTAATATATGTTGTTTAGAATATCAATGAAATTACAAATGGAAATATCATCCCAATTAAATGCACTGGCCAAAAATTAAGATCATCGATGGCGAATATGAATAAGGGAATCTGCATAGCTTTTTTTTATTTTACACAATTTTTTACTTTCTGAAAAATTGTGGCCCACATAAGACTTCCATTAAAATGAATTTTTGTGTAACAATGCCTCAATTGGATTTCGTGTAACATTAACACAAGCCCAAACAAAATTCTATGAAAGTACTTTATCAGGATGTGTTCTGAAGGAATTTAACCATCAGATCAAAATTCATCAAATTATCCCACTTCTGTAGACCTAGTTCTACCCCTGCTTTCATGGATATTCTCTGTTTAATCTGATTATCAATCTTATTATCCTGTGTTTAGTGGGAACACAGTTTTTCCTTGTCCAAAATTTACATGGACTACAAAATTGAGACATTTAAGGGTGTGAATTAAGCAATTAAATTCTTTGATTTCTATGCACAATCTAAAGCTTTTTAAGCAACAACCTGGATCTCCGAAGTTATTCACATATAGTGACTGTTGTGTAGATTCAAGGACTTTCAAATTTTATGTTCTTAGAATGTGATCCTCAGGCAAGATAAATAAGCAAATGATTTTGATGGGATTAGATTTTATAGAATCTTCAAGCTGGGTGTAAATGGGGTGGCTCCAAAAAAGTACTTCAGTTGAATTTGTTTTACAGAATCCATCCATCTCCCCAACCAACACACACACACACACATTTATGATATCAAAATGATCTTGATAGGGGACTTGCATGTTAGACACAGAGACATTTATTTATCATGTTAAACATTGTCTTCTTTAGAGGCTTACATATGCACTTGTTTGTTTATGATATAAAAAATCATTTTCATTAGATACCATATGCGCCATACAGGAACCCATTTTATTTAATTACGATTTGAAAAATCATCTTGATTGGAGGCTTACATTTGCCAAAAATACAAATGTAAATTACTTCTGATATCAAAAAATATGTTGATTAAAGTCTTGCCATGTGACAATTTTTTTTTTAAATGCCAAAATCAGAATCAAAATCATTGAGAGCTACAAATGAATTATTTGATAGATTTTTATAATATTTCTACACCTTTTTTATTGATATTATACAACATGACTTCTGATATTTTAAATCAAGCCCATTTACATTGAGACAACAAGCTCCACCTATCCTCAGGGGGAGATAACAAGCTTCCATCTATACTCACAAGAGACTAAACTCCCACTTTCTATTATTTTTACGGGAGAATTGCCCCCATTTTGCACGAGGTATGACTTGAACCTCTGTGGGGGCTATGAATGCCGCTGCCGCTCAGTCGGTATGATATTTCCATGCTTGAATGGATTGATTCAAGTTATTTTCATATTTTACTCATAAATTTATGCTTTTTCAATTTCTATGGCGTACACAGATTTCCAGTCAAAATGATTGCAAGTATTCCATGTGAATGGATGGTTTTAGGTGTAGATTGGGTGAGCTATCTTCAAAATGGACCCAAACTGAAAAGAATTCTGGAGTCATTTCAATTTGACCCAAAGAAGAAAGGCATCAGAGAATCATTTCCCCCATAGACATAAGTCACATAGCATTTGACGGACAATTGTTTGCAGAAGAGAGGCTTGAATAGTTTCCTTAAAAAAAAAAAAAAACAGCTAATTGGTCAATGTCTATTACTTCAGTTTTAAATAATATTGGCTCATATCTCTTATTGTTTTGCAGCTATGTGGCCCCAGAATATGCAATGACTGGGCATCTTCTTGTCAAGAGTGATGTGTATAGCTATGGTGTTGTACTTCTTGAGCTTTTAACTGGAAGGAAACCTGTTGACATGTTACGTCCTCCAGGTCAAGAGAATCTTGTCACATGGGCTCGTCCACTCCTCACCAGCAAAGATGGATTGGAGATGATCATTGATCCATCTTTGGGTTCTAATTTCCCATTTGACAGTGTTGCAAAAGTAGCAGCTATTGCTTCCATGTGCGTTCAGCCAGAAGTTTCTCACAGGCCATTTATGGGAGAGGTGGTACAGGCCTTAAAGTTAGTGTGCAATGAAGATGAAGAGAAGCAAGAGGCATCAGGTAGTTACAGCCAAGAGGAATTGTCCTCTATGCAGGGCATGGATACGAGGGCCAGTAATGCTTCAATTCAGCTGCCAGAAACTAGGTCATTCTTAGCAGCTGATTATGACTCGGGAATTGAGGTTGAGAGAGCATTATCCACATCTGAAATATTCAGCACCACTCCAAGAATCACTAGGCAGGACTCAGGTTCTTTCTGGAGGCATTCCAGTTCAGGACCTTTAGACAGAGGCAAAAACAAACAGTTGCGGAAAGGAGGTGATTCAAAGGGCAGTATCAGGGAACATGGTGTTGTTATAAAGTCATGGGGAGGACGGGAGAGTGAAAAAATGTGGCCCTGATGATTGAGATAAAATTTGTTAGAGAACCATTGACAAATTTTCGCAGCTGGTAGACAAAGTGGTATTCCATCTCCATCAACATTCCCATCTATACAAAAATGCATCAAAATGCTCAGAAGGGTTAACCGTGAATTTGTTTTTGCAGTAATTGTGAGTTATCTTGTACCCAAAATAAGGAATTGGACAGCAAAAACTTACCCATGGCCTAGAGCTTTTAAACTGCAGTCGCACCGTCAGATGGAGGGGTCCTCAAATAAGTTCCATCAGTGCAGACAGCTTAAACAAGGGCCATGTTGCATTGCTTTGATTTGCAGTCTGTTCTACCTGTATCAACTATCAGTTACGCCATTGTGGTCTATATTGTTGGTGAGTCATGGTAGTTTCAGATTTTTGAGAGAAAAAAAATGATGAATTTGCAATCCATCTGATGTGCTCAGACTCAAGAGCGGGGATAGAGCTTTTTGTCAGTTTGTAATGGAAATTCATTGAGGCTTGCCTTTTTATGATGCTTGTTTGAATGTGATACAGTGATGGTGAAGATGGTAGAAGGAAATCAATTGACTTAAGTGTGTTGGCTTTGCGTGGCAATGCTTTTTTTTTTTCCCCCGATTGAATCAAAGGCATTTTAGTAAGAATATTTGGTTGAACTTTGTTCTTTATTCTGTACATATGAACTTTTTTACTATTCGGGATTTTTTTTAGTGCCAACTATCCAATCATTTCCAACATGCGTACGCAGACTCGTGCATTTTGAATGATTAAGAGTGTTAATTTTGTGCGTAGTTTGCATTATAAAGCTTTTGGTCTTGATCATTCCCATGTAATCGGATGTGATGGGATGAAATTTAAATTAGTTTTTTCATCTTCAATATTATTTTACATGTCTAGTAGTACTTTCTTCATCCCTTAACGCAATATTGTTAGAACTAAATCAGTGATGGAATCAGTAAAAGAACTGGTTTGGTTTAAACTTGTTTGACCAATAAAGTAAACTTAGTTTGAACTGGGGATATTAGTATGACATATTTATGATGTTCTAAATATTGAATTATTTTTAATTAATTGTATGTTGGTAAAACTATATATTCATTTCTTAAATCTACACGTCAAACTCTAATCATTATAACAAATCATGCAGGAAAAAAAAAAAGAAAATTTTCAGAAATTGTTAACTAAGCATAAATATAATATATTAAATTAGAAAAAGTTAATTATATTAACTAATCATAAGTGAAGAAGATGAGTGTTGCTAGAATTGGACCAAGATTGATATATAATTAGGTGTGACTTTTGGCATGGTTGAGCCTAAACTAAGCTCACTAAATACAAAAAATCTACCATGTTGTAACTTGGCTTTTTAGAATCCAAATCCAAGCCTAAAATTTTTTCTTAAAATTTGTAATTTAAAACCTTTCACTTTCGACAATTACATTATTTTTTGGTTATTTTTTCATATCTTATTATATAACTATTCTACTTTTCAATCATTTCTACGCAATTATCTATGTAACTAACATACTTATTTTAACTTATTTATTTACTCCTTGTCATAACTCATATCATATCACATCATGTTCTCTCATTTAAAAAATTCTTACATCAAAAATTTTATCACTTAAAGATAAATTAAATTATTTTCATTGATCTTTATATTTATTTTACAAACTTGCTTTTACGAAGCCATTTTTCTTTATAACTCATTTTATTGTTAATATTTTGATGGCTTGTGGAAAATCTACCACCTCAGTTGTATTTAACATTGTTTATGTTATCATGAAAACTCTTTTATTTGTTTAGTATTACGGTATATGGTCTTATCTATGAATGTGTAAAATTAACGTAATAACTAATTTAATGCTAAATATTAATTTAAAAGTAGTTTAACATTTCAACCATATAAAAATTACTACTATATAGATAAATGATTTTATAAAATTTTATAACATTTTAATACATTACGAATGAATCTAAGCATTTTTCATAATGTATATATGAATATATATATATATATATTTAGCAAATATAACCCTGGGACGTTCTTGTTTAAGATGAAATATGGCTTACTAGCTAAACAAGTGATGTTAAACACAATGAATGAATTGAATTTTAAATTAATTATCAATCTCTAGAAATGAAGAGGTTATGACTTACCGAGAGACCGCTTCCATGTAACCTAGTTAAATAGGTGCGGAGCTTTTATATTATTACTTTTAAATTTATTAAAGTTCTTTCTTTTAATCTTTCTTGTAATGGTTAATTTTTTTTCTAAAAATATATTATAATATAGTATGCATTATTATTTTTACTTCCATGGTTTTATTGTGGATTCATGTATGCCTTTAAATTTGTCACTCTCGCATCAAATTTAAATAAAAAAAAATGTCCACCTTAATTTCAACCCTAAAACTCAACCTAAATGGCTAAACCTGATTTTAACAAATACAGCTAAAATTTAAGTTTTACAAAGAACTAAGGTTAAAGATAAAAAAAAAAAAAATTAAGACTAGAATTTAAGTTTTATGAATAGAGGCTAACCAGAGTGTCGTGACACGCACAATAGCCATGATTACCAGTCTCGTCCCACTTGTGAATCATCTCATTTATAATGACACCCCTTGTAACACAGTTAAATAACAAATGCGGAATAAGCCATCGTACACACTGTTCTCGTGCGACAGTGTGAATTTTTATTTTATTTTATTTTATTTTAAAGTTTTATGTGAAGTGTTAAGTAGTACTCTAAAGTGAGTGTAAAATGTGGAATATGATTTCGCGCACACGGGTACACTTAGCTTCAATGTACTCGGGGTGTATTTAACCTATTTTTAAAATTTTTTATAAGATTATTAATCTAAGTGTATTTAGTATGTATATTACTTTTTACTTTTTGATTTTTTTGGATTTTTTAAAAATTAGTAGCATTTTTAGTATGCCATTTATTTTAAAAAAATTTAAATATAAAAATCTCTAAAATGATAAAAATGGATACACATGTTAAATATACTTAAATTAATAATCGTATAAAAATTTTTAAAAAAAAAATATTAAAAAATAAGTATTTGTATCCTATTACATTGAAGCTAAATGCATCTAGGTACATGAAATTAGCTACCTCGAAATGTTGAATAATAGGCTATATATTACTAATTAATATATTAAATAATACCTTTCTTGTATGTTCTTTTTTTTTTTGACAAATACCTGATGACACCCCACCTTTGGGTTCAAAAATGGATAAAATGGAAGAGGTCCCAAGCCCAAACAAATTCAAGGTAAAAGGAGGTTCAAGCAAGCTAAGTAGGCCCTTCCAAATTCAGCCAATTGGAGCGAAGCTCTACCAAGCCTGAAATAAGACTTTTCAACAAATCAGATTCGGCCCACAAGAGCAAAGCTCCTACAGGCCACTTTAACGGGCTCTATAAAGCAACCCACCAGACGCAGCAAACGGGCTTAGCCAAGCTTTAGCCCACCAGATCCAGCCCACCAAGTCTCAGAAGCAGGTTTTTCTACAACTTTGGGCCTCTACAATGGCCCACCAAAAACAATGGGCTTAGCTAAGCTTTAGCCCACCAAGTTCTAACCCACTATGAAAGGAGTCCGTCAAGCTCAAGCCCATAAACCAAGTCCAACACCTCTAGTTGCCCAAGGCTCATGCTCTCACTTTAAGCTCAAGCCCATGGACCAAGTCCAACACCTCAAGTAGCCCAAGGCCTATGCTCTCACCTCAAGATCAAGCCCATGGACAAAGTCCATGACCCTAAGTGGCCCAAAGCCCACTCCAACATCTATAAAAGGAGGAGTCCCCTCCTCCTCAAGTACACTTGAAGAGAGGCATCCCAGAGGGAAAGACGAGAATCTACAGCAACGCCCCAGCGTCCTGCTTTTCCCGCTCTACAAGCTCCAAGCTTCTCTTCCATGCCCTCTTTTTCATCTCTCTCATTCTCTCAAGTCTTCTTATTTTCTCCCTTTCACGTCGTGTAAATCGCCTCGGGTTGGTAGATTTTTGCCATATTTGCTTCAATCCATAAGCCGGAGCCCAAACTTTTAGTTAATGCCTTGGCAAGGCGGGTGCACGCAAGTCCACAGATTCCAACATAATACGCTGTCGTTATGCTGCCAGATTTGTGACTAGATCCGTGTATGGAAAACCCCATCTTAGCCGTTATACTGCCGAACCCGCAAGAAAATACCCATACGCCAACTTTTCTGAAAAATCTGAAGACTAATGCATTTTACCCCATGTGAATGCAGGAAATCTAAACCCGCATTGCTGTCTAACACAATCTAGATTTTGAAGGCCTAGGAAACAATTCCGAGCCCATTGTAACGCTCACGGCGGGTGCTACAGCTTGACGACTTCGTTGGGGACGGCATTGCTGGTCTAAATCGAGCACAAGGGGGACAAAAACTTGAAGATCGAAGCTTCTCCCTCATTGAACAGCTAGTTCCCGAGGCTTTTCCGTCTTCCGGTAGCGAGTTTCTGGCGTTTCTACCAAAATCGCTTAGGAACCTGACAAGTTTTTAAGTCCAGAGGCATTTGGCTCTTGAACAGCAAAAAACCTGCAAATGGAGAGAACCATTGAACAATGACTCGTAACTGTCCAGGCATATGAAACGAACCTAAAGGAACGACCTCCAACAAATTTGAAATCCATTAACGCTAAGAAAAATTCGACGTAAAAATCATATTTTTTTCCATAACCTGAGAGTTTTCTGGTCACACTTCCAGAGACACTTCAAGCGAACTGGTCTTCCCTCTAGAAACTCTTCAAGCGAACTGGTCACTTTTCCAGAGACTCCTCAGGCAAACCAAACCCATGGATCTCCAACATTCTTACGCGTGGAACTTAAAATAAATAAAATTTGCAAAGAACATGAAAGGACATGGACTTGCAAGCATCCATCCAAAGGTTAATTTCCTTATTTTTTTTTGCAAGTACTAATCACTTTTATTGATTGCTCAGGTTCTTCACCAAAGCCTGAAGGCAGAATAGGTCGGCCACAGATCAAAGCCCCATTGTTACTAGATCGAGAGTTGTTAGGATGGAGTCCGAGCAATCTTCATTGCATAAAGAACGGGATCATCAACTCGAATAGTCTATTGAAGTTTATATGACGGACATGGACAAGAGGATGCAAAAATTGAAAGAAGCCTTGTCAAACATGAGGCAACATTTAATTGGCAACCAGAATACGACTACACCACCATTCTATTATCAAAATCCAAACATGAAACAAGGCGGAGGACTTCAACAATCTTCCCACAGATCAAAGAACAATCACTATAAAGAAGAGGAGTTGGTCTTAGAATAAGGCCGCAATGAAATCTAAGACTTCAAGAACCAACTCCAGAACCAACTAAAAGAAATGGAGGAGCAAATCCGACAACATCAAAGGGAGGGCCTACCCTTGGCCAAAATAGAAGATCTATGCCCATTCCCCAACATCAAGCTACCCGAGAAGTTCGAGATACCGGCTCTACCCGCATATGAAGGAAACTCATGCCCAAGGGTTCATCTCAAGGCCTTTTGTGGCATCCTATACGCCTTAGTGAAAAGCGAAGAGGTCTTGATAAGACTATTCCAACATAGCTTAAAGAAAGACGCCTTAGAATGGTACACGTCGCTTGATTATAGGTTAATTAAAACATGAGAACAACTCTCCTTAGCTTTCATGGACCGTTTTTCATATATGCTAAATACGGCTCCCAAAAGGGCCAATCTAGAAGCATTAAAGCAAAAAGATGGTGAAACATTATTAGAATATGTGGCTAAATGGTGTGCCTTGGCGGCGAAAATGAAAAGCCCATTACCGTTAGACGAGCAAATCTCCATCATCATCAACTCAGCACATCCAAGCATTTCGGGCTACCTCATCTCTCACCCATATGTTAACTTCACTCAACTCCTCCAAGCCGGAGACCAAGTGAAGGCGGGGATCAAACATGACACAATCTCTCCATGGCCACAACAGAGGAATGTTATTTATCTTGAACAAGCAAGACAGACATCTCAAATAGCAGACATCGACATGAAAATCAATTTTGTGAATGGTAATGTCAAAACCTTTGACCCTTCTATTTTTATAACAAGAGTCAAACCCCACAATGCTCCTATTATTTTACAAGGCCGAAATTCCAATTCTATTATCATTTAAAGAAAAAGTGTTGAGCCGGTCATTTTATTGGGAAAACTTGTCATGCCTACGCAAGAGAATCCTATTTTGCATAAATCCTCTGTTGTTCAAATAACATCCTCCAATACTTTTCCTACAAACCTGAGAACTCCTCCTAAGATAGCAAGTCAACCAACTTTGCCTCATTTCTTCCCAAAAAATGTCTTCATTTCAGTTAACCAACCAACATGCCCACAGTCTAAAGATGCAGAAGAGAACCTCAAAACTTCTTACACCTCTACTTCTAGCATTCCTTCAAAGCAGTAATTGTCATCATCTTCTACACAACCATGTCCGGTCATAGAAGGTGAAATATTAATCTTATCAACAAACCAGACAAATGCCTTAGAAAAGGAAATGCTAGCCAAAGAGCACGAATCTCAAGAAATTCCTGCACAAGAAAAGCCAAATGGAAAAGACCATCTACAAGTCACAAATGAAGTTATCTCTCATACAGATAATCAAGCAGAGGCATCTAAAAAGTCTCAACAAACCGTCATCAACACAGGCAATATCGACGAAGTCGAATAGCCAACAAGGTTAGCCCCGAAAGCAGTGGAATGCGCAAGGCACACAACCATCATCTATCAACCCACCGCCATAAATACATCTTTGTCAACACATCCACAAAGGATATTTCAAATGGCTACTAGACAGTTTTTCCATCAAGCTTAGTAGGAAAAACGCCAACAACCAGTGAAGACAATATTTCACAAAGGGCAAAAAGCGCACAAAGAACAAAAGGCTGGGGGCATGCTAGAGAAGTATGGTGGCAGCCAACCAAAGCCGCATACCAGAGAAGCATTAAATTCAAGCTACAAAGGAAAAATTACAAACGAAGGCTAAAGAGCAAAAAGTGGAGAAAAATACATTTATATCATCCCTAAGCATGGGAGTAGGCGGTTTTGAAGGAAAATAACACAGATTACTTTGACATTATATTCCACCTTGCCTCAAACAAAGTTTGGGACCTAGAGACAAGGCTACATGAGGAAAGGAACAACATCCGCCTTTCTGCACTCTCTATGAAAATAGGGGGCAATCCATAACTACTGAACTGTTGCTGCTGGAAACAGACTTCGATGACTTAAAAAGTTTTAGGGTTCCACAATGCTGCTTACAAAGTAAACTTCTAGACACCTGTAGCAACCCCGTAGCCTTGAAGGGCAAGTGCAGAAAGCATGATGAAGAGATTTTGAGCCGGACGGAAGAGAAAATCATGCAAAATGGCATAAAATTTGGGAAGTACGACACGCACAAGGAAAATTCGAATTTCAGCAGCACGGATCACGGAAAAATCGCGCAAAATCCAGGAAGTACGGAAATCCGCCAGTAAAATCCAGATTTTAGCAGGCGGATTGCAGAAATCAAGGAGGACGCTGACAGACCTAGAAAGTTTTTAGGTCTATAAATATATAGCAGCACAGTGTTGGTCCCGAGTTGATGGCTAAACCCAAGAGGGGAGGGGTGAATTGGGTTCTTTAAAAAATCTTTGGTAAATC
>JAXCLR010000001.1:2959787-2971725 GCA_035584095.1 Annona squamosa
ATATGCTCCTCTCTCTTTATATACATATAACGTACAAAAGTAGATTATTATTTTTTAAAAATGAGAAAATAGCCGTCCCCAAGTACGCAGACGAGGAAACGTATTGCGTTTCTCAAGTCCGCTGAAATAGTTCTCGTCTGGTTGACTTTTACAAGCTAGATCTGAGCTGGAAGCCACGGCCAAGTCTCCATCGAGATTGTAGTCAGACTCGGTGTCTTTTTTGAATCGTTTTTTTATTAGGATTAATTTCAAACGTATCTATTACATCTCTTCTTAATTACAAATACACCTTCCAAATTCAAAAGTTTCAAATATAATAATTGAGTATGGATGAAATTTTATTTCACCAATTTTGCCGGTTATAATAAAAAATCACCATTATCTATCATAAGATATATCTAAAATATCCTTCGAAATTTGATAATTGTTTTAAGTTACGGAAGATTATTAAATTGAATTTGCATCTTCATTCCAAAATAATTTTTAAATTAGTTTCAATACAACTTTTCTCATTTCTAATATATATCATCGCATTCTCATACCAAATATAGATTTTATTCAAAAATCTTGTATGACTTGGGCAACACGATGGAAGTCCATCCAGCTTTAGAGAACATTTACACAGATATTCTGACATTTTAAAATTATTAAATGTTCCTAATTGCCAAATTAGGTACTGTATATGAAAGTTTTCAAAATTAATGAGTGTATCTATAATTATGGAGAAATAAAACAATTACATTTGAAATTAAACGTAGTTATTATTACATAGATCTCGTTCCTCGACAGTTTGGAGTGCTAGTGTCCCATACCAACTTAGAATTAATTTTCAGTTTGTTTTGATTATATGATGGATGGTGGATAATCTTTTTGTCAAACATTTGCATAATGGACTTTTTTACTTTCAAATTATCAAGGTGTCCATGGGTACAGAAAAAAAAACAAAAAACAAAATTCCATTACTTTCTTCATCCTTTTTATGTGATTTTATATGTTAGATAAGTAACAGCCCTGATTTTTCCAAATTTAATTATATTTTTAATCAATATTTGACATTTTTCCAATCAATTCTTTTATTTATTTTTATCATCATCCATTTTACTTCGCTTTTTTCTATAAATTTTATCCTTTTTCCTCATTATCAAATACACCTTAGATTAAAAAGTACCCCTTCATGTAAAGCTCAGACTTACTTAGTTCTTTTTTTTTTTTTCCTCCTTTTTTACGGAAGCATAGGTCTTTATGGCTATCAGAATTTATTTTCGCGAAAGAAGTAATGTTACCACGAAATTTGTGTGGGAAACTATTAGATGAGCCCCACTTTGATTTAAATTTCGATGGTTAGTATGGTTAAAATTATTTGTATTATTATAAATAAAAAAATATTTCAAATTGAAGTATTGGGTTGGCCTTATCAATTTAAAATATACATAGTTATATTTAAATTATGAAAAATGCTTGTATCTACCGATGCATTAAAATGTTTATAAATCTAAAATATACATAACTATATTTAAATTATGAAAAACGCGTATATGTACTGATGCATTAAAATGGTTATAAATCTAGAGAAATAGTTTAGATGATTTAAATATTGATTTAATATCTCATAAATTGAGTTTACACTTTATAAAATAAGTTTATGCACGTCTTTGATTTGCATAAAATTTGGCTTTTTAGATAAGAAAAAGAAAATTTTCTATAACTAGATCACTTGCCTCTAATTTTTAATATATTTGTAATATTTTATAAATTTTTCATATCTTTATACATTTACTCTAAAATCTTATTATCTATACATTTCCTCTAAATTTTTACTATATTCACGGGGTCCATACATGTGACAAACGGTCATTAACCATCTTAACCATCCAAAATTTTCCTGATAAAATAATCCAAGTATCCAACTATAACAAAGGCTTCTCCAAGATGATAGTAAATGGTCATTTTAGTGGCACAAGCAAGTCATTGCTGCGGCCAAATTGTTTAAATTAAGAAAATTTAGATGAATAAAATAGTCTTTTAAAAGCGTTTTTGTGAAGTAATAAAAATTTTTAAATCACTATAAGAAAAAATAATGTGATATGATAAGAGTAATAATGAAAAGTTAAAAAAATAAAATTAAAATAGATAAGTTAATTATATGGTTAGTTGTGTAAAAATAATTGAAAAATAAAATAGTTATATAGGAAGATGTAAAAAAATAAATAAAATTGGGATAATTATAGAGAACTACAGGCTTTATTTTTAAAAATTTTGGTGGGGAAAATTTTTAATTTTACCAAACATGCCTTTAATGTATGGATATTATTATATTCATAATATGAATACAAAAAGAATTTATTGTAAAAGTTTATAAATATAGAAGAAATTTGTGAAATGTTATAAATATATTAAGAATTAAAGATAAAAATTGCCACTGAGCCATTGCCTCATGTGCCCAGCATTAGGACAACGAACGCCTGCAACATTTTGACAGCGTTTTGCAGCATTTGACGTGAGGTGGTAGAATAGTAGTGAGGTGGTAGAATAGTAGTGGCGTTAGTTCTTCCCAAGTGTTTGTGGAAGCCTCCACCAATTGAGATATTAAGGAAATATTGTTATGAGAAATGGAAGTATTAATAAAATGCTTGCAGGATATTGTTAGGAAATTATAAGAATATCTCGATCTGATTGTAATATTGGTTAAAATGATTTAAAGGTAAAAGATGTGGATGTAAACTAAAATTTTTCAATAATAATTTTAAAAGCAATAGAAAGGATAGATTTCACATAATCACGGGTCATGTCTAAAATTTTTGCAAATCGGTTAGTTGGAACTTGGAAGCGGAACCCTTGAAACGTTATGAATTTTAGGTTGATAATAATGAGACTAATTTACAAGGTCTGTTTTGCAAAAACTTCCATCAGCTGGCTCGAGGTCCAATAGGTGTTGCTGTCTTTTCTTTTCGTCGTCCGATCCATCCTCCGCCGTCCCTCCGTCCGTACGACCGTCGGCGCGCTCTCTCTCGGAAGGGAAGGGCTATGGGCATTGCATCCGTCATTGTCTACACTAGCATAGCTGTCTTCCTCCTCTTCGTCATTTCCTATTCTCCGAATCACCCCCACCGCCCCCACCGCCGCCTCAAGCTCCGCTCTTCCTTCCCCCCCGACGACCCCCGCCACCGCCTTCGCGCTCACCCCCCCATTCCCTTCGATCCCATTATCGCCGACATCGAGCGCCGCCGCGAAGACAAGGAATGGGAGCGCCAGTACTTTCGGGATCACCACAAGGAGTTCGCCTCCGACGACTCTGCTCCCGCCCACGAGTCCCAACCCGAGTGGGAGGACTTCATGAATGCGGAGGACTATTTGAACGATGAGGATCGCTTCAACATCACCAACCGCATCGCCCTTCTCTTCCCCAGCCTCGATGTCGATCCCGCCGATGGGTTCGTAACCTTAGATGAGCTGCTGCATTGGAACCTCAAAATGGCTCGCAAGGACGTGCTGCACCGGACGCAGAGGGATATGGACGTGCACGACAAGAATCATGATGGCTTCGTCTCCTTCCAGGAGTATGAGCCGCCCGGTTGGGCAAAGCTATCTTCTCCATCAGGTTTTTTTGTTTTTTTTTTTTTTGGGAGAATAAATTAGGGTTTTACTCTTTATGGAATTGCTTTTTTGTGGAAGTCAAGTTGAATATGCTTACGGAAATAGCTCCTCAATTGCATCGACATCGATGAATTGTGTTCAGAGATGAGATGTGAATTGTAAATTCCTGTTGCCAAATTTATGATTTCTTTAGTGCTGTGAGCTGGTACTAAGCTATGAGTCTACTATGAGGACTTGGATCGACGTTTGGAAAGTGGTCCGTGGATCTTTTGCCAATTTTATAATTCCTGATTTTTAAATCAAGTTTTAAGCTTCCTCACTGATGGTCTGTGGTGAAATATTGCTTGCTCCGTTGATAAGATAGAGCCCAAATTTGGTAAATATGAGAAGCACACTGGGGTTTGTTTAGTGCTATTTTTTTTTATAATTCTGTCCATCCACCAGAACCGTACAAGCTTCTTCCAAAGCATACGGCTTTCAGGCAGCCTAGTTCATTTCATTTGGAATCCTTCATTAGTTCAATTTTAAATTCAATTTTTTCATGGGCCTACATTTATAAGACAGAATCGAATCTTAGTAAATTTGTGATGCAGACCGTGTGGGGTCTTTCTTATCTTTGATCCAGTTCATCCGCCAGACATAGCTCAGTTGATATAATTTTGAACTAGAAGTCAAATATGATAATGACATTCATTAGTTCAATTGGAAATAAAACCTGTCACATTCGCCTCTTCAGTGGTGCTAAAGATAACTCCACAAATATTCCATAGGACAAGGGGCTAAGCGCTCAGTTAGATGTTTTAGGGGCTAAGGGCTCAATTAGATGTTTTAGGGGCTAAGGGCTCAATTAGATGTTTTAGATGCTTAGAAATCATGGAGCTAAGTTTGGAATCATGTCTCCTTTTCATACCAAGCAAAGATTAATCCCAGCATGTATTCTATTGATAGTAATGGATAGAAAAATCTCTTTATGACACAGGTGGACAGTATTCCCAACTTTTTTTGTTAGATTTTTGGATTGAGGTACTATGAAAGCTGCAAAAATTTTCCCATCTTTATTTGTTATTTGATGAACTGGTATTCGGTCACCATTGTGCTTAAAGAACAAAATACCCTTTCGTATAATGACTGACTTGATGGTTAAAACATATATTTTGTGGCAGACAATGAGAAAAATGATGTTGGTTGGTGGAGGGAAGACCACTTTAATGCGTCTGATGTTGATGGGGATGGTCTTCTAAATCTAACTGAGTTCAATGAGTAAATTTTCTGCTTCCTTGGGTTCTTTTATTCTTAAGGATCTTTTTAGTTTTTTCTTACCAAAATTTCTCCCTTCATGGTTTTTTCAGCTACTTGCATCCAGCTGATAGCAATAGCCAGAAGCTGCTTCAATGGCTGTGCAAAGAAGAAATAAGGTGCAATGAGTTTATAAAAGCCAATGCGACTTTTGTTTGCTTCTGTCATAATTGCAGTCTTATGGCTGTGACTTTTGTTTGTTGCTGTCGTTGTTATGAGCTGTTTGACATTTAAGATTCATAGAAGTTCAACAATTTGCTGTGTGATTGAAAATTGCAAATGAATGTTGCAATTTGATATCTTATTTTGGTATTTCCTTTTTTTTTTTTTTTTTTGAATTTCTATGAGTATATTAACCTTATATTGGTCCAAATAAGAGGGGGTTTGTGTTTTAGGTTTATAATTGGTGCCAATATGCCTATGTTTTTGGAACATTCTGTACCATTGATTCCAAAAAGGACATTGGAAGTTTTTTCACCTAAGTTGTTACTTGCAAGCAGCATTCTAAGTTGGAGCCCAAATACAGTGGGGAATAATTAACGATTGTTTGGTCATTTCCCTCTAAAGAACATGACACAACAATTCGAAGCAAGATTTTCCATGTTGTTTTGGGTCTATACGGGAAAGTAATGAGCCGAAAGATAAAGTTTTTATTGCTTAGAATATGGGATCTCTTTTTGGAAGAACTTTGAAATTGGTGGATTATATGACATCTTTTAAAAAAATCGATGTAGGTTGGTTGAAGGGGGCTAATTCAAAATGAGGATAGAAAACTTCATCACATAAATTATGATGTGAAGGAAATGATAGAAAAGGAAATGATAAAGCAGCTTTGAAGATAAATTTGTGGATGTTAATAGATTCAATGATAGGATTGTGTAAAAAGCTTGAAGTAAGAAAAAAGTCATCGTTGGATGTTAACAGATTTAATGGTAGGAGTATATATATGCTTCGTAGTTAAGATGCAAGGAATGCCAAATGAAACGAAAATAATCATAAGAGTTAGCTTGAATAAGCATGTAGTAAAAGAAAATGAGCTATGTGAGGAGTCGTGAAGCTTTTAGTTTTTGCGCAAGGAATGAGACATATTGTCATTTTTAGACTTTGCTGACTTTGCTTTAATGAATGCATTTTTTTTATTTAGAAAAGGGTATCAATACTTATGTACCTTTAAAATTGGAGTCATATTCAAACTAAACAGCTGTTTTATAATTTTAAAAGAATGGTGGATTGGTTATCATGTAAAAGACTTTAACTATTCAACATATGTTGTTGCCAATGGATTCAAATATTCAAAAAAAAATGAAGAATATGCTTAGTTTAATTTCTAAAAGTAAATGGTTTGAGAAGAAAAACAGTAAAAGACTTTAAAGTGGAGTAAGACAACAAGATTCATCTGCAGAGTAAGAAAAGTCATTTTAGAGTATACAAAAATAGTAATACTTATACAATGAAATGTGGTGATGGAATGAGGATGTCGAAAAGAAATGTGGTGATGGAATGAGGATGTCGAAAAGGCTATTATGAGGGGGCCAATAAGTGAGATTTAAGAAACGAAAATCATAAAAGGACAAAATTATAATAATGTAAGAACTCACAAAAAGTATGTTAAGAAAGTTATAGGTTAAGCTAAGCATCCAATGTTTGATAGTAATTATGTTATAGAAGGTTTAAAAGGATATATTTAAGTTGACTAAGTTAAGAGAAAAATAGAAACTTATATCATGTTAGATGCATTAAAATTGAAAATCAAAGGGTCTTTAATAAATATAATAAATTTTTTGAATAAATGGAGAAGTGTTTGTACATTTATTTAATGGCGATCCCTGGAAAAAATATAATCTCAATTGATGAAGAATTATAAAGAGGAAATGAACCTATATATAATTCTTTTTTATTTGACAAATGCATATGATAGGGTTTTTATGAAATTAATATGGCATGTGTTGAGAAAAGAATATGGTAGACATATCAATGTTACAAGGGTATATTTGATACAAATTTGAGAACCCTAGTAAAAGAATAATCAAATTTCCAAATATGATCAATTTATCTCTAGATTCTTCTATAAGCTCTTGTATGGAAAGGTAGTTATATGGAAATATGTGAAAAATGAGTGAAATGTAGAGGTAATAACAGAAAGAGTAGGGTAATGGGGTAGTTAAGATGTCAATCATATCAAAAGACATGCAGGAAGAAGTGGAATTTCTTTTAAAACCTCTTAGCAAATTTAGCCGTAGTGGATATTATCTATGGATGTAGAGCAAAGTTTCCCCTTCCACTGAAAATTGTGAGCACTGGTAACAACCTTCTCCAACCTGTGTCGTATTTAACTTTTGGCGTAAGTAACTATTGATTTGTTAATTGTGTGCTAGACCTATGCTTTTTAAAATGGATCTAATTGCATAGATTTTCTAGAAGTCGAAATACTTGTGCTTTTTTTCCCCTTTTCTGTTTAGCAGATGCTGTAAAATGGTCATGGTTGATCTGTACAAGTGTAGAGAGTTCTTTGGTTTGTGCAGTTCCTCTCTCAAGCTGTTATAACATTCACTTATCTCTGCACGATTCTTCTGTAAAAATATATAATCAGTGGACTGGATAACCGTGCAAAGATGATTCCAGATAATCTCTTCCATTGCTGACCCTCTTTCCTCCCCTCTTTTTTGCATTGTTTTCTCCTTTCTTTTTTTTTTTTTTTCAAAAAAATGATGATGCCTTATCAGGGAAAGAGATAGTGACAGAGATGGGAAACTAAACTTTGAAGAATTTTTTCATGGACTATTTGATTCAATAAGAGACTACGATGAAGTTGGTAACAACACTTCACTTGGTTCTGATGATTTAATGGAGGCACCAGCGAAGAAGATGTTCGCCCAACTTGACCAAAACAATGATGGGTAGGCAATGAAATACCAGTTATTTTATTTGACATCCGCATCAGCATCACTAGAAGTCTGCTAATCATTCAGCACCAGCTGTATATAAATTTTGGTTATTTGGCTTGGTCGTGGACATTCTATTAAACAACCTGTCTCGAAGTTATTACTGCCAACCAAGTATCATCCATAAAGTGCTCACAATGGGCCAGCATGTGCTATAAATAGTCAGCTGGAACCAACTGAAAATTTTGGATGCTGCTTGGTCCTGGTCCACGACATGACCAGCCATAGTCCAATTTTTTGGACTTCATTTTTACCTTTGACATTAAACTTGAAAACAGTTAACTCATGTTTTTTCTTCACCATTCCCCATGGCAAAAAGTCACAGTTCTTGGTCACCATCACAATCAGATGTGGCTATATTTTGCCTGTTTATGGGAAGGTCCCCCTTTACTCAAAGTGCATTTATTTAATTTGGATTATCATTCATATGTTTTAAATCCCTCATTTATTGTAGTTTGTTGGGTATATGTAATCACATGGGCTTTTAGAGGCCAGTCATCAGTTCACCTCTCCAATTCTAAGCAATCTATGTTGCCCTCTTGAATGATTAAACTATGTTTGCAGACAGTGAGTTAGCAAGTGCAACTAGATCTTTTTTGTTGTGCTTGTTATGGAAAATAGAATTTCATGTAGGTCTGTTGTTTATGATTAAAACTGTTCTAAAGCATGCTCTATGGTTCGACTTGTTTTACCTGATTATTACCTTACTAATCATGACATTGGTCTGTAAATAACAAAAATAAATAATCTAGAATTTCTTACAATTTATCTTTAGTTAGAATGTGATAGAAAACAATCTCAGGGATTGAAAAATTATGCTTTAATTACTTTGAAGAGGAATCCTGAGGTTTTGTTTAGTGTTCTACCATTCTAGGAATTTCTTCTATCGGAAAAGAGAAGAGAGGCTTTTTAGAATAGAGATAGAAGTAGAAGAATTAATACCCTAGTTATTACTTCTAACTTTGGTAGCACACTGTCACCATTTGGATGACGAAGTGGTTAAAGTGAGTGTGTGTAATAGTGAGTAGGGTGGGAGGTCTAGATTTCGAAATTAGGTAAAAGCACTTACCTTGTTTACCTTTCTCCTGGAGTTGTCCTCTGTCAGTTGCCTGGTCATTCAAGGGGGTAGCACATAAAAAAAAATGGTAGCACACCCGAGGGAATCACTCCCCACAAACAATTCTCTGGAGAGAAAACTTCTAGTTACCAAATCTATATGTTCCGTATGTAGTTTTCTATTATAATCTATTGTAAGAGGGGGGAAAAACAATACTGACAAAAGTTCCTTGAACAAGCAATTCTCTTACCGGTGTGAGATATTTACACAATCCCTGTTCAAAACAACATTTTTTTTGCATAATCTAAATCCCAGTTGTATGCTAAGTCAATAAGAAATCAAATCAACACTTACTGAGCTTGATTTCATACTTCAAAAGTGACCCATAAAAAGAACTACAAATTTAATAAGGAAGTCAAAACCAAGCAACTTGTATAAATCTGTAAATTAAGGATGTATTTAGGAAGTGATAAAGTTTTTGGTCTAAATGTTTTTGAAATGGTAGAAAATAATGTGATATTATAGGGTAATGATGAAGAGTAAAGAGAATAAAGTTAAAATAATTAGGTTGGTTGTATAGAAATTATTGAAAAGTAGGGTATTTGTTTAGGAAGATGTGAAGAAATAATTAAAAAATATGGTTGTTGCGGAGAGTGAAAAGTTTTGGTTTAAAAAGTTTTTGGTGTAGCCAAACATGCCCTAATAAAAATTCTGTATTTATGCTAACTCCCATTCTTGCTTGATATCACCATGATGATGCCAAAGCCAAATTATTTAATGGATCAGATTTGTCTTTCTTGCAATTCATATCTGAATCATTCTCCCAAATTTGAAAAGGAATTGATCCCTGAGTTTGATACTTATTATCCTTCATCCCATTCTGTAGAGTGCGTTCTTGACTTTGGTAAGAATTGATACTGTATCCCTACATGTTGGATTGGCATTACGCACAAAAGATGTACGGAAAAGTTTTCATCCCCTCTTTTTATTCTTGACATAATTCCATGTGTTGGTCTTCATCTTGCTTTATCGCCTTTGTTCATTAGAAAAATTACTGTTGTTCCAACAAAGTATTGGTGGAGGGTTTTTTGATGCTGAATTGGGTCCTTGCATGGTTGTCCCTTTAAGAGACCATCTTCCTTGTGGCTGTTTTTGGGCCTCTTTCAATCTTTATTATAACTTAACAGGCCACATTTTTTGATGCATCTTCAACTCCGTGAGACCTTATCATGATCACTTCAAACTTGTCCATACATTCAGAGACAATTATCAAACCTTCTTTGAGGGTTATGTGCCCATCATAATCTAGATGAAGAATATACTATCTTTATTTTTGTCATTATTTTATCTCATAAGATGAGAGGAAATTTCCCCATGTTAGGCAATTGATCTTTATTCCTGTCCACTGGACTTGTGCTTATGGTTCTGAATATAGGTATTGGGGAGCATATCAGTTCCCTCGAGAGCCAATACAGTAAAGCCATATTGTGTTGATATCGGATATCGGACTATTTTTTCTTGGTCAAAAAAATATATATATATAATAACTGAATTTCAGAAAATCGAGACATGCAAGAATATGTCAATCTTTTACATATTGATCATATGAAGGATGATATATCAGTTCATTCCCTAGGTTTGACTGGCATTTAACTATTTTATGCAACTAACAACTGGAATATCAAGTTCAAATTCAAGCTTGAGAAAAAAATATTTAGGGTGTGTTCGGGAAGCGATAAAATTTTTTGATGAAATTTTTTTGGGTAAAATTTTTTAAAATGGGAGGAAATGATGTTATATGATAGATGTAATTACAAGGAAAAAGAGATAATAAAGTTAAAATAAATAGGTTAGCTGTGTAGAAATGATTAAAAATTATGGTGGTTGTACAGGAAGATGTGAAAAATAATTAAAAAATATGATAGTTCTGGAGAGTGAAAAGTTTTGGTTTAAAAATTTTTTGTGTAGCCAAACATGCCCTTAAGCAATAACAAAGATATGACTAAGAGCAATAGAGCAACTAAACATTTAACATCAAACATTAGAAGGTTCATAAGCATGCAAACATGAATAAACATATTCAAGACTTCAATTTAGCATACAAAATTGAAGTTTTTATATCTTTAGCTGAATTCTAATATATACACTATAGAACAACTCAAAAGAACTGAGAAAACAATTATTTTCTATTTTTCTTAAATCTGAAATTTCATAAAGATATATAAAATATCATGAGTGGAGGGGATGAGAGAGGGTGTTTGGGGATAAAAAACAAGGTGCTTGGTGTGAAATAAGAGGCAAAGAGTCATTTTTTTTTCTTTGGCCAATATGGGTTTGACCAATACGACTGGCCAATTCGGTCAAGACACCTTCATATCAGCTGATACATCCCTGTATCTGAAATCCACTTTTCCAAATCCTAACCCAAAACAATCCTTTTTACTGCATAGGTAGCAGCTGATACTGATACGATATGGTCACATCGGATCCATATTGGCTTATTTTTGGAGCCATGCTTGTGCTTGCCCGACAAATTTCATAATAGCAAGCCACACCTTATAGGTAGCAGACATCATATCACCTAAAATAGCTCTCAAGAGTGGCTAATCAATCTAAAAACGGTTGAAGATCAATTTTCCTGTAGAAATCAGGTACCTCTTTGTGCGCCTTAAATGATCCAAACCATCTTGTTCCACAACTTCATTCACCAAGTCTAAATACAAAATTGATGCTGTAGATACCCTACATGTTCTGTATTTGCTCTGATTGATGGAGACATAAGCTCATGTGGTGCTTCCATTGCTAGTGTTTTGCTGGATTTTCTGATGATAGCATGTGTTCATCTAGATCTTTGATTCTTGCTTCCAACTTGTTGACCGAGTCAACCAAGATGTATAGAAGCTGATCCCTCTTCTTGTTTGTCAATCTTTCTTGAAAATTTCTTCCTGATCAAGTAATCATGAAGCCAACCCAAGCTTGGACACCAAACTGATGTAGAGAAATTTTGCTTTGATTACTTTGCACAAGAAGCCCAGGGTTTTGTTTAGAG
>JAXCLR010000001.1:2991589-3002596 GCA_035584095.1 Annona squamosa
TTATTTTAAATTTATTCTCTTTATTCCTCATCATTACCCCTACAATATTACAGATTTGACAACTTTTATATACAAAACTTTTCATCAGAAATTTTACAACTTCCCAAACACACCCGTAGGAACAAAAACATCTAAAATTGTAAACTCCACCCCACTCCTATGAACTTTTTGTAAAGACAGAAGGGTACTGGACAGACCCGGCCTTGGTGTGGTAGTGTGTGGGGAACAAAAACATGAGGGTTGAAAATGACAAGAGCTTTTATTAATGACAAGACCTTTCCACTCTTAAGGGGTAAAAAAAGTAAAAAGAAAAAAGGCAAAAAAAAAAAAAAAAAAAGGTACGTTGTAATCGATCGATCCCGAGGGGATGATAGCCTAGCTGGTACTGATTTACGTGGACATGCAATAAGCGTACATCAATGATATATATGATGATTCATCCATATAGCATAAGCTTTATAGTACAAACTATGCTTAAATTAAAATCCAATCCATTTATTATATTTATAATCATTTGCTTAACTAGAGTGCCAAGTTCCATTAAAATCAAATATGTGTACATGCCCCATTTGAAAAAGGTGTAAAATAAATGCAGTAAAACTATCTTATCTATATATCTATTCAAAAGTTGTATGTTTAGCGAGTAAGTCATACAAAACATCATTCCTATACGAACAAATGATTTTAGAAAATATTATTGTATTCTAATGTTTTGTTAATAAATCTAATCAATTTTTATAATTTATCTATGATTACAGATGTTTTTAAGGTGCTACAGCCCACCAAATATTTTAATTGAATGATTTTTTGTATTGTTATAAAACAAATTATTTTAAATTGAATTTCTCCTTGAACAGAATGTTTTTACCATAAATTAGGTGGTACATTTCTCACATGTATACATTGAGGTGGGCCCAGTGGAATTAGGCATCTGCCCTCTAAATTTACTAGACTACCTGTGAGATGATCTTAGGGTCCATTCTTACCACGATGAAAAAAAAAAAGATTCCATGTGTGGTGCTTCAATATTCCATCTATCACCCTTGAATAGACAATAATATCTGAGTACCAATCTCTTCGGATGATTTCAGATCCGTCTAAGAATATATTTTGTTTTTTTGAAATTTTTTTATAAACATGTTAATTTAATTATATTTAATTTATAAACTAAAATTTACCTTTTTTAGATATGCACATATATTTATTTTGAATTTTTAAGCACAGCAGTATTTAAGTCATTTTAAATAAGTCAAAATGACTTAAATACCCTTCTATTTAAAATTTCAAAATAAAGATATAAATATATATAAAAATAATAAAACTTAATTTATAAATTAAATATAATTACGTTAACATATTTACGAAAAATTTTAATATGTTTTTGGACGTTCAACATAATTACTTAAAATTCCAACCAATTTTAGTAATTAGAAAGTGTTGTTGATAAAAAGACGAAAAGTCATGGCAAATGAATATTTAAAAATGAACTTTCTAAGTCATTGTTAAATATTTTTATAATAATAGCAATGAAATTACAACCAACTATCATTAATAAACATATTTAGCAACAAAATTTTTACATTTACCAATAAATAAAATATATGCGATAGGTAAAAAGAAAAAGTTTTTCTATTTTATCCTATGCATATTTAAATGCTTAACTATTTGACTTTTATTATTGTTGTTGTATTCCAGTCTGTTGCATCTTTTCATGTAACTAATGAATATATTTATCTTTGTTCTCTTTATTCTTAGTCTTTATCTTTATTATATAACACCAAACTCACTTTTTCAAAAAAAATTCATATATTCATTACTTTTTCTACCTCTTACCAAACTAAATGAAATAATCATATTCTCACGAAAGTTTGTGATTAGCATTGGGATAACTTTTCATTTACGAGTAAAGATGGCGCTTGAAATGTTGTAACATACTTAGTAGCAACCTTACATATTTTTTATTTTTAAATATTTTTTCCATTTTTATATGGGCCCCATTGTGTTTAATTCATATGTCATATCTTATCATTTTTGGCTTTAGCATATGTTTTTTAAAAATTTTAAAATAAAAAATTTTCACATATGTTACATTTCCTAGCACCAAAAAGTAGTGAAATTCTTTATTTTTTGAAATTTTATAAAATATATATAATGATTCAAAATTAATAAATTTTGGTATTTGAACTAGTCCTATATAAAAATAAAATGAGAACGAAAATATATATATATATATATGTGTGTGTGTAGTATTTCAAATTATGATCCTATATATGCAGTTATAATTTACTTAAGTAACAACTTTGTCATTCAGAAAAAAAAAAAAAAAAAAAAAGATAACAACAACTTTGCAGATGTTATGAGAATGTATGGCTACCATAAAATATTTTCAAATTAAAATTTTTCATTTTTCATAAATATACTATTTTTTACTCATTTCTTCAAATTTTTTCATATGAAAAGAGTAATTATAAAGAGTGAAAAATTTTACTTATATTGTCAAACACTCCGAACAATATATTATTACAGGTGGTAACCTGGTAACCCGTGTTGGGTGGTAGTGGCTGTGGTGTGGATAGGCCTACCGTAAATTTTTTTTAAAAAAAGGTAATCATTCAGCTTTATGCATTTATAATAAATGATTGCATGTTTGATTGGAATTTAGCAGTTACCCCGCCCTTAGATATGCTTTATTCATCGATTATTGAGTTTTTTTGTCTTGTAGTCTGAGGTTTCTGGAACCTGACTCGGGTGCACAGCCCTACACCGGGATTTGATAATTGACATGCCCTCTTTTATCTCCTTTTGGTGGGAATCTAAATGCAATTTTAAAATTTGAATTTCCACCGAAATTATGGAAATCAGAATGGAACAAATGCAAACCTACAACCTTGCTCTACCAGCAACTTAAAAATGAGGAATCACTAACCCACCTAAAATTTTGAAAGGAATCAAGAAATTTAAAATTCCAAAGCTTAACATGATTAGATGGGAATGAAATCAGGACACTCTTGGGAAGATAAAATTGTAAAAATAAATGTGAGAAAAGAAAAAAATTTTAAAAATGAGGAAGTGACATAAATATAATCCAGCTAGTACTTCTTATGAAAAATAAGTGCATAAGACTCCCCATACCTGCCATCGTCTTCGTCCTTACTGGGCAAACGTGGTTACAAATGGTGGTGGTAGCAAGTTTCTCCGATTTTCAGATGAGTGTCCACCGATCCATTGGCAAAAAGCAGGAATATAGTTAAATGTTTGTTAGAATATTATATGAAACATTATAAGAATATCTCAAAACCTGGTCATAATATAATTTTTTTATTATAATATAAATTGAGATGATTATAGGTGTATTTGGTATTAAATAAAACTTTTGATAAAAAGTTTTAGAGGATAAAAGTTGTCAAATAATGTGATATGATAGGGGTAATAATGAGTAGTAAAGAGGATAAAGCTAAAATAGATAGGTTAGTTATGTAGAAATGACTGAAAAGTAGAATAGTCATATAAAAAAAATGAAAAAAATGATTAAAAAATATGATAATTGTAGAGAGTAAAAAATTTTAGATTGAAAAGTTTTAACTTAAAATTTTCTATCAATTGCTAAACACACCCTATAAAATACATGCCCATAAAAAATAAATAAAATAAAATAAAATAAAATAAAGTTCCCATACTTGCCTCCCAATGTGGAAAGTAAAGTACAGAGATAACACTCCTATTCTATAGCACATAAAATTTTGTTTTTATAAAGCAATTCTAAAACGCACCCTAATGGTTGGTCCTTCCACACCAAATGTGGTCCTAATTGTTAGTTTGTTACATATATTATCTGCAGCCAAATTTGCTACCTAAGGCGTGACCCGCTGATCAACCTGATTCCCCTCTCCAATCACATGTTTGAAGTATACTCCACATCTACATGAGAGTAGTGACCTATTTTTATTTTATAAGAGAGCGGATTGAGGTTCTTTCATTTAAGAAATTAATCAGTATCATAAAATCATTCTCGACTTCAACTTCGTGTCATTCCAAGTTAATAAAAATAATATAGAGTAAATTAATTCGATAATTAATATATCAAATCACGTCAAAAAGTGTATAGAAAAATAATTATTTTCTCCAGTGCACATTTATCTTCCGCAGATACAGATAATAATTAATAGTAAACGAATATTATTTAAAATATACAAGTTATTATGATACGGAAAATAATAGTACAACGAATATTATTTAAAAAGTGCGTAGAAAATAGTGATTTTTTTACTTTTACTTGCTTCCAAATAGACCCTCAAATAAATAAAATAAAGAACTGTTTATATTTACCTCCCTGTAAATAAAATAAAGAATTGTTTTTATTTACTTCCCTATCTTTTTATTATTATTTTTTTATCTCTTAATTTTTCTTTTGCAAAGTATGAAAATGGTTGAAAATATTGGGAGAAGTTGAAGAATTGACCCACTTATCAAAATATCCACCCGGCGGGCACCATCTCATTAAAGATAGCATGATACAACTCTAATTACGTCTAAATGGGCCTCAAACCCTAGTTAAAGTTCATGAGAAAAATGTTATTCATAAACAAAGTTCAAAATATATGGGTATATTCACAAAATTAATAATTGTGGGTAAGACTAGAAAGACTCACTAAAATTGGAGGTGAAATACGCAGACTCCCGTGAGATAAAGGGTTATTTTCATTTACGTAAATTTAAAAGCAAAATATTTGCATTGCCAACTATTTCTTTTTTGTACTTATGCTAGTGAATTTTAAAATATTTTGCATTTATATGAACACTGTTAATCTCACCTGGCCTTATCACATCTTGAAGAGTCGACTCCACAAATGAGTATGCTCCCCATATTTTTTTCTAAAAAATATATTGACATAAAAATGTTACAAATTTATACAATATATACTAATTATTGTCCCACTTTTTTATAAGCAGAATTAGTTCCATAAAATCCATTATATTTTTAATATTTTAATGCTTAATGAGAGATCCACTCTATTGATTGTAACTAAGATAATTTGTTTAGCTAATAGACAAAGTTACTTCCAAATCAAATAAATGCATGACTCATTTTCGTAGAAGTGTATATATTTATGTCAAAATTATAAAAAATGTTTAAATTATTTATATATATGTTAGAATATAATAATAGTGTAAAATCTATTATCTATAGTATTTATATTTTAAATAATTTAGATGTTAAAGATACAACTTTAAAATTAATATTTAACATCAAACAATTATCTTACATTGATTTTATATATTTGTAGATAGGATCATGCACATTGATATTAAATAAATAAATAAAATTTCGTGATAATATAAGTAATATTAAATAAATAGATAAATGAAGTTTTATCAATTATCAAAATATTAAAAATAAAAAATGTTATACAAAAATAAGAATTTCATAGATTCAAAGCTCAATATATCAGATAAGACATCTATCATAGTATGATAATGTAGAAATAAAGAATAATTTATATATAAATAAAATTATGTTTATGTAATAAATATATTTCTAAAATATAAAAAATAAATCATCAAAATTTTTGACCAATACTCTTAACATTAAGTAAATAAATCTGGCATCTTGCATATATTGAAGATCTTCAACATAAACATATTAAAATTTAATTTAAGAAGAAAATAGTTTCAAATATTACAATTATTTTTAAAATATTCCTCAAATTAAATACATGAATATATTCTATATAATATTTTTATTTAATAAATTATATCATAAGTTTATTTAATATATTTACATTGCTATTTATCTAAAGAAAAAGCTAGAAGGAGCATGATCACTTGTAGAATTATTGCTTGTCCACAGCTTGGATGTGATGGGGATAATATAAAATATCTTATTTCTCAAAAGCATTTTTCTCATTTTTTAAAAAATAATAACATATTTTTTATTTCTTATACAATTTTTATCAATTCACATGTAGCTTTTCTCATTGATAATACACAATATATATATATATATATTTATCTTATCTAAAGTTGTAAACACAAAGGAGTATTTGTTACCCCTTAGATAGAAGCTAACTATGTTGGAATAAATGTAAAAGATTTTAAATTTCTTTATATGAGTGTTAATAGGAAAAAAGGTTTTGTTCCTGTAAAATTTTCAAATAGCTCCTTTTATTTTAATATCTTGATGCTGGATAGAAAATTTATGACATTTATTATATTTTATATAATTTAAATTATCATAAAAATTATTTTATTTATCTAGTACTACTATGTATAGGTCTCATCAACAAATATGTAAATTAATGTAATAAAACGATTTAATTTTAAAGTTATATTTTCAATATCTAAACTATCTAAAGTATCAATACTGTATGGATAATTTATACATCATATTATTATATTTTAATAAATTTGTAAATGTATCTATACATTTTTTATTGTTTAAGCATGAATATATATTTTTTAAAAAATGTGGCTCATATATATAATTGATTTGAATGAAATTTACTTTAAATAATGAACAAACTAGATTTCGCATTAAGCATCTTAAAAAATAGGAGTTTCATGAAACAACAGATTAAAAAAAGCATATTTGTAAATATTTTACAAAGTGGGTATTTGGTAATATAAAAAACTCATCATAGTAAAACTTTTTAATTTAAAACTTTTCACTCTCTATAACTATTCTTTTTTTAAATTATTTTTTCACTTTTTTCGACACAATTACTTTATTTTTTAATCATTCTACATAACTATATGTACATTTAATTTATCTATTTTAACTTTATTTTATTTACTCTTCATTATTACCCCTATTATATCACATTATTTCCTCCAATTTCAAAAACTTTTTTTTTACCAAAAACTTTTCATCATAAAAGTTATTACTTCTCTTACACATCCAAAGATAATAGAAACATGATACCATGTGGCGATGCCCCATCAATCCAATCGCGGGACCCATTTTTTATTTTTTGATTTTTGATAAACATGTGAATGTATATTTTTTCTAGAGGGGAAATCGGGTGCGGCCGGGCGCATGATTGTTCTCATGTGTCTGGTCAAAAAAATTTTTTTTTATAAACATGTAGAGCAATGTGTATTTAACTTATGAACTAAGTTTTTATCATTTTTGGATGATTTTAAGTATTTTATTTTTAAATACGGTGATATTTTTGTAATTTTCGAGTAAAATTATGAAAATGCTACTTTGTTTAAAAATAAAAATACTTAAAAACATTCAAAAATGGTAAAACTTAGTTTATAGGTTAAATACACTTAGCTGTATATATTTATAAAGAATAGAAAGTATATATTTTTTGGCTGGCTTAATAAAATCATGCATCTTTATTATATAAATTAAGTTTTATCATTTTTAGATGCTTTCAAATTTTTTTATTTTAAAATAGTGCATTTTCTGCCTCAAAAAATTACAAAAAATTCAATATGTTTAGAAATAAAAATACTTAAAAGCATCTAAAAATAATAGAAATATACTTAATTTTACATATTTACAAAAAACTAAAAATATATATTAAAAAAAAAAGGATCTCACGCCTGGCCACATGGAATCACCTCAAGATAGTAGTAATAAATTTTCAGTTGAGGGCGTGAACGGTTAGGATTTTCTGTGTTAACCTCGTTTTTCCACAAGTGCGGTCGCGTCTATCCCTTCGGATTAGACAATCACGTCAATCAAAACCGTCCAAGTCCAAAAGAGCAGCTGCCTAATGCCTAGTGGCGGAATTCCTGACACCGATTCATGAATTTAAAAGGAACGGTCCGAATTACATACCATCGGTTGGACGTCTGATTGAAGTGCATGCGTATGAAATGCGAATGCCTCGTGGGTAGATCATAAAACGTGACTGCCACGTGGGGCTTAGCGATTAGTACCCGTAGGCCTTGGATACACAGTGCACTTAGCCTCAATGCACCTGAGTATATTTAACTCATATTTTTTAAAATTTTAAAAAAAAATCTTATAAAATTATTAATCTAAGTGTATTTAATATATGTGTCAATTTTTACCATTTTTAGAATATTTTAACTATTTATTTTTTATTTTTGAAAATCAATGGCATTTTAGGTAATTTAAAATTATTAAATTATAGCTGACAAAAATAAAGAATAAATACCTAAAATACTTTAAAAATGGTAAAAATTGATACATATGTTAAATACACTTAGATTAATAGCTATATAAAAAATTTAAAAAAAATAAAAAATTGAGTTAAAGCACCCGAGTGCACTAAGGCTAAGTGCACCTGGGTGTACTATATCGGGTCCCATTTACTTCTTTCTTCCTTGATTTTTTACAAAATATCGTATATTTTGCAAATATGCTAGTATAATCTCAAAAATTATGAATGACGGATGCATAGTTTGACTAATTTTTTATTGATGCCAAATGCGCCCATTTGATGGGATGGGATGCGAACCCCTTCCCCACGACACTGCCAGTGTCTTAATATAGGGCCAGTGCCCATGTGATATAATTTGACTAATTTTGCAAATATACTTATGCTATCACAACTCTAGGGTACAGTTTAGAATAGTGTTGACACTATATACGTGTGAAAGTCGTACCTATTGAGTAGTATGCTACACTGATGAACATGCATATCATGACATGTAAGAGAAACATTGTTTGACATGTTAACTAGTGTAATCTGTTATCTATTACATAATGTGCACGTGAACAATGTTAGTACTTTTGTAATATGTATTCACTGCTTCATCATTGCATTGTCACACCATAGGTAATTTGGACATGTACGTAAATTATGTAACTATGTTTGCAAAATTAAATATATCCACTTAGTTTTCAAAATTGCAAATATACTCATATAACTTACATATATTTTCAAATATACTCACGCTGTGATAACATCATGATAACATAGGTACCTTTGTAACTATAATCAAGCTATGTAGGATTATTTGTATAACTATATTGGTGTATTTGTAATTATGGTCAAACTATAGGGTGTGTTCGCAAATTATCCTTTTATATTTTAACTATTTAATTGTACAACTTTTCTAAAGTAGTGCATTATAACAATCTTTTTTCACGTCTTTTAATACAACTATTTTATTTTTTATCTTTGTTGTTTTTACTCATAATCATTAGTTTAATCATATCATATCATTAGTCTACTTTTTCAAAATTTTTACCACATTTTTTTCTGGAATTTTTTTATTTTTTACCGAACATACCCAACAACATTGCTTGTATCAACAAGCATGGAATTTTGATATACATGTGCAATATATACTTTTCTTCACACACGTGTGGAGATAACTATAAGAAAATTCACTTTATATGGTCAAATTATTTAATGTACTTTTTCTTGTAGAGCTTTTTTGCCACCATAATATACTTTTTGAGTTGAATGGTTAACTTAATTAAAGAAATAAAACAGTTTAGGCTCTACATGACTAAAAAACTTTTCACAAATGTTTGAAAACCTAAATAACAATAAAGTAATTAAAGTCTCATGTGAAATTTGAAAGATGTGAAAGGGGTGAGTGATACACAATTTTTGTAATGAGTAATGATTTAGCACTTATGTACACATGAAGCCCTCCATGCTTGCCTTTAGTTTTTAAATTTTAAAAATATTAACCATCTTGATGTTTATCCATGAATATTTCTTTATGAGTCTAAAAGATTTATGCACTCCAAACATTACTGTACTATATATCTACCCCACATTTTTTAAAAAAATTTAATGGTCACATATTGACTTTGAAAAGATGTTAATTTTGTAACCAATAATCTATAAGTTTCTAATGAAAATTATTTTTAGTAGTATACTAAAACAAAATATGTTAAACATAATAGATGATTTAGATTACTAAAAACTAAGGATGTGTTTGTTTGGAGAAGAATAGAGGGGAAGAGAATGAGAATGGAATGGATATGATAGGGATAAAATGGACTAAAGAAAAATAAATGGAATAGTTGGATAAAAATATATAAGAAAACAATTAAAAATATATTGGAAACGATTGGAATGTACGAGTAGATATTTTTTTTTTTTTTCAAAAAAAAGGATTGTTGGATGTTAACTTTTGCCGCTTATTCCCTTCCTCTATATTTTCTCCCAAACAAACACGCCTTAAAGGTATGCATGAAGGGCTACGTTCTTATAAGCATTGAAACGTTACTCTTTTATAACAGACACTTCAAATGGAACCAAGGAGAAATCTCATGAATCAAACAGAATCTGCACAAGTTTACATAAAAAAGAGAATTTGGACGACAAATTATTAATTAATTCTGGTCCACAAAACTAAAAAATCATTGGGTTACTTCTTTAATGTATAAAACTAATTATATTCCCACCATGAAATTGAATTTGAATTTTAAATGGGTGTTTTGTAAATACATTTATTTTTTTATTCATGTATATACATATCAAGTCATCTAATATTACAAATCAGTGCATGCATAATCCTTACAACATAGATAAAACTAAATAATACGCTCACCACTTGGAGGGACATAAAAACCTTCAACACTGAAGGGACGTACATTGTAGCCAAGCCCATTCTAACTTGTGCACACTTCTACTGGCACAAGCATGATTATCACTAAGGCAGAGCTTCAATCGCATAAATATATCTACTCAGTTTGACTGTAATTGTAAATATATCCACATAATTTTAAAAATTACAAATAATTCTACATAACTTGACATTAATTGTAAATTTACAAACTACATAAGTATATTTACAATTTCAAAATTAAGTGGGTATATTTAGTTGTTGCAAATATACTTATATAATTTGCATATCTTTACAAATATATCTGCATCATAACGGTGCAATGACAATATCATAACGGTATTGATATATTTGCGATTATAATTAAACTACGTGGGGATTACTTATGATTTTTAAAATTTTATGAGTATATTTGTAATTATGGCTAAATTAAATGAATATATTTACAAATTACTCGTTATAAATTAAGCTTATTGATTAAATGAACACCGATGTAAACCT
>JAXCLR010000001.1:3002696-3017262 GCA_035584095.1 Annona squamosa
GTAGTTATGGTGATTGAAAAGTTTTAGATTGAAAAGTTTTAGTTGACACTTTTTTGCCCCAAACAAACGCACCCATAGGGTGTGTTTTATAATAAATAAAATTTTTGATGAAAAATTTTGGAGAATAAAAGTTGTCGAATGATTTGATATAATAGGGGTAACGATGAGTAATAAAGAGGATAAAGTTAAAATAGATAGGTTAATTGTGTGAATAATTGTGTAGAAATTATTAAAAACGAGGGTAGTTGTATAAGAAAGTGTGAAAAAATAATTAAAAAATATAATAGTTGTGGAGAGTGAAAAATTTTAAATTAAAAAGTTTTAACTGACTTTTTCTTTCAATTGCCAAACACACCCATAATTAAATTTTGGGAGAGGTTAAATGCACGGGTCACTTAGCCTCCATGCATTCAATTGTATTCAAATTATTTTTTAAGTTTTAAAATTTTTTTTACGCAACTGTTAATCTAAATGTATTTAACATGAAATCAAAAAAATATATTTAATATATATATCAATTTTTACGATTTTTGGAGTTCTATAAGAAATTTTATTGTTAAAAAATATTAGCATTTTAATAATTTGAAAATTATCAAAATGTCATTGTTTTTAAAAAAACTAGAAAAACATATTTATAAATTTTCAAAAATGATAAAACTTGATATAGTATACTTAGATTAATAGTTGCGTGGAATTTTTAAAAAAATAAATAAAAAATAAATTTTTACATCCAGGTGCACCGGAGCTAAGTGTATCCTAGTGCACAAAATTGATACTTATTAAATTTGAGAAGTGATCTTGTTAGTCGGACTAAGCAAATGTCTCTCTTAACCTATTTTTAAAAATTCATTTAACACATTTTTTCTTTGTACACTTGTTTATTTAAGTGTATTTAACTTATAAACTACGTTTTACGATTTTATACATCTTTGAGATTTTTAAAGATAGGAATATCTTGAATACATATATATAGAACTTACAAAATCTCGAAATAAATATATATATCCAAAAAATAGTAAAACTTAGTTTATATGTTAAAAACACTTAGATAAATAAGTGTACGAAGAAAAAATATAAAAAATGTTGTTAATGGGTTTTTTTAGATGGGCTACGTAAGCCATTTATTTAGCCTGGACTAAAAGAATTATTCCTCATTAAATTTTACTATAAAGTAGCGTAGCAATGGTAGCATATGATCAAATAACAGTTACTAAATATTTTATTGATTGTAATAATTATATTTTACTACTAATAATTATTGTTATTTTTTATTAGATATATATATTACAACTTATTTCAAATATTATAATTAAGTTCAAGGATAAAACAAGCTCCATCTAAATCACAACGGCGACATTGCCGAACTCTAATTGTATGTGTCCGAGAGCATGCAGCACTGTCTGGCCAAATCGTTCTTATATTAAAATAATTGTTACCTTTATAACCCGTTGTCTAGCCATTACTACAATAATCGTGCTTATATCACCAGTTAGGCGGCATCAATGCCCTTTTCTATAAGTCAAGACATGCCAAGCCTAATGTTAAGTTTAGGCAGATTTCTGATTCTTAAACCAAGTTATTAAGAAGATAAAGAAAATATCTTAAAATATAAAAATTCCTAGTTACAAAAAATAGCTTAAATTGTAAAAAAATTTACAAGAATTTCTCGCTTTAAATAATTTACCTTGTAATCCTTTAGATTTTGTAAATTCCCACTCATTCATAATTTTTAAAACTAATTTTATTATGTTATAATATAAAATACAAGAAAATACATTAAAATACAAAAATTAATTTTTAAAATATTCTTCGTATTAAATAAATCAACTTAGTATGATTCGAATTTTGCAAATTCCCGTAAAAAAATTAAAAACTAAAATTTTCTTATGATATATTAATATAAGTAATTGTTGGTTATTCAATATGAAGAATATATTGGTTTTTATATTTTTAAAGAATGTTTCATGTATTTTTCTATTATAATAAAAGAAATTTAATATTTAATATTATTTATTTAAGGTAAGAGTTATTCATCAAAAAATAATTTCTAATTTGTTTTTTGCATTTTTGACAAAAAAGTTATTTGAAAATTTTCGTAAACTATTTTTTTATAAGAAAATTTCTTAAAACTTATGTAGTTATTTTTTGTGATTTCATGGAGTTAAGAGGTTTAATCTTTCAAAAATCCTCAAACGGAAAAGTGAGGGCAATTTCATCCAATGAAAATTTGAAAAGTAAAAGATTATATACAACATAGTTGTTACATAGTTGTTACTTAACTAAGTAATACTCGCTTACAGTAATAAAAAAAAGTACCAATCCCTTACTTTTTTATTTATAATCTTTTATTTTTATATTTAAAAATATATTTTTAAAATTTGAATCATTTTCTATATTCCTCTATATGCATATATTTATGATACCATAATTCACTTTGATTGGAAACTTATGTCATAAATATTTAATATTATTTGAGAGTGAATATGAAACTGTCAAATTTTGAAAATAAATCTTTTGGGCCCAAATAATGGCCAATAAAATGAACTTAAACAAATAATTGTGAATCAAAAAGAAGCATAGCCACAAAATGAATTATATCTACAAAGATAATATAATTATAATCATTTGGTCCTCCTAATCTACTCCACTCTCAAAGCACATGAGGCTTAAGTTTCACCAAAGAACTCAAATCATAAAAGTTACAATAGTATAGTTCAAGCAACTATCTTCTAAATTTAAATCTAGCTTTAGGTGATTAGTACAGTAATCAACACCTTTGATTCACTTTTTCTTGATTTGATCGTTATCAACACCAAAGTAATACAAAAATAAACTTAAAAGGAAAAAATAAACTAAACCATATTTGCATGAGTAGTAACACTTGTATAAATCTTCAAGATTAAGCACCAAGAACTTCAACAATAACTCCTACAAGTTCATCTCTTTAGTCTCCAAATTTTCTTTGTGAGTTGTTCTTCTCCAAAATGAGTGTTGTGGCCTTGGTCATGATCTCCTATTTATAACCATGAGCCTTTCCCTGAAAAGGCAACTCAAGAAATAAATAGCCATGATAGCTCAATTAGCTGGCAAAAAATGTTTGACATTTTGTTTGAAAATAGTCGGCCTTTTGAAAAAATGTATGATGTTTTGCCTTAAAACAATCAAACTTTTTTAAGTCAAAGAGGTCAATGAGATTTTATTAGTCAACCTTTTTGTTCAGAAGCACTAAATGTTTCTCTTGTTTAACAAAAAATTCAAAACTTATCAGCATCACCACATGTTAAAATGAATTAAACTCAAAGAAGAAGTCTCAAGCAACCACGAATACCAAACTTTTTAAAATAAGTCATCCTTGTCAGGAATACAACTATTCTCCAAGCAAGATACAATTAATCACAATTAACGACAATCAAATACAATCACAATCAATCACAAGAAATACTCTTATTTACTCATAGAACCTGCCAGATAAGATATGATCAATTTCAATCAAGACCAAACATATCTTTTATCAAAATGATTAATTACATCTTTTCTCATCATCAAAATCATCAATCACGTAATCTAACAAAATCTATATTCGATGAAAATTTTAAATCAAAATAAATTTTAGCCTCATAGATATATAGAAAAATATTAATATTTTAACATAAAAATAAACGGTGTTAATTAAGTAACAACCAAGTTGTCTATGATCATTTACCTATATATAGTTAATGATCTTGTGCATTCTTAAGTAATAATTGGGTGTATTTTGTATTTTTTAAACTGTTTATTTTTTAAGCAAAGACATTTACAGTTAATTCCTTACTAAAAAAAATTTAGCATTAACAAATTTCAGCATTTTTGAATTTTAGTATATATTTTTACGAAATTTTAATAGTAAAATTTTTTTATCATTTTTCATGTGAGGAGGAAAGTGAAATGAGTAAAATTTTTTATTTTTATACTTTTATAAATATATATATGAGTACAAAAATAGTAAATTTTATTATATGAGCCCAATACGCACAGTCAAGCATAAAATGAAAAAAATAAATAAATAAAAGAAAATTTCACCCTTACCAAGGCCTGCATAAAGTATGCCGATTTACAGTAGAAAGCTATTCTGTAATAATCTAGCTTACTTTTCATAAGGCGATGGAGAGAGGTTGGTGTAGATTGCCGAAAGACTATAATTCTCGTCTCATGCATATTCCACCACACACGTGGCCAAAGCTACGTGTACAAAAAGCTTTGATGGTCCACACGTACAGAATTCAAAAAGCACATCGATTAGATGATAATTACTATGAGGTCGTCAATGCCTCATCATGCATCACCAGGTACGGTCTTCGAAAAAGAAAAGCATGTGCATGCATCGTAATTTTTTATTTTTTTTAGAGAATTCAAGAACAACTTCCAAGTCAATATTAAAAATGATGCATGATATATAATAAATTAATAAATGGGACGTGTTTTACGTGGAACCAAGATTTTTAAAAAATATTGGCTCTTTCCCTCGTATGAAGATTTTTACCAGTAAATTTTTGGCGCCAATCATGTAGTACTAATTTATATTTTCAAAATTTTTAAAATTTTTATGGGGGAACTGCTTTCGACTTAAATTTTTGAGGAGTGTAATGAAAGATCCCAACTGTTTGTTGGTCATACTTTTCATATTAAAATCACTATACAAAAATTTAAATATTGTATTGTGTGTGTGAGCGAGGTATAATCGGTGTAAAATAAGATTTAAATTGTATGCACTGCTTTTTATAATATTGATCAGTTAATTTTTAAATCAAGTTCATACATTTGTTCAACACGATAAAATATACTTACCGGAAAAAATCAAGATAATATAATGTTCATGTAAATAATGTCGATTCAAAATCTTTCCAAAAAATGCCATTTTTTCAAAAATAAATATTTTAATAAATTTCATTCTTTAAATTCATATAAATACGTAATTTTTATGTTGTAGTATTAAAATTTAAAAATAACGAAATTAATGGTTTATATATTATTTAACATTTTTTGAAATGCTTCCCTCGCTCATATATCATGACCTGTTTTAAGTGATATAACATTCTCATATGTAATATGTATTTGGGATGAGAATATAATAATGTATATCGAGATTAAAAAAAGTAATGAAAATATGAAAAAATTGTATGAAAAATTGAAAAACCTTTCTTAGCAATGAAAACACTTATTAAATTCAAGAATGTTATATGGTTTATAAAACAAGCCCTTGCATGTGCCCAGGCAAGGCATGATACCTTGGCTTCCACCACCAATGCATTATCACATGCCATTGGTGGCTCTTTGCCGAGAGTGCATTAAAGGCAGATGATTTCCCGTGCTTTATTGTATATTTTAAATAATATTTCACATAATAAATGGGTATAGTTCAATATTTTTATAATATTGAAGTATAAAAATTTCACCAATTGTTAAGGTCTTATACTTTAGAGAATTTAAAAAACGGATGTAAACTCACGTATATATTTATTAAATATTTAATTATATCTTTTCTCTATGAAACCTTTTTAGATTTTACATATCTATTAATATCCTTAAACTATTAGTCTCTTGATTTATATGCTTGTTATTAGATTATTATTTCATAATAAAATTAGTCAAATATAATTGCCGGCAAAAATCAAGATAATATAATATTCATGGACTTCAAAATCTATCCAAAAAATATCAAATTTTCAAAATAAATACTTTTGCTAAATTTAATTCTTAAAACTCATATAAATAAGTAATTTTTATGTTGCAGTATTAAATTTTAAAATAATGAAATTAATGGTTTATACATTATTTAACATTTTTTGAAATCCTTCTCTCGCTCATTTATTAGGTCCTGTTTTAAGTCATATAAGATTCTTATATGTAATATGTATCTGGAATGAGAATATAATAATGTATATAAGAAAAAATAAGTAATGAAAATATAAAAAAAATTTATTAGAAATTTAAATATAAAAAATTGAAAGTGCATTAAAGGAAAATAAATTTGAGTGCTTTATTGTATATTTTAAATAATATTTCATATAATAAATGGGTATAATTCAATATTTTTATAATATTGAACTATAAAATTTTACCGATGATTAAGGTCTTATACTTTAGAGAATTTAAAAAACGGATGTAAACTCATGCAATATATTTATTAAATATTTAATTATATCTTTTCTCTATGAAACATTTTTAGATTTTACATATCTATTAATGTCGTTAAAATATTAATCTCTACAATTATCATTTATGATTTATATGCTCGTTATCATATTATTATTTTATAATAAAATTAGTCAAATATTTCTAAATAATGATTTTAAAAGTTTATTTTGTGTTTTAAGATTTCGATTTTAATTTTAAAACACCCATTGTATGAAAGCAGCTACAGCTTTAATTTAGTTGGTGGTAAACGCCTGAGGCATGCTTTCCTGAGATCTGGTGTTCTGATCCCTCCACTGTGAGATTTGGTAGTAAGTTCCTTCCTTCGTGAGGGTTGGTAGTAGGCTTACTCCTTTGTAAGGGTCAATAATTGGTGGAAGAAGAGAGTCTTTTAATTTAATAAGATAAGTAGCATGGTATCTCCATAGTGAAAATTTATAAGAATATTTCAGAAGTTAATTGTAATATAATTGAGATAGATGTAAATAATGTAATATCAATTGAGATAGATGTAAATATACCGATAAAAAATATCTAATTACTATTGTCCAATATCTAGTAAAAAAAATTTAATTCTAATAGCACAAGAAATAACGTTTCATGTTTTATAAATATATTGATATAAAAATACTTATTTTCATTTTTTGAAATCTTACAAAATATAAATTTTACCAATTTCGTTTACATAACTTTGATTATTGATGAAATTTTATATTTTAATATTTTAATTTATTCTATAAAAACAATTAATAAATATATTTGGCTATAAAATTGACTATTTTAATAATTTTTTGATTTATCAATAAATATTAATTTTCAATATATTATCTATGAACATGACTGTGTAAGGAAAGTTGTTAGACTGGTAAAACATGCCAAATCATGTAAATTAGGAGGTTTGTGGAACGGCAAGCAGGCAGGCAACAGGATTTCCGGGAGATGTGTTGGAGTTACCATATGAACACTAAAAAAATTGGATTAAAATAGTGGAATGCATTTGTCATTTTCTGCTTTTCCATGTCGAATTTTGTATTCACAGTTGGAAGGAACAAATATGCTCTCACAGCTCATCACACTCCTTTCAAAACCATAAAGAACTGGATTGTAGATGGACATGAAATGGAAGTCACTGACGAGCTAGCTATATTTATAAATTATAAATCTGACACACTCAGCTCTACGCCTCTGCAGCTCCAGACACAGGAAATGCCAGGGTGCAACACGCTGGTCGGGAGGCTGCCGGCTGCAAATAGTATCTGCATTAATGGTAAAATTAAAATTTAGCTCATTCAGCCACTACTGGTGTACCTGGTTTAACAGGAATTGGCCCATGGTCCATTATTGGTTGATCATGAATTCCACTCTTTCCTTCCTCTTTTAGGTGTTGCGAGAGTTTTTCTGTTTACTTTCTTCGTTTTTTTATTGGTGTATATTTTACATTTATCTCAACATCTATTACAATCAAACACGGACACCGTTCTTGCAATTCTTGTTTTTTTTTTTTTTTTTTTTTTCCTGAAAACAGTCTTATAGTTTTCTATTTTTTTTCTAGCAGTACTGGGAGGACACTTCCATTATATAAGAACGAACTGACGCCTCCACTTGAACTCATGTCATTGCAGTGCAAGCGAACGGAATTACCAGCACGCCTCCTTGCGCGCTAGCCTTTTTACTTTCTTTTGGATGGGGTATTTATGATTTTTTCCTTATGTGAAAAGTGTTATTAAAAATTTTTCCTCACGCATTACTCTTTCCTTCCTCTTTACATGGTACAAGAGTTTTTCTATTTACTTCATTTTGGTTGAGGTATTTATGGTTTTTCCCTTGTGTGAAAAGTATTATTGAAAATTTTTCCTCCATTGTGGGATGGTTGTAAATATGCTTAAATGCAATACGAGTTGTCGTGATGTTTATAAATACTTATAAAAAATTTATCTCATTCATTATATTCAGAATTTTGCATTTCAGTGTCACATCAAGTTTCATCCACACATAAGCCATATTTAAAAATTATATAAAATTAATATAACAAATGTTCTGTTTAAATGTCAATTTTAAAGTTATACTTTCAACATCTAAGGGGACCTTTGAGAATGTAAAAGTTGATTAAATTTTAGGATAAAGTAGGAGCAAAAATGGGAATATTTTGAGAATTATGTAATTGTTATAAAATGAGAAGGATAAAGTTGTAATAAATACAGTAGCTGAATGAAAAAATGATTTAAATATATAGATAAAGCGGAAAAAATAAGATTATTGGTTGTTAAATAATTTATTGGAGAACGTGTTATGTATACTTTTCCCTATCATCTCACACATCCTTATTTCTAAATAGATCAAAATATTATGTAACGTATTGTTACCTTCTAGAATATCCATAAATAGATCAAAATATTTTTTAGGATATACTTATAAATATTTACATTTTTTGAATCAATAAATATTTATATTTTTAAGTAAACTTAGTTAACGTAAGACCTTTATCAGGGCTTTTGGTACCACAATAAAATAAATGAGGTTAAGTTATATCATCACTAATATTTTAATTTTATGATGTGATAATTCCTCTTATACACATAACAATTGCACATAATTCCTAATATACTCATAATATTTCAGAAATTTCTTTTATATCCATAACATTTCACCTTAAATTCCTCTCATACCCATGCCGTTAAAATTACTGTTATCTACCCCATTGAAAAGATGATTTTGCCCATTTAAATTTTTTTAATTGAGATAATTTAACCTTAGTATGACTTAATTGATGATAGTAAATCATTAATACAATATATTAAATAACTTAAAAGTCATATTAAGATTGATTTATTTTAATTTAAAAAATTAAAATGACAAAATCGTCTTTTCAATGGAATAAAAAATGACGGTTTTAACAGCGTGGGTATGGAAGGAATTTAAGATGAAATGTTATGGGCATAAAAGAAATTTATTAAATGTTATGCGTATATTATGAATGATGTACAATTGTTTTGGGTATAAGAGGGATTATCACTTTTATGATTGATACGGCTCCATTTGCAGCCCACATCACTCTTAAGTAAAGCACAATAACATTTACTGTCCACGAGATATAGTATGTTGCAAATGGGCTTCTCATTGACGGTGAAAATCTAAATAACACAGGTCATAAATATAGAAGACGGGTTATAATCGTTTAAAAATATAAATTTTAGTACAAATTATGAAAATACTTGGATCTTTTTACTTGTGTCGTAGAATATTATAATATTTCTTAGAATCATTTATCCATGTAAGGATACCATTTAGATGTTAATTGATGACGCTTATAATTTTGTTATACCTATGAATTTTCAAGTATTCATATCGTACTTACGAATTTTACCTATGATTCCTTCCATACTCATTCTTTTACTTGTCATTTGCTACATTCGAATTTTGCAATTTTTTAATTTGTAATATTAACTAAGGCTAAAATGTGTATTTGGAAAGTGATAAAACTTTTGAATGAAAATTTTTTTTTTAAAGTTTTTGAATTTAAAGGAAATGACGTAATATAATAAAAGTAATGATGAAAAGTAAAAAAAATAAAGTTAAAATAGATATGTTAGTTATATGGGTAGTTACGTAAAAATGATTAAAATGTATGATAATTGTGCAAGAAAATATTAAAAAAAAATTAAAAAATAAGATACTGGTAAAAAATGAAAATTTTCGTACAAAAAGGTTTCGGTGTTAAAGCGGGATGTCTTCTCCATCGTATAGATCCAGCCACTCGTCATCTAAATCCAGATCTAGCTGCCATCTTCTTCGAATTCAGATGCTCACGGGAATCTAGATTTGCTACTGACACCATTGATGCCATCGCTAAAAATTGCACACTGCCGGCAGATGTCGACCTTTGAAAGTATTCATTATCTCCATTGAATGAGTTTGTGTACTCTGGTTTGGGTAATTTCAGTGTAATTCAAGTTGTCAAAGGACGAGAAAAGTTCTACAGAATCTGGCCATGTTTGCCTTCTCTGGTGACAAGATTTAGGAAATCCCTTCAGTTCTGTACATTGTTGGTCGAATCCTAGGAAATCCCTTCAGGTCTGTACATTGTTGGTCGAATCATCATTGTAATTCAAGTTGTTAAAGGACGAGAAAAGTTCTATAGAATCTGGCCATGGTTGCCTTCTCCTGTGACAAGATCTAAGAAATCCTTCAGGTCTGTACATTGCTGGTGGAATCATCATTAATAGATGTATTGCTAACGTCCCTGCATCCACTTTCTTCCTTTCTTCTTTAGCACTCACGGGTAGTATTCATTCTGAGCCCCAAATCCATGACTACTTCGGGCGTGTTTTGTAACCAGTAAAAATAGTCAAGTTAAAGTTTTTCCACATAAAATGTTTCATTTTCCCTAACTACCTTATTTTTTAATCATTTATTCACATTTTTTATGCAATTACCCTTTTTTCGACCATTTATACACAATTACCAACACAACGAACTTCTATATTTCAACTTTATTTTATTTAATCCTCATTATTACTTCTATTATTACATCATTTAACCATTTCTATCGTCTACGACTTTTCACCGAGAAGTTTTCTCCGTCCCCACTCACTATAAAGCGAGAGAAATTGTTAGCTTCCAATTTAGCAGTGAAGTCGTTGTTGTGTCTTTTCTAACGTTGGGTTGATGGACAAGCGAACGAGGCTGTGAAATTAACTATGGACGGGTGATTTGAAACTAAAAATTTTAGAAATTTAGGAATAGGGAGATCAGAGCAAGAGACGGCTAGCCAAAAGATGCAGGGCTGTAGCAGCAATGAAGGAAGGAGGAAGACGGTGTTGGCGAAGAAGAGAGCTGCGCTGCGCTAGGGTGACGCCGTAGAAGACAACGATGGCGCTCGGAGGAGAGAACAGCTACAGTGATGGATGGAGGTGCTGAGCTGACTCCACCGACGCCGAAGAAGACATCTGTGCAGGGTGGGAGCTGTAGTTTCCGGATCCCGATTATGTGCACCCGGGTGCATTAACTCTTTTTTTTTATTTTTTTAAAATATTTTTTATACAAGTGTTAATCTAAGTGTATTTAACATGTGTATCAATTTTTACCATTTTTAGAGTATTTTAGATATTTATTTTAGAGTATTTTATTTTTTAAAAAGTACTAAAATGCCACTTATTTTCAAAACTCGAAAATAAATATCTAAAATACTACAAAAATTGTAAAATTGTTACACATGTTAAATACATTTAAATTAACACTTGTATAAAAAAAAATTCAAAAAAAAAATGTTAAAATGGCTTTAGTGCACAAGATCGGAATCTCTAGTTTTCACCCTATGAAGAATATAAAAAAAAAAAGGGGTGAAATTGAAGTCGTTTTTCCCAGGGGCGTAATCATCATTGCAATCATCTTTCAACGTTTGCCTCTTCTAATGGCAAGAACGAGGGAAATTGTTGGTAAATGGTGCGTTTGGTAATGAATCAAACTTTTGATGAAAAATTGTGGAAAGTAAAAGTTGTCAAATGATGTGATATGATAGGAAAAATGATGAGTAGTAAAGATGATAAAGTTAAAATAGATAGGTTAGTTGTTTGGATAGTTGTGTAAAAATAATTGAAAAGTATGGTAGTTGCAAAGGAAAATGCGAAAAAAATGATTAAAAAATATGATAATTGTGGAGAGTAAAAAGTTTTATATTAAAAAGTTTTAACTGACATTTTCCATCAATTGCCAAACACACCCAAAATTGGTGGGTGCAAGAGGACAATTTTAAAATTTATAAATATAAGAAAATTACTGGTAAAATTGCACGGCGAGAAGTGTTGCAGGGAGGACTTCTCTTCACACCAGTGTAAAGGACAACGCTCCTTTTTCTTTATGTGGTTATGCTCATGCGTGTGTGTTTTTTTTTTTATATTTTTATAATTTTTCATGAAAAAACAATATAAGACTATCTAATCTTTTTTATTGGTAAGGTTATCTAGTTCATATACTAAGTTTTACAATTTTTAAATATATATTTTTTTTCTAAATTGCAAAAAATGGATAGTTTCACAAGTTAAGGATAATGATTTAAGGAGTTTTATTCAATGCACATAACTTCAGTGTATATGGGTGTATTTAACCTATTTTGTAATAATTTTTTGAATTTTTTTTATAAAACTGTTAATGTAAATATATTTCATCTGTGTATTAATTTTTACCGATTTTGGAAATTTTTAGATTTTTTAAAATTTTAGAAATAATATCATTTTAGTTTTTTTGGATTTTTAAAAATTCATAACAATTTAAATTACTAAAATTTCCACAGATTTTTAAAAATCTAAATTACCAAAATGCCACGGATTTTTAAAAATCTAAAAATCTCCAAAATTAGTCAAAATTGACATACATGTTAAATACACTTAGATTAACTGGTATATAAAAAAAATTTAAAAAGTTCAAAAAAATGAGTATTTGCACTTGGGTGCACAAAAGTAAAGTGTACAAAGTGTACCCAGTTTCACAAAATCGTGATCCATGATTTAATACGTACATATGTACAAAGTTTCAAATCATATGTCTTTGGAGACAATTTTTTTTCATTTTTTAAACTTTCTTTTTATTTTATTTAACCTCATATATATTTGGTTCATGTACCATAGTTTAATTTTTGAATTTATATATTTTTAAAATTTTAAAAATAATTCTTTTCAATGGGGGTTTGGCTTTTGAAATTATAAAAATATATATTCAAAAATTTTACGTTTTAAAATATTAAATATAGTCCAAAATGAAAAGAATTTTTTTTCAAAAAAAAAGGATCAAAATATCCATATAAATTGAGGCTCACAGCATATGCATGTATTGAATCATGACTAGTAATATAATTTTCAATTTAAAAAATGATTTTTGAAATTTAAAAAATTATATATAATCAAATATTATAAATTTTGGTAAATAAATTAAATATACTTAAGCTTATATTTTCATTTTAAAAATTAAGTGAAAGCATACATACATAGGCTTTCGCTTCCGCGTAACCGACTCTTCTTCTACCTTTCTATTTTTTCTGATCTATTTTATACAAGAAGCCATCTAATATTATAATCAAATACATGCATAATTCTCATAACACCAAGAAAATTTTTCTGCAAGACCCCGATCACTAAGGGAAAATTACAACTCCACAACAAGGAGGGACAAATTTTCAAACTCCCACAAAGAGAAGAAATATTGCATACTCCCACGAGGTAAAGAGTTGAGCACGGGTCAGTTGACAAGCCGCCACCCTTCATGACTAGCAGGGCAAGCCCCTGCTGGCAACAACCCCTCCATTTTTTATATGTTGATAATTAATACAAAATTGAATCCATCTATTATATTTTTTATAAACATTTATTATTTAGCTATGAAATTAAATTTGATCCAAATTAAATATACGCATAGCTACATTTTGCTCAAAAATGGATATATTTGTGTGTAAATTAAGAAAAAATGTCTATGTTCATTCAAATATGCATTAGTGTATGATAATACTTTATAAAATCATTTACCTACTTAGTAATGATATTTTAGATTATTTTAGATATTCAAAATACTATTTTAGATATTGAAAATACTACTAAAAAATAATAATAAGTATTAAATTATTTTATTATGTTAATTTTACATATTTATAAATGGAAGTAGTCATATATAGTGATATCAATTAAATGAAAGAGTTTTTATGATAATATAAATTATGTTAACAGTTAAATATAATAAATGGAGTGCATTTTCCATCAAGATCAAAATATTAATAATGAAATGAATTACATAAAAAAGAGATTCATAGAGGCATTCCAAATCTATGCGAAAACATGCAAGTCTTTCCTTCCTTCCTATACCGGTTGGGTAATTATCCAGTTGAATATCATCAATGTCAATATGTAATTTAGCAAAGTTGCGTTAACCCAGTTAAGGGTTGAGCCCAACCTAGTTAAATGCTTGCGCGTCAAGTTCCTAATTTCCCGGGTTAATTTGTTTACGGGTGCAACTTAGGCCGAGTTGAGTTCAAATTCTGTAAGTTGAATCTGATTTTAAAGAACCCAAACCTAAAAAACTCCATTTGTAAATATAGTAAGGTTAAGGTTTGAGTGAATTGAGAGCCTAATTTCTTATTTTATATTTATTATAAAATATATTATATATACAAGATCTTAATAATATTTCTTTATATTTTTTATAATTTATGTTATTTATGTTTATATTTGAATATATATTGGGCATATTGTAATTATATTATGAATAAAATATATTATTTATATTTATATTTATCTTTTATGTATAACATTTACTTTCATGTCTATTGAATAAAATATATTATTTATATTTATATTTATCTTTTATTTATAGCATTTACTTTCATGTCCATTAATTTTCATCCTTCATTATA
>JAXCLR010000001.1:3017362-3034688 GCA_035584095.1 Annona squamosa
ATTATTTATATTTCTATTTATCTTTTATGTATAACATTTACTTTCAAGTCTATTGAATAAAATATATTATTTATATTTATATTTATCTTTTATTTATAACATTTACTTTCATGTCCATTAATTTTCATCCTTCATTATATTAAATTTTCTTTTAGAAATATTCTTTATATTGCTATATATTTTAAAAAATTTGTAGTTTTACTATATATTATTGTTTTTACTTATATGATTTGTTATTATTATATATTTATATGAAATTTTTAACTTATCACTATTAAAAAAAATGTAAATAACCTAAATTCCAACCCGAACGCGATTTTAAAAAATAGAGTTAGGATTTAAATTTTATAAATAGAATTAAGATTAATATTTTATAAATAAAATTATAATTGAGATGAACTCGAGTTTTATGAGCCTAAGCTAATCCCTACATTTGTTATAGAAAAAGATGTAAAGAAATTATTAAAGAGTAAAATTATTTTGTGAAGAGTGAAAAGTTCTAGAGCATGTTTGGTTAAGTTAAAAACTTTTCAATCTCTAAAACTATCTTATTTTTAATCATTTTTTACATCTTTTTACACAACTACTCTATTTTCAATCATTACATATCCCTTTTAGCTTTATTCTCTTTACTCCTCATTATTATCTTTATCATATCATATCATTTTCTACCAATTCAAACATTTTACACCAAGTACCTATCTAGACGGAACATTTTTATTTGAACAATTTCAGAGAATATTAAACTCTTAATGTATAAATTAACTATTACTATATTTAAATATGTATATATATTCATTTTAGAATTTTAATAAGGGTATTTTACTCATCTTAAACTACTAAAAATGACTAAAATACACCTTTGTCTAAAAAATAAAATAAATATATGCGCATCTTAAAAATGATAAAATTTTATTTATATATTAATATACCTAAACTACCAGTTTTATCAAAGATATTTTTTTTAAATAAAATAAATACGTTTTGGCCCAGTCACACATGGCCTCTTTTGCCACTAGGCCCAAATGATCATTGGCCTGTAAAAAAGGTTGCGTCCTAGTCATGGTGCACCATGATTGCTAAATTTTATGATAAAATCAAAATTGATTCCACCCATTTCGTTTAGTATCATTTTTTTAATTAGCAAATATGAGCACGAGCTCCACCTAAAAAAGAATAAATTCCCTATAATATAATTATTTGATTTATATATTAATTTTTAATATGTCAATACAAAATTCTAAACTGTTAAAAATATTATTCTTATTGAATAAATGATGCTAACATTTTGATATTTCTTTGTATGTTTTATAATTTACACACAGTTACGTATATTTAAGCAAATGTGCTCCCCCCCCCCCCCCCCCCCCCCCCCAGAGAAGATTCCCGGCCCATTGAGGTAATTATTGGTAACATAATAAAACAACAGATTTTAAATCATGTTAACAGTTGAATTTTGATTTCATCAACAAAGTAAGTCTCATGTTCATCATTGTTCATCCTAGCATGTTCCTTCATATAGCACATGATATTTTTATTTTAATCTATTCAGATTATTAAGCTAAAAAGAAGTCATGGGAAGAATGCTCGTGTGAAGAGTAGATTCCCAAAGCAGATATTTAACTGGCGTCAAATATTAGAGACTAACTACGTCGACGTGATGCAAAAAATTTTAAAAATTATTGATATAAATGCGAAATATAAAAAGCAGATGCAAATATTTCGTTTTTAAGTTAGCATCGATGCAAATAACCCTTTTATTTCTACTCTCATTGCTATTTTTGCTTGTTCTCGATGTCATTCGCAAGTCCCAATAGTAAAGACGTACGATTATCCTCAATGGACAGCAATTAGCCAATTACGGAGGGAATTTGTAAGGTAAGTTCATGGGGTGTCATTTGCAAAATTGGAAGTTAAGATGTAAAAATTGCAAAAACTTGAAGGGGTTCACTAAAATCAAGGCATTTTCCACGTGCCCAAAGTAACGATGCAAGCATCCAGTTAACAGGAGGCCTATAGCAATATTAAAATTTACGTTAGGTATAAGAAAAATAAAACGAATTTATTAGCATCTATGCCAATGATTTTTAAAATTTTTACGTGTCAACATTCAACAACGTTGCCGTCCATCATGACGGCAGAACTATGCTGATTTAATTGCTATAATAAAATTAATTCGACCATTAATGGCCATAAATTTTCAAATTAAATTTTTTGTCAATAATCAATTTCAACCGTTAATGTCCATCTTAATAGTGGGATTTTGCAAAATGAATTCTTATTACGAAATTAGTTTTTATTATGAATTAATTACACCATAAACGTCGTCATAGTATAGGGAATTTGCAAAATTAATTCTCATTATCAAAATTAATTTCACATATTCCTTGGAATAATTTTTTTTTTTTGTTGATTTGGCAAATACCTACCATAAATATTATTAAAAACTAATTCTATAATTACAAATCCGACAGAAACTAACGGAGTTGGCAGAGATGTAAAACATTCGTTGGCACGTGCAACGAGTTCGTAATTTTCAGCACAGATACAAATATCTTATTTATGGGTCGGCATAAACACAATCATACAAATAATTTTTTATTTTTGGAAAAAAAAAAAAAGAAAAGAAAAGACCAAGAAGAAATCCTGCACTTTTGGCCATTGAAGAGCCTGTGGCAAGCTTTCTCGTATCCGCCAACTTTTGGCGACTACAGCTAGAGAAAGAATGTTGAAGCAATTACTTACAACAAATATTGAGCCTACAATATCACTGGTACGCGCAGGCCGTCGTAGCTCAACTGAACATCAATGCCTTCTGTCTCCATCAATTTCGCAAGATCACTGTTCACCTCCTCATGGTCCATCTTGTGCATCATCCCTGAAATGCAAAAACGGTTTTGAAGTTTGCACCAATACTAATCCGTAACACCAAAAGATTGATCTCGGGTCACCAAGGACTACAAGATATGGGCAATGATTCAATACTTACGGTCAACACAGAGGCTCCATGCTTACTCTTTAGATTTTTCTAAAAAAATTTAAAAATTATTTTTTTTAAATCTAAATCATTTATCATGTTTGGCAAGCTACAAAATATAATTTTTGTTGGAAAATTATATCTAGTAAAAAGATAGCATCTTTTGAAAGCAGATATATAAATAGAGTCAATTTATACCCACAAATTTTACCCCTAATTCCACTTATACCCACGAATTTTCAAAATGGTCTCTTATACTCAAGAATTTTCATGCTAATTTTGCATATACTCATGTTGTAAGGATTACGTTAGAGTCATTAACCCCCTCTGTAACGACGAATATGCTCATTCCTAATTATGATTTTATAACAAAAAATTCATATTATAATGAATTTTTAATAATTATATGATATATTATTTAAATATGAATATTTAACGTTAAGCAAAACAACTTCAAATTACATTAAGTTGTGAGTAGATTCATCATTTCACCGGGGAGATCCCTAATGACATCGGTATATGTGAAATTAGCATGAAAATTCATAAATATGAAAGACATTTTCAAAAGTTCATAGGTATAATTAGAATTAGAAATAAAATTCATGAGTATACATGGAATTTGCCCATATAAATATTAAACTGTTTGATGGGTGAATAATCTAAATATAGTATATATAGTTTAGAACACAGGTAATATTGGAATACTAAATAAACACACGAATAAATAAGATAGTTTGGATTTTTTACGTGTGTATTTGGCTAGACATATAACTTTTCAAACCAAATTTTTCCAATTTAAATCTTTTCACTTTCAACAACCACCCTATTTTTTAATTATATCTTCACATTTTCTTATAAAAACTACTCTACTTTTCAATCATTTTTATATAACTACCTATACAACTAACCTATCTATTTTAACTTTATTTTCTTTACTTCTCATCGTAATCCTATTATATCACAACATTTTCTCCCATTTAAAAAACTTTTTACACCAAAAATTTTTCCTCTAAAATTTTTTTTTTTTTTTTTTACTTCCCGAAGACGCCCTGAAAAAATTAATTAAAAAACTAAGGATAAACATGAAGACTCCATGCTTATGGTTTCGACTTTATGCTTAACATGATTGGTCATCCATAAAAAGCAATCGATCAAGTAGTACTTCATAATTTAAGAGCAAGGTAAAAGGAAATCTCTGCAGGGCAAGCAAAGTAGTGATGATCACTCATAAAGGTTAAAAATGATCATTATAACACAACACTCCCTAATTGAAATGGTTGACTAACGCTCTCCACTCATGAAGGCATGAAGGCCAGCCAAAGATGCTTTTTGCTTTTGTTAAAACTTTTGCCCTTCTGGGAGGCGTTTGGCTGGACTTAACCATTCAACCAACATTTTTGCATGAAAAAACCATTGAAAAATAGCCATCTGGATGAGATCCGAATCGGCACTTTTTCCTTAATGCGCGGCTGTGTGATAATAAACCACCAGGCCAAAAACAGGCCCGCCCTTCCCCATCAAAAAAGCTATTATTTTCAATTCTAGTAGCTAAAAGAACATTCCTCAAAGATATTCAATCTGCTGGAAATTAGGCGGGTCAAAGAAAAGAATGTTGGAGTGGCCCTGCACTTCTGCCTAACTAAAACCATCACTGCCAAACAAATAATATGCTTCAGGAAAGAAACGCATGGAATTGTGGGGACGACAGAAATAAATAAAATATCCAGACCGCATAATCACAGAATTGCTGAGAGAAAGGATTAAGTGGAGAATTGCTCGAAAATCATACCAGTAAAGAAGGTTCTCCTGGGTTTAATTTTTCGAACCTCTTCCAAAGCCTGGTAGAACAGGAAAAATATTGAAGTTTAAGAATCAACATTACATTTGCACCAACTATCCAGAATGGAATAACATGAATAACAGAAATCCTTCTACCCTCGGTAGTCCAAAATGTGTTGAAGAAGAACGGTCTGGTCTCAATGCATCCTAAAGAAATTATTTAACAGATTAGCACAGAAGAATGATATAAATTTGAGAAGGTACAAAAATATGTGGCCGATGGTAACAAGGTGGAAAGTCTCAAATAGAATCCACACCAGAATTAAGATTTCACAGTCCTTCAAAAGGGCATATGTTGCTTCTGGTATTTCACTGACATCACTGAAAAACAAAACAGATGAACAGTCATGGATAAGAAGTGGAAGTGCAGCAACGGTTCAAAGGAATTATGCATAAAAGTCTTGAGGCCTCATACAACACAAAATTACCTGATATAACAAACGTTGCCAAAACGGAAGCCAAGGGAGCGATAGCCTTGCCCATGCCACACAGGTAAAGGAGTAATCTAAAGCAAGACATGCAGCCACTTTAAAAGCCACATCCAATAGCAGAGGAAAAAAATGCTTCAGTTTGGGAACAACTGCCGTTATTTACCAAGAAAACAAGTTCAGATATTTCAAAAGAACGGGAACATAATTCATTTAAAACCTATATCATCTTTAGTTATTAATTCAATGAGTAGCCGCTTCAATTGGCTCACTGGTTTGCTCTACTTACCATAGTCATTAAAAGGTGACAATACATCAAAATATATGCATGCTATGCAGTGCAGGCTGTTGATAACACATCCAAAAATTAGAAGATGTGTGATATCATTTGAAGTTCATAACCTGCAGGTTGATGGTTGAATGCTTTTGTTTCTTAAGCAGCAGAAGCGTCAGCTCACTTCCCACACACAGCTTGTTTGATTTGTCTAAAGTACATTGCTTAAGGGACGCGTGAAGTCTAATAAGCAGAGAGAGTATCGGATATGGTTTAAGATGAAATGCTGAAACACTGGACCAAGACTGAGTGCATTTTAAAGCCCGAGCCTAAACAATCAGTGTTGCTGATTAAAATATTTGGATCAAGTACATGAAATAGTTTTAGCAGATTTAATTTGACATATTTAAATATAAAAAGCAAAAATAGAATAATTTTTATACTTAATTGAACAATAATTGTAAGATTTTACAACTATTTAAACAAGGAGGGTATTTGTTTAAAGCTAAAACTTTTCAATCTAAAAATTTCCACTCTCCATAAGTACCATATTTTTTAATTATTTCTTCATTTATTCCTATACAATTACCATATTTTTCAATCATTTCTACACAACTACTCATACATTTAACCTATCTATTTTAACCTTATTCTCTTTACTCCTCATCATTATCCCTATTATATCACATCATTTTCTCTCCTTTCAAAAAGTATTACATCAAAAATTTTATTACTTCCCAAACACAAAAATTTAAATTTAGGCAAAGGGTTAAAGTATTTATAAAAATATTTCCTCATAATAATGTTTCTTCTTGAACAAACATCAGCACATATATGAATCCAGATAAAAAGATAAATAAGTAATCATACAATTGAAGGTAATAAGGTCCAAGTCAAGAGCAGGTCAAAATGACATCATGGTGGATCTCAACCATCAAAAAGCAATAGCACAGCAGCCCACCTGACGGGACAAATAGTATTATCTCTTGTGGCATGTGATTCCCATGCAAGGTCCTACCCGGTTAAATAAGGATAATTTTCTACACAAATTTACTATAAAATATATGAATGCATTTTCCTTTTAAATATTAAGTGACATTTGGACTCACAGCAAAATTTAGAAATTGCACCTCAATCACGTGGAGACTGAGTGTGCTCGGATGGTCACCTTCTGCAATTTGAGTTTCCCTATATTGCTACAATTAGGGTAGCATGGTTGTTGCCAATAAGGTGAGCTTGATATGAAGTACCATTCTAACAGGAAGTTTAGCTTTATCTTTGTTGCATGCACAAGCTTTTTATGCTACATCCACTACATTGTTGAGAGGACAAGTGATGGAGGATGTCATTGAGGTTTATTAGGCTTTGTGTTTAAATTAGGATTGCTTTATTGGATTTTTGTTATTTTTAGAGTTTGATGTCTTTACTTTGATGAATGCTTCACATTGGAGTCTCAATTGATTCATTTAGGGTCTTAGGATTTTTTTTTCTTTTACACAAGGATTTATTATTGCTTGTTGCTTAAGATTTAGCAATGTTCTTATAAATAGGCTTGCTTGGTTCAAATGTAAAAAAATTTCTACAGAAATTTAGGAGTTGAGATTTCTTTTTTTTTGGTCTCTTTCTAGCGTTGTTCTTCTAATTCATCGATGGCTTTCCTCTCCTTTCTTCCATTCTTCATCTACTGGAAGGATCTTTTCTCTTCTTCAAAGTATTCTCTTTTTGTTGATGTAGAGCATCCTATCTTGAATTTTTGGTATCAAAGCAAACCCGGATGATTTTTCTTCCCTATTCATTGCCCCTCAGCATATCTACCTACCATCATTCACAAGCGGGGGAAAAAACAAAAACAAAACATGTGCAAGTCAACTTCTGCAAATAATGTTTGTGCTAATTTCAACTCTTGAGATTTTGCATTTGTATTCATTTCATGTCTAAAGCTCATTTTAACCTCATCTCTTGGTAATAGAGCCATTTTAGCCTTTTTCTCTATTTCTTCTTGCTAAGGGCCATAACACACTTTGAATCTGAGTTGATTGTTATCTTCTGTCATTAATAGTAAGTTTTGGAATGAGACTATCGCAAGGTATATGCTCTCAGTTGATTGCTCTCCTGTCAAATAGCTTTCTTCACTCAGTGGTATCCTAGTGCAACAAATTTAGACCAACTAGTAATGATTTTGAATCAACCAAGTACGGTTGTACACTATCAGCATCAATACACGACTTTTCCTGAGACTATACAACAATTTTTCTCACTTTGCTACAGTAACTCAAATTATCTAGTGCTTTGATGCTACTATTATCTTCTGAGAGAGAAATCTTAAACTTTCACAAACAGGAAATCTTCGCATTATATTCTACTGTGGAGAAATCTTGTAGGGTAATGATCCTGTTAGCCCCGATGTGTTTATATCTTCATGAAAATGTGAACCTAAGGATATTTAACTCACACATTAAATTTTAAAATTTTTGGATACATATATTTTTTTTTTCTAAATTTCAAAGATCAAATTTTTTTCAGGTTGAAAATTACTTAAATACCCTAAAAACTGTTGATCTTTGAAACTCAAATATATATGTGTGTGTGTGTGTGTGCACATATACAAAAATTGTAAATTTTTATAGGTGAATTAAATACACATGGCCCATATTTTCATATAAAATTTTTTTTAAAAACCTGTGATCGGGGCTAACAGGATCATAATTTAATCTTGTTTTAACCATTTAATTTCTGAAATCCAATTTGTTCATTGTCTTAGAAATTGTTTGTTTAGCAAGGAATGTAATTGTTACTTGAGAAAAAAATTTGGTAGGGCACAAAGAAAAATGAGTTGCATATCCATATATCTCAAGCCATTTATTTGCATGTGAAGACAACAGCAAGATAGGGAGAAAAAACTTCTTCCCAGGGAAAAAAGATGAGGCCACAGTGAAAAGTTAATCTTTCACTGTGAGCATCAAGTTAACTTTTCTCAAACTAATCAGAGGTATTATAAGTATGGATTCAAAGTTCAAATTTCCCAATAAACAATTAAAACACTCACCATCAGATCGTGGACATTGAAAGGTTCTTCTTTTATGATGTGAAATTGCAACTCAGAGACTGCAGCACCTGGTATGATCACACTAGTATCAACTAAATAATAGTGGGTTTTCTTCATCACCTGAGATGATTCCAGCCATAAGCAGCTGAACAGAACTCGAGTGTATAAAGAGTTATAAAATCATAGACTAGCATCCATGATATTCTAGTGAATTAACTAAACTCTACATAGCCAATAAGATGAAAACCCAGGCTGAGAATATCAGAGATTCATAATTGGCGAATGCCTGCAACAGCTCATCCCATTTTCCCCCTTCCTCAAGGAACAGTGGATTTTAATAGAGATCTCAATGATGATAAATCCAACAAGAATAACTAACATCAGAAACCCTAAAAGGAAGGAAAGTGCTTTCTAGTTAAGAATGTGCATAGAAAACCAAGATTGCAGAACCTTAATCCTTCATCCATTGTTGACAATATTTTTTGGGACGCATTAACATCATTTAGAAATCCAAATTAGATAAGTCATCTAAAATGACTAACAGCAGAATACTAAAGGAGCAAACCCAGGTAACTTAAACTTACGACCCAAATAGACTCAGGAACTTGCAGTTGCAGACATAAAGCAATGAACCGATTGACATAAACCAACTAAACAACATGCCTATTACTCAAATGAGAAGTCATAGATGCAAAGAAAATAGAGCATTTAGCCATGCAGGCAAATATAGTATATAAATTAGGTAGGTCAATAACAAATTGTTACACCAATAGGCATCCATTTAAACAGATGCAAATAAAAAAATAAACAAGAAAAAAGAAGAGAGAGAATCAAAAGGCCCCGTAAGGAGAAGAATTGCCAAGCTCATTCCTAAATAAACATAGCAATTGTGTGGCTGGGATGACGGACCCAGACCATGGAAACAACAAAATAAACAAGTTCAAACCTCAAAATCACGCTTTGCCACATAAATTGGAATGTGGGACTGCACATTATTTGTCCAATCACGGAGATCATCAAGTCCTGCATCAAGGAAGCTAAAGATTAAAGGTAGATAGCAATGCACAATTTGAGTTGTTTGGGAGTGAATCAATGCCCTCATATTAGATTTCTTAGTTTTATGGTGTAAAGACTACGAATGAAAATCCTTTCCTGTTCTCTATTCATCCTCATTTCATGACATGAAATTAGATACATATATCTATTCTTAGGACCACAATCGTAGATGTTCTAATCCCATCATCCTCGTCTTTGATGCTAACAAAAGTGGATATGTAAAACCCATATACATGACATTCAAAAACAAAGTAATCTAGGACCCTTGAAAACAGTCTTTACTGTATTGTATGTACCAGAAACAAGAGCTTAACCTAGCAAATTCAATCATTGGCCTTCCTAAAAGTGTAATAAGAATAGGCCCCTCTTTCTTCCAACCTACCACACATTTTAGGGGAGATCTTGGAGAACTCACGGTTCTTTATGACAAAAATAAATAATTAAATAAAATCATTCAAACAGCATTCATCAAAAGGAAAAAAAAAAAAAAAAGGCTCAATGAACAAAGAGCCTGAGGAGACAATTAGGCACGGTTCTTTACGACAAAAATAAATAAGTAAATAAAATCATTCAAACAGCATTCATCAAAAGGAAAAAAAGAAAGGCTCAATGAACAAAGAGCCTGAGGAGACAATTAGGCAATTGTCAGGCTCCTGGGTTAAAAGGATTCATCACTAAGTAATGCTTCACATAATTCCCTGTTACATAATTTTTTGAATGCTTGATACAGTAATATCTAGGTAAGGAACTGTTTGGTTCAAAGGACACTGAATCCAGAATTTCAAAAACCTTCTTCATTTATGTGAGGCGATCTCAGACTACCTATACAATTCTACTTTTTCTAAATTTGAGCCTCTCCGTTTGACCATTGCCTATGTTTCTATATTATAATCTCTATTTTTCTAATCCAAAAACCTATTATTCCTCCCAAAAGGCCCATCTATTTTGTCCTTCTTTACTTCATAGTTCACATCATTCTTAAACTCAACTGACAACATTCCAGATTTCCAAAACATTCTGAGATAAATACTTCCTAAATTATATTTTAGATCAACAATAATGTCAGAGTAAGAAAGTAGTGTATGATGTGCATATATTATCTGAAAGAAACAAATAGAAAGATAAACTGCCACACCACAAAAATCACTTCAAACTTGCTCTGCTTGGGCAATGGCAAGGATAGAAAGAAAAGAAGTTGAAGATAGAGCAAATAACATGAAGAATTTGCAGTGTTGAACATGGCATGTTGTAAAATTGCAATAACCTGAAAAATAATCTCTGCCTTTAGAAGAAAACTAAATTTTATTTATCAATCGAAATATTCAAGAATTCAATCAACTCAGAGCCAAGTGCGAACTTTCCAAGTCTCAATTTACTTCCCCTTTACATCGTTTTTCAAGATATACTACCAATCTTCTGGTTTGTATATTTTGCATCTATGGTCATCATCCCATAAAACTTCTCCGCAATAAGAAGATAAGTGGAACAGGATGTTCCTGTGACACCTTTTCTCTCAGTTGAGAGAGGAAACATTTGTTATCTGCCTCTGTTCATGTTTTTAGCCAGGCATTCTTTACAGATGTCTCTAATAGGAAGAAATCAATATATCTTTCTTAAAATTTCACTTCAATGACTCACTTCATGTTGTAATTGGTCACGATAAGAATATAGGACCACTGGGGTACATAGCCAAGCATGCACAAATTTTCTCACACATGTAGGCACAATATCAAAATGAAGTCGAAGGTGTGAGGCATGCAATGAGCAAAAGCACTGGGTTGTCCACCAAATTTCAAATTTACCACGAAAAATTTGTTTGGGTGAGGTAAAACTTAAACGATGGGTAGAAGCCCTCTTAGGGCAAAAACAGTGTTAAAGCTCTTATATTCTACACCATTTCTAAACAAGCACATTCAAACTGCAAAATAGCCAATAGACGGTTGAGAGATAAGTTAGTAAACGGACCATTGAGAGAACAAATCAGATGGATTTTACAGCATTTGATGCCAAACCACCCAAGTCAATTACATAGAGTGGCCATGGAGAAGAATAAGTCATTAGCACCACAAAGAAAACACCAAAATCATGTTGCTTTGCATATCATCCTATTCAATTGAGACAAATTTGGGTATATTTTAGCCAAATAATTATCAAGGTTGTGGGTTTTGATAGAGAGATGAAGTGAACCCTTTATATGAAAGAAAATGGTTTTAATCACAGAAAAACCCAAGGTTCTGCTGCAGCAGGCACTCAAAAACATGTCCGTCTCATTTTACTTAATAGCAATTATGTATCAGGGAAAAAAAATCCAATGCACAGTAAATGTTAGGGCACACTTGTTAACATGCAAGTGTGAAAACCATGGGATTTGGTTTTCCGAGGCCAATCATTGCTCCATCAATCACACTATTTTTCCCGCTTTTACCCCTACATTCCAATCATTTTCCCTACTAAATATATACAACAAACTATTTATTCTAACTATAACTCTATTGTTTCCTATCAATCACACATTTTTCAAAATATTCTCTTTTCCGTTTCTCTGCATTTCCCACAATCCCACAATTGTACACATTACCAAACGTCCCCTTAAAACATACCATAGGTTAGCAATAACAATCTCAAGTAGATAATCTGTCAACTACAGAGCATTTCTAGACTTCTATCAGAGAGGGTCTGGATATTTGTGTGACAACAGCAGAGCGATTTGACAGTACAGAAGATTTTTTGTATTGTCCATTAAGAAAATGAAGGGCCATATGACTATCTACAAGATAATCATTGTATCAATCAATTCAATCATCATCTCACACAACAGAATTTACAGGCATTCACAATTCAAAAGTCAACATCAATATTGTATGGGGAAAATATAACACAGAAAAATGGAATAGGATATAGCAGAGACCTCCAATTGCATCTGCATGGGAGTGGGTAATAACAACAGCATCAATTGTTCTTATCCTGACAAAAAAAAACCACTGGTTCTCACAAGCATGGATAATAAACAGAATTGACAAATGGCAAGAGTTATGGCCTTTGATATTCCCCCAGAGTTGTTTAGTTTAATGGCGATTGTAATTTATAAGGATAAAACAATTAGATTACATAAACATTAAATTTTAAATATAATCCAAAATCATAACCATTGAGAATAACAACGACTTTGAGTTTCATTAACCTAATGTTCAGTATTTAAGTTAAATACGTCAATATCAATTGATCTTGAAAGATAACAACAAGCAACTATGTTTTAAAAAATTCGCAAAAGAAAAAAGCAATTTAATTAACCACACAAATTGTATTCTTAAAAAAAGGGCATTGGAGAAGTAGAGACATCAGCTCTAGTTGAGCCAAAAATAAAAGATGAAATTCAAAACATTAAAACTCAATTTGAATGACTTTTGCAGATGTTCAATTGAGCAAGCTAGGAACATGTCAAGGACAACAAGAGGGATGCCTGAGTGAGCCTCAAGACTAAGTGAATGACACAAATATGAATTTTAGAGGCACACTTTGAAGCTGTAGAAGAAATTGAGTTCATAAAACATCTAAACCCATATACTTTCTCATCTATGAACATCAAAGTGTTGGAGAATGCATTGGCATAACTTTCAAGGGTGGACAAATAGAAGGATAGAGAACCACACAAGGATAAAAACAGAGACAGCTCCTGAACTTACTCATCAAGACAGTATCCTATTGTCCAATTCTTTTCAATACAAAAGGGCTCCTTTTTCTGAGTAAAATACAAAAGCACTCTTTACTTTTACATCATCATCATCATCATCATCATCAAAAGCCACTTCCCACCTAGGTAGGGTCGGCTGCATGGATTCTATTGCGCTATTCTTGGCAATTTAAGACTAAATTTTCTATAATTTGTAATATTTTTAAATCTTGTTTAATTACTTTCATCCATGTTTTTTGAGGTATTCTTCTCATTTTCCTACCACATTCTACTTCGATAGACTCTGTCCTCCTAACTGGTGCTATTTCAGGCCTTCTTTTAACATAACCAAACCGTTTTATTCTATTTTCTCTCATTTTATCACAAATTGGTCTCACTTATAGGTTTTCTCGAATTATTTCATTCCTAATCTTATCTTTTCTTATTTTACCATTCATCCACCTTAACATTCTCATTTCTGCTATGCTCATTTTTCGTATATGTTGTTCTTTAACTACCTAACATTTTGCCCCATAAAACATAGCGGGTCTAATCGCAATCTTACAAAATTTTCCTTTTAGTTTGATTGGAACTCGAGGGTCACATAAAATTTCTGATGCACTTCGTCATTTCTTCCATCCTGCTTGAATTCTATGTATTATATATTTCTCAATTTTCACGTTCTCTTGAACTATTGATCTTTGGTTTTATTAAAAAGGGAATAGGTTTGCTATGCCTTCTTAAATAATATAAGACTAACTCGTGTGAATGTACACCTCCCCCACCATCAAATTAACAATCATTTTGTGGAATTTTTAAAAAATAAAATAAAAAATAATTGTTGGGTGACTCTTCTTCAAATCACATAAAATGGCAACAGCAATTAAAGAGGTGAATCGGTTAATTCTTACCCAAACGTAGGAAACCACCGAAGAGCACTATGGTAGAAAAACCTACACATGACGACTAAATAAATGAATTCATATATTAGAGAATATGAAACAATTTACGAACAAAGAATTACAGCTGAATACAATGAATACACTTATAATTCATAGACAACTAAAATAAAAGTCAAAGGAACTACACTATAATGACTAAAAGCACTGCTGAAATGCATAGAGGGAGTTTATATACAGGCCTATTAGAAACTGACAGATAGAAATTGGTGACTAAATGTTGTTGACGTTAGAAACATCCAAGATTCACTTTTCATTATTTGAAAGTGGAGATGTCCAATATATCTTGAAATTAGTCATCTTGAATCTTATGCCAAATAATTTAAGTGGTGGAAAAGATTATCCATTAAATCTTAGAATTCATAAGTTCAGTCTGTGTCATCAAATAAATGAGGAACTTTCCTAAATATGATTAAAAACTACAACATACTATCCCTAACGAGAATGCGTAGATAATGTTAAGTTTCATTGTCAGATAAGTAGTCGTGTGTAAGGACGAAAATTCCTTTCCCTTTTCACCCAAGTAATAGGGGTTGGATTTAGTGCACTTAGCTTTGGTGCACCAAGATGCAAAAATCCATTTTTTAATATTTTTTTGAAAAGTTTTTCATGCAATTATTAATCTAAGTGTATTTAACATTTATCAAGTTTTTTTTACCAATTTTGGAAATTTGTAAATTTTTTTACAAAAATGTCATTGATTTTAAAAAATTTTAAAAATATCTACAAATCTCTAAAATTAGTAAAACTTGATACACATGTTAAATACATTTAGATTAACAATTGTATAAAAAATTTAAAAATATATATAAAAATAGGTTAAATACACCTGGGTGCACCGAGACTAAGTGCACTCGAGTGCATGCAATCATGAGCGAGTAATAAAGGGCCCTAGGAAACACCCTAAACAGAAGATATGAGTTAAAGATGCACTCCACACGAGAAAAGAAGTCCCGAAGTATTGCAACATACTTGCCAGCATCCACAAGAATGTTGGATCTTCCAGAAGAATTGTTATAGCGAATAAGGACACTTGTATTAAGTCGTCTATTCTTATTACCCAGTTCGTTGGCTTTTAAGCAGACCTGAAACAAAATTATAAGCAACCTTTAACTAGGGAATTAAGCTCTGGAAAATAACCATGGTATTGCTCAAACATTAGTCAATATCAGCGAAACTGAATAAAATCATACCTTGCATGTCTTTAAAGGATCAGTAAGACAGCTCACTCGAGGGATACCTTCACTAGTTCCTGTTCCCAGAAATATGATGTCAGACCCCTCAAGGGGCACTCTTGTGTCAACATCAGCATCAGCAAATGCTGTAGAGCAATTCCAAAGTCACTTCACAGTAGACAACAGGACAGAAGCTAACCGGATAAAAATTAGCAGAAACAGTTCGTAGTTCGTCTATTAAAAATATAAATTGAAATGAGGAAAGAATGCTACAAGAAATCAAGAAAGATACAGCCGAAAGTACCATAAGCAGATATGATTTATCTATATACGTCGCTGACACAGGGAAAATTAGCCATCATAACCATTGAAACTAAGGATAGTATAATCCTACTTCATGGTAGCTCCTGTTTTAATCAAAATAAAACAGAAACCAAGGATGAGATCCTGCTTCATAGTTACATTAACTTAGACTCTCTTCTCATAAGGATGGAACTTTTCAATGGGTCTCCTTTTATCACAAAAAACCCAAAGTACGTTTTGATAGGAGAGCATGAAGCCTGAGGAACTAGTTGATATGGAAGATGCTTCTTTGGCATCGTGCCAATTCCGCGACACAGCAAAACCTCAACAAGACCACTCACACAAATTATTCAATCAAGCATACTCGAACAAGCTAACAAACAAGTTTGGCCCAACAACGAATCAATGCAAAAGTGCGGGAAAAAAGGGAATTATACGATACTGGCGAAAGGAATTTTTTAATATTGCTCACAGGATCGAAGCCGAACTCGGTGAACCGGATTAATGGGAGGAAACCCACGTCTGGAGAATGCAATTGCAGCAGTGGAGAGGGGGGTTTGGCATCCGACACCACCAAAGGCGGCGACGGCGGTAGCAACAGCAGCAGCAGAAGCAGGAAGACGGAAAGCTACCATCTGACAGAGAAAGCAGACGCTAAACCGCAGCAAGGGGAAGTGGCCTTTAGAAAAACAAAAAACCACCCCCAAAAAGATTGAAGAAAGGGTATGCGACTTCACAGCGGTGAAAAGCAGAAAGCGATACTTGTTCGCTTTCTCTTTGGAATGCCGGAAAAGCACACTTTTGCGGCCAAAAAGAATCGCAAACGCCAACCGAAATCAACCGCTGCGGAGCAAGCAGAGAGAATTAACAATTTTTTTCGACGTCACTCATCCAATCAAAGGGCTCCCTTCTGTCATAAAACACTGGGAAATGAAAATTACCCTTAAAAAGCCATGGCGCCAGGTGCAGAACATGGTTGTGCGCCAACGATCGGCCCCGAATTTGGATAGTGCAGGATTGGAAAAATTACTGCCTGTACGAGTAAAGTAGAAAAAATTATCCTCTCTTCCGAATAGGGTAGAATAGGGTATACAGTGTACATATAGTTATATTAGCATGTTTGAATATCAAAATAAAATTACTAAGGGCGTATTGGTTCAGAATAAAAAATTTTCAACCAAAACTTTTTAATATAAAAATTTTCACTCTTTATAATTATTTTATTTTTTAATTATTTTTTCGTATTTATTGTTAAGATTAATATTGCAAAGCCCATTAAGGTTTCTGCTACGGAGCCCATTGTTATTGATACTATAGAGCCTAGGGGTGCAACTCGGACTTATAAAATTCGGGTTCACCTCAACCCTAACCCTAACCCTATTTGTAAAACCTCAACCCTAATCTTATTTTTGAAATTCGGGCTCGGGTTGAGTTTCGGTTAACATGTTACTATAAATATATATCCTATACTCATTTAATCACAAATCTATTGCTAAAAAAATCTAAAATAACAATTTATTAAAAGAAAGCAAGAAAATTTTAAATACCATTTAAGAGTGTTAAGAAGAAAAACCTATTTTGGGCATTCTCTTCGCATTA
>JAXCLR010000001.1:3077456-3089993 GCA_035584095.1 Annona squamosa
ACAACGAAGAAACATTTATTAAAAGTTAAGAACATGGTTAGAAATACTATCCAAGGAACACTTTTTAATAAAATCTTAGAAATATCCAAGCTTATAACTTAACAAAAATATTAAAACTCCTAAATCAGTAGGCTTCAAAAAGGAACGCCACAATTTCTGATTTACAAGTAGAAATCAAACAATTAAAGAAAGATCTCAAAACTTTAAAAGGACTAAATATATTAGAAATAAAAAATTAAGAGAAAAAAATTAAAAATTAGAGCCCAAAGATAAAAGTACTGACTTAGAATTTGGAAAAGAAGAAGAAGATGAACCTTTTATACAATTAATGTTAAGAGTTCCCTATCAAAAATGGTACACGAAAATAACACTTGAATAAATAAAGAATTAATCTTAGAAGCCATAGCTCCAGTAGACTCAGGTGTAGATTTAAACCGTATCCAGGAAAGATTGATCCTTACAAAATATTTTGAAAAAATAAATGAAAGTTTGAGAGGAGCTGGAGGAACTAAACTTAAGAAAAATTTTAAACTCATAAATGTAGAAGTAAAACACCTAAATGTAATGTTTAAGACAATTTTTATATTAGTAAAAGACTTCAAAGACAAAAGTTTTAGGAACTTCATTCTTAAAATTAATTAAACCCTTTACGGTAACAGACGAAGGAATTATAACAAACATTTTAAGTAAAAAGATAATTTTCATCTTTATCCAAAAACTATAACAAAAGAACATAATTTTACTCAAGGATATGTCATTAACTATAAATTTAATACCTCAGAAACAAAAACAATTGAACTACTCAAAAGAAGAATTAAGATTTAAAAGGACATAAGAACAACTTGAAAACCTTAAAGTTCAAAGATAGATAAAAGATTTCGAAGAAAAGTTGAAATCAGAAGTATGTGCAGATCATCGTAATGCATTTTAAGAAAGAAAACAATAGAAGGTAGACCACTCATATGAGCCAAATTTTAATAAGAACCAAATCCTTGCAAAAGCTAGGGGCATGGAAATGAATAAAGAAATATCGGAATATTATAAAAAAGAATTTGACAAAAAATTAATAAGACTGTCTACATCACTATGGTCTTATTTAGAAAAATTTTGAAATAGAATAAGAGAGTCCTAGATTAGTAATAAATTATAAACTCTTAAATAAAGTGCTAAAATGGATGAGATATCCAATTATAAACAAAAAGACCTCCTACCTAGAATAATAAATGAAACCATTTATTCAAAATTTGACATGAAATGGGGATTTTAGCAGTTATAAATTGACGAAGAGATAAATACTAAATGACATTTACAGTACTATTCGGACAATATGAATAGAATGTGATGTCATTTGGACTTAAAAATGCATCTTTAGAATTTTACAAAATTATTAATGACATATTAAACCCTTATATAGAATTCTTGATATTTTGCATTGATGGTGTACTAATCTTCTTAGAAACAATAAAATAAAATTTAAAACATTTAGGAACTAACCCACGAGATTTTTGATATTTTTTGAATCTTAATTCTCTCTTCATCATTTAGTTATGCATAATATTCAATTTGATTAGCCAAATGTTTAGCTAAAGGTCTTTCATCTTGTTTTAGTAATTCAATATCTTTAATCATATATTCTTTGAATGTTCTTAAATCAGTTAAATGAGCCTTTAATTCTTTTAATCTTTGATTCATCCTAAAAGATAATAAATTTGTTCTTCAACAAGTTTAATGTTGTATTGTATTATTCTTAATGTAGTTAAAGCTCTAATATGAACTAAATAATTATGAAGTTGTATATCACTATTGTATTTATTGATGAGTCTTAGTAGAATTTTTTCTTCATATTTTAATTCCTTAAGTCTATGACTTAATCCTCGAACTTGACATAGTAAAGTCATATTAAAATTCTTCATTAGAGGATGAATAATATTCTCATTCAAATTCTATAAGAATATCTTCTTCATTATTTATGATGTGAATAATAACGTTCTAGCAATTCTATAGCTTGAGTTTCTAAATAAAATGTAATACAATTTCAAGGAACATAATGATCACCATGTCATAGTAATAATCTGAAAATGCAATATGCTAGCCATTCATTATAAGAAAACGGAATATCAAACATTAAAACTTACATGCATAGTATCTGTTTTACAAGAAGAGGACGAAGCTGAACAGGCTTCACTCTTTAGCACTCAATAGTCACACTAGAACACCCTTAAACTAGAAGATTTTTAAGGCTTGAAGACTCTTCAATGCCATTACATATGCTCATACTCTTATTGATAGATAGATAAAGAGGCGGATTTTACATGGGTTGAAGTCCAGAGCGGACTTAAGGCGAAGATAAATCCGGAGTCTTATCGCTGGGGTACGTGTCCTGAATGTAGTGGAGTCGATCATCCCAACAAGATTAGATCGAATAAAGCGGATGAGATAAGGTCGGTGACTGATGTCTTTAGAATCTCTTAATAGTAATTGAATAGTGATAGCGCTTCTTTTTATAATAGTGACGTCAAATTAGTTGGAAAGCGATTGTGATGACAAATCTATTTGATTTGAGTCAATTTGACTATCGAATAATAACTCCAAAGTTTTAGCTCTTTGTTCTATGAGAGATAAACGAAGAAAATCTTCTTTAATAACTTCTAAGGCTCTCTTTAGTGCATCTCTGGTAGCTTGGGAGTGATGGTGAATTTGAGAAGTAGATTCAACTTTTTCTCCTTTTCTTTGTATCAGCACAGACATCAATATTTCTCAAGGATATTTTCATAGTCAAATTTAGACCACCATTTAATATGAGATGAATAAGTCATATAAGGAATAAAATTGAATTTTGTATAGAAGGTGAAATCCTAACGAATAATCCATGGAATATTTTCCTCTATAATAAATCTGAGGAATGTTGGATTCTCTGAGATAAGTGATTCGGACATAACTGTCTTTGGTAGTAACTTAAATAAGTTTTCTGGAATAATTTCTAAGTTCATTCTCCAAAAATTCCAAAATTTGTTTATAAACTAATTGGGAATATGTTGATTCGGATTTTCAAGTATAAATCTAATCCACCATGAACGAGAAGAGAAATAGTTTTGTCTGAATAAAACCTTTTGTCATGCCTCTTGATAATCCCAATAATTATATTTCAATACAGTAAGTCTGAATTTAGCTCTGTCGGTTATAGATGCTGGTTCTGGAAAAAAGAATAGAGTATTTGGATTATGAGAAAACCACTGATCTAGAGGAATAAGTTTTCTAATATGTAATTTAGAGTACAGAATCCAATCATCTCTTGGTGGTTTAACAATATGTTCAATAGTAATAGAATGGGTTTGTAATAAAATTCTCTGATAATAATTTATATCTTTTCCGGGAGCTGGAGAGATAAACCATTCATTTTTTGAAAATACATTCTATAAATAATAATAGTAACTTCTTAATAATTTTTCATTCTTTTGTGCTAAAATTATAGTGCTAGGAAGATCTTTACTTCTTATAAGATCAATATCTGATTTTTCTAAATTTTGAATAAATTTATCTACATTATATAGAAAGTTATAATTCTATGGAGTACTTGAAGATGCTTTATCAGCCGGATTCCTAGGAGGAACCGGTGATTGTGTTCGCTTGGCCAGAGGCCGATTCGATGATCGAGCTGGAGGCAATTGCGGCGTCAACCTGAGGAGTTCCCTGCAAGAATTCTCTCGATAGATAGTTAGGAAGAGAGTTATTTTCACCTTTAATATACTCTATTTAGAAGTTACATAGTGATAACATTGTCTGCCAGCGAGCAAACGTGCGATGGGACACGATTATTTACATCCTTTTGAATTATCTGTTTTGCTTTCCGACAATCGACTCTTAATAAGAATTCTTTATTTATAAGATCTCACTGAAATTTATCTGTACAAATAACTATTGCCAACATTTTCTTTTTAATAGTAGGATATTTTTTTTGGTTTCGTTTTATAATCCTGAAGTATAGTGGACTAATTGTTCCTTATCTTGATCCTTTTGGTTAAGTATACTACCATTAACAATATCAGACGCATCTGTTTCAACTATCTTAAATAAATTTAGGTTTGCTAAATGTAAACATAGTAAATATTTAACCTTTTTTTTAATATTCTGAGCTGCTTCAGTGTGTTTCCTTGTCCATGGAGGTGGATTTTTCTTTAATCTTTGTAATAATATTCCTCTGTCATAAGTGACCTTTTCATAAAATTCTGCTACGTAATTCAAACATCCTAAAAATCTTTACAATTGTTTTTTATCCTTTATTTCATTTAGAAATTTATCTGCAAAGATTATAGCTCTATTAACGGGTTGAATTGTATTATGTTTTATGTTAAATCCCAAGAATGATATTTCTGTCCGACATAACTTCATTTTTCTTTTTGATAATACTAGACCATTGTGATGAATTATATTTTTGAAAGTTTTTAAATGTTTCCAATGTTCTTGAATATCGTTAGAGTATAATAGAATATCATCATTCTTTAAATATGTGAAACTCAATAGATAAAACTTTATTAGATATAAAATAAGACCCTCAACAAAAGGCAGATCTATTAACAAAATTTTTAAATATTTCAATGGTCATTTCTTAACGAATCAGCCTCCTTATTTAGTATAATAAAACATCAAGAGAAATATTTAAAAGCTATACAAAAACCCCCCAATCATTTCTGAATTATGCCAAGAAATAAAGAAAATGAAACGAGAAATCATAGAGTTAAAAAAACTAAATCTAGATATTAGAACTCCATAATATAACAAAAAATCAAACCCAGGAGGGGCAGGAACAAGAAGAAGAATTCGAATAAGAATTAAATGAAATTATTAAAAAAAGAGTTTTATTCAACCAGAATCATCCTTGCATACTTTATATCATGCTTAAAAAATTATATCACAAAAATGGTTTTAAAAAATTACTCTAAAAATCATTAATTATCCTGAAGACTTTTTATAGAACTTATAACATTAATAGATTTAGGAGCAGATTTAAATTGTATAAAAGAATGAATAATTTTCCCTACGTATTTTGAAAGAACAAATTCAACAATAGCTATTGTAGATGGTACAGATATGTTAGTCAAATATAAATTATCAAGAATTCATATATGTAACAAAAATATATGCTTCTAAACACCATTTATATTAATAAAAAATATGTAACAAAAAATTATCTTAGGAACACCCTTTTTACAGATGATAAAACCTTTCATAGTATTATCACAACGGTCTAGTATTATCAGAAAGAAAAACGAAGTTATTTCAGACAGAAATATTATTCTTGGGATTTAACATAAAACATAATACGATTCAAGCCGTTAATAGAGCTATAATCTTTGCAGATAAATTTTTAGATGAAATAAAGGATAAAAAATAATTACAAATATTTTTAGGATGTTTGCATTATGTGGCAGAATTTTATGAAAAGGTCACTTATGACGGAGGAATATTATTAGAGAGATTAAAGAAAAATCCACCTCCATGGATAAGGAAACACACTGAAGCAGTTCAGAATATTAAAAGGAAAGTTAATTATTTACCATGTTTACATTTAGCAAACCCAGATTTATTTAAGATAGTTGAAAGAGATGTGTCTGATATTAGTTATGGTGGTATACTTAAGCAAAAGGATCAAGATAAGGAACAATTAGTCCGCTATATTTCAGGATTATGGAATGAAACTAAAAAAATATCCTACTATTAAAAAGGAAATGTTGGCAATAATTATTTGTATAGATAAATTTCAAGGAGCTCTTATAAATAAAGAATCTTATTAAGAGTTGATGGTTGGGCAGCAAAACAGATAATTCAAAAGGATGTAAATAATTTTGTGTCTTATCACATGTTTGCTCGCTGGCAGGCAATGTTGTCACTATATAACTTCCAAATAGAGTATATTAAAAGTAAAAATAACTCTCTTCCTGATTATCTATTGAGAGAATTCTTGTAGGGAACACCTCAAGTTGACGCCTCAACAACTTCCAGCTCAATTATCGAATCAACCTCTGGCCAGGACAACACAATCATCGATTCCTCTTAGGAATCCGGCTGATAAAGCCTCCTCAAGTACTCCACAGAATTATAACTTTCTATATAATGTAGATAAATTTATTCAAATTTTAGAAAAATCAGATATTGATCTTATAAAGAAGTAAAGATCTTCCTAGTACTATAACTTCAGCAGAAAAAATAAAAAAATTATTCAAGAAGTTACTACTATTATTTATAGAATGTATTTTTCAAAAGATGAATGGTTTATCTCTCCAGCTCCCGAAAAAGATATAAATTATTATGAGAGAATTTTATTAGAAACTCATTCTATTACTATAGAACGTATTGTTAAATACCAAGAGATGATTGGATTTTATATTCTAAATTACATATTCTCTTTTCTAGAACAAGCATCTATAACTGATAGCGCCAAATTTAGACCTATTGTATTGAAATATAATTATTGGGATTATCAAGAGGCATGACAAAAGGTTTTATTCAGACAAAATTATTTCTTTTCTCATTCAAATTGGATTAGATTTATACTTGAAAATCTGAATCAACATATTCCCAATTGGTTTATAGACAAATTTTGGGATTTTTGGGGAATGAACTTAGAAATTATTCCAGAAGACTTATTTAAGTTACTACCAATGATAGTTATGTCCGAATCATTTATCTCAGAGAATGGCCCAACATTCCTTAGATTTATTATAAAGGAAAATATTCCGTAGATTATTCGTTGGGATTTCACATTTTATACAAAATCTTATTCTATTCTCTATATGACTTATTTATCTCATATTAAATGGTGGCCTAAATTTGACTATGAAAATATCCTTGAGAAAAATGAATGTTTGTGCCGATACGAAGAAAAGGAGAAAGATAAAGTTGAATCTGCTTCTCAAATTCACCATCACTCCCAGGCTATCGAAGATGCACTAAAGAGAACCTTAGAAGTTATTAAAAAAGATTTTCTTCGTTTATCTCCCGTAGAACAAAGAGCTAAAGCTTTCGAGTTATTGTTCGACAGCCAAATTGACTAAGATCAGATGGATTTGTCATCACAATTGCTTTCCAATTGATTTGATGTGACTATTGTAAAAAGAAGCGCTATTAATATTTAGTTACTATTAAGAGATTCTAAAGACATCAGTCGCTGACCTTATCTCATCTGCTTTATTCGATCTTATCTCACTGGGATGATCAACTCTACTAAATTCAGGACACGTAGTCCAGCGGTTAGACTTTGGATTTATCTTCACCTTAAGTACGCTTCAGACTTCAACCCATGTAAAATCTGCCTCTTTATCTATATCTATAAATAGGAATATGAGCATTTGTAATGACATCAAAGAGGCTTCGAGCCTTCAAAATTTTTGAGTTTAAAAGTGTTCTAGTGTGAGTATTGAGTGCTAAAGGGTGAAGCCTGTTCATCTTCATCCTCTTCTTGTAAAATAGATACTATCCCATGTAAGTTTTAATGTTTGATATTCCATTTTTTTATATTGAATGGCTAGCATATGGCATTTTTAGATTATTACAATGGCATGGTGGTTAATATGTTCCTCGAAATTGTATTGTATTTTATTTAGAAACACAAGCTATAGAATTGCTAGAACGTATTATTCACATCATAAATAATGAAGAATATTTTGGTATAGAATTTGAATAGGAATATTATTCATCCTCTGACGAAGAATTTTAATATGACTTTACCGTATCAGGTTCGAGGTTTAAAAATTAAAATATGAAGAAAATATAACATTAAATTTTGAATCAATTCCAAAAAGACATTCTGTTTGTTTATCTAGACCAATAACCATAACCATATCTCCCACCAGAAAATCTATGTCATCTGTATTAGAAAGATTTCCTTTAAATTATGAACATAATATTGCTAGGCCAGAACCTGAACCATCAGAATTTGACTTTCGATTAAATGAAATAATAGAGAAATCCACCTTTAGATTTGAAAAAGAAAAATTATTAAAAGAATATAAAGAAGACTATAATAAAGAAAAAAGAGATTGGCTTTCAAAAACTTATAAAGGACAAGAATTAAGAAAAATTATAGAAAAATTGGTAAAACACTGTTTTTTAGTACAAACCAATATATCATTTTTTAAATGGTATGATAATCAAGTAAAAAATTCTACAAATATGTTAAAACCAGAAGAAAAAATAACTATAACATCAGAAGAAGAAATAGAACCTGAAGTTAGGAATGAGCTTATAAAAAATCAAGTTATAAAGAAACTCCAGTTTATTTAAAAGATTTAACCCATATAATAGAACAAAATAATTTTTCAAATCATAAACTAATAAATATAGAAAAATAATTAAAATCAGAAAAACAAAAAGAAAAACAAAAGAGTCTATCATTTTATAAAAAGCCAATAAAATTATCTTCTCCGGCATCACCATCAGAAAGCAGTATTGCTGAGATATCACCATCCATAGTAATATCTCAATTACCTCATTCTGATCAAATTAAACAAAAAATAAATCAATTAAAAAAGAAGAGTCAATCAAAAAATTATATTCAAACTTTGATAGAACATCAACCTAATACTTTACAAAGAATTTATGCTGGAAAAAAGTAATATCATAGATCATCCCCTATAGATTAACAATTTGAAGAAGAACGACCTACTGCTCAAAATTGCTTTAATATAAATGCCATGTATGGATGAAGTATATATGGAGCTTCAGAATATCAGATTTGGAATATGACAAATAATATGCCTATGTATGCACCAATGCTTCAATCAGTTAAAAAATTTAATAAAAGAGATGCAGCCGTTTCTACTGGACAGCTAAAAGTGTGGTGTGATCTACAACTAACCAAAGAAGAACAACAAAGAATAGTTGATGATGTAGACCCAGTAAATACTCTTATAAGCACTATTCTTTATCAATTTTTAGGAACTATTGAAGATTATCAATCTGTTATTAGAAACATAATTAAAATTAAAATGTAAGAAAATGTCAAAATATAGGTGGTATAAAGATGTGCTTATAACAGATGTTCAAATGTTAGGAGATGGAAGTAAATCTGTTTATAAAGAAAAATTTCTTCGAGGACTATTCTCTTTAATAGAATCAAAAGTCAAAACATTAATAAAACAATAAAATGATGGTAGATTGGATTATGATAATTATACTTGGGGAACTTTATTCACAAAAATAAAACCAGTAGGAATTGAATTATGTCAACAGAAAAAGATGGAAGAAACTAAATTCTTAAAATCTCAAGATTCATCAATATTTTGCTCACAATATGGGATTGAGAAAACACCATTTCAAAAAACTATGTTTAAAAAATCAAAATATATAAAATCAAAACCCTATAAACATCAAACAAGAGAAATAAGATGTCAAACAAATTTTATTCAAAAAAGAAGTATAAAAAATATAAGTCAAAGCCTTCAAAAAAAAAGATAAAAAAGAAATAAGATGTTATAAATGTGGAAAGTTAGGACATTATGCGTCTAAATGTTATAAAAAACAAGTAAAAGACTTATTAGCTAATAAAGAATTAAGTATTGAAAATTATCTAAAAAATTAAGTCAGTTGGTTACTACCTCCAGTAGTGAGTCAAAATCTGAATCTTCTGAATCTTCTAAGAATGAAGAAGGATATAAGATAAATCGTATTTATAAAGAAAGTTCAAATTCAGAACAAGATCATCAATGTGAATGCTCGTGCAGTCCAAATGACTATCAAACATCATCTGACTCAGATTAGCACTCTTTAAATATGATGAACAACTCAAATCAAGCTCTGATACCAATTTCAACCCAAGAAGAGAGAAATTTGTTTACACAAAGCTTCTATGTTTGGACGAATCCAATCAAGTTGTTCGTTATAATATTTAATGTGTCTTTCAGATGTTTCTAACTCAAGAGCAGAATAAAGAAATTCTTCATAATCACGAATTACACTCAAATGATAATGCAATTCATTTAAAACTTTCATAAATACATGAAAAGAAAGATTTCTTACGGAGAATGAGAGAGGCTTGCTAGAGAGCTTATAAGCAACTCAAATGAACCTCGAGCACACCACACTATGACTTTAAGTAGGCAAGAGGATATTTTTGTTCCTGATGCCCTTACAGACTAACTAAGGACTCTATATATAGAAGAGAAAAGATAACTACGGATTTCAATAGGTTTGGAATCCGCAGATTTTACAAGATTTCAAATCCGAAAAGAGAGTCCGGATAAACGTGCGCCGAAAGCAGATTTGTTGTGTCCTGGCTATAGTGGAGTCATACAACATCTGCTACAGGAAAGGCGCCCACAACTTCTAGCTTTATAACTTTTATTTATAGGATTCTTTGACTTTTGTGCTGGCAAGCAATAATGCTTTTGCTTTATATCTTTTCACGGAGAAGATAGAAGAGTGGAGATGTCCATATCACTATCTTCATCCTCCAGCTGGCTGTCGAATAAAAACTCGAAGGCTTTCTTTTTCTGATCTTTGCTGGAGAGGTGAGGATAGATCTTCTTTATTGACTGAAGAGCTTGCTTAAAGGCATCACGGGCTTCGTCTACTTCCTTCAGATCTTGAAGGGTAGTGAAGGATGAGCAAGCAGCTAGACAATCTGCTAACTGAGAAGCCTTTTTCTCAGCTCTTTTCTTCTTCCAACTCTCAGGATATAACAAATAATCTATATCAAACTTTGGCCACCACTTAAGATAAGAGGTGTAGGCAATATAGCTGGATGACTCAGAATCTATATAAAATGAGAAATCCCACCTTAATATCCAAGGAATGGCTTCTCGAATTATAAAATCATTGAGTTTATAGGTGTCATTTGGGTCGAAAGACAAATGAGGGAGAAGCTCTTCAGAAAGAATGGATTTATGAAATCCCTAATGATCCCAGAACTTCTTAAAAAACCAGACAGGAATTTTTGAGAGAGCTTTATCAGGTTAAATGGGATCCACCAAGAATGGGAGAAAATAAGGTTTTGTTTGAGAAAGACTTTCTTACAAGCTTCTTGATAATCCCAGAAATTATATTTGGTATAACAATAATACTCAGTGTGAGAGGGAGGAAAAGGAATATAGGTGTTTGGGTTGTCTGCTGGCCATTCCTCAAAAGTTATAACTCTTTGAATAAACATTTTTTAATATTGCTTTCTTTGATTTTAACATGATCAATAACTATAGAATTTGTGGTTATAAGGATTCTTTCATAGAAGTCTATACGCTTTATAAGAGCATGAGAGATGAACCACTCAAACTTTGGAAGATATTTTTGATATAACAATTTTGTTGTATCCCTTATAACTTTGTTTTGTTTGTCACTGGAAGAGAAAAAAGAAATCTCAGGGAGATTCTTTTTACACAGATTATAGTCTTCTTCTTTCATATATATAAAAACTTGATCATTATACATTTCAAAATTATAATTTTTTAGAGATATAGTTTGTTGGGATGAAGTGATAGGAGATTGTGCTGGGGATTTGCCTGAGGACTGAGCAGGAGCAGAGCTTGAAGAGGCCATTAAATTGTTCCTTGCAAAATTCTCGAGATAGAAAATCAGGCAAAGAATTATTTTTTCTTTTAATATATTCAATCTCAAAATCAAACTGAGCTAATGTGACTTGCCACCTAGCAAAAATATGTTTCGAGACCTTATTTTTAACATCCTTTTCTATAACATGTTTTGCTGCCTTACAATTAACTCTTAATAAAAAGGGTTTATTTATTAAATTATCTTGAAATTTTTGAACACAGATTACTATAGAAAGTATTTCCTTTTTTATAGTTGGGTATTTTTGACGAGTTTCATTCCATATACCAGAAGTAAAACGAATTAACTGTTCTTTATTATCTAGAGTTCTTTGTTTTAATATACCACCGTATCCTTCATCTGAGGCATCTGTTTCTACAATTTTAAACAATTCTAGGTCTACCAGATGAAGACAGGGAAGAGTAATAGCATTTGGTTTGAATTATTCAACATGTTTAAAGAGTAATAACCTGAGTCTGAGGATGATTGATAGTCTTGTTGGCTATAAGAGCATTGGCATTGATGTTCGCCTGAGCTTTTATTATGGATTCCGTTTATCTCAAACTCACTTTCACTTTCTGAATTTTCTTCAGATTCACTTTCAGAAGTGACTATTATTTCATTTAGTGTTTTAGATAACTCTTCTATAGTGAGGGTTTTATTTGCTAGAAGTTCTTTAACTTGATTTTTATAACATCTGAGGCATAATGACCAAATTTTCTGCATTTATAGCATTTAATTTCTTTAACATTTTTCTTTGATGAATACTTTGGTTTATATTTTTTAAACTTCTTTTTTGTATAATATTGTTTTGGAGGTTTTTCTTTAAATGTCTTTTCTTTTGATTTCTTTTGATATTTTTTTAGCTTTCAGGAATTTTGATTTTTTCAATATCTTCTGGACTGGAGTTTGCTCTATACCATATTTTGAACAAAATATAGATAAATCTTGTGATTTTAAAAACTTTGTTTCATCCATTTGTTTGTGTTGACATAACTCTAT
>JAXCLR010000001.1:3090093-3101666 GCA_035584095.1 Annona squamosa
ACACTAAATGAAATAATAGTCACTTCTGAAAGTGAATCTGAAGAAAATTCAGAAAGTGAAAGTGAGTTTGAGATAAATGAAATCTATAATAAAAGCTCAGACGAACATCAATGTCAATGCTCTTATAGCTAACAAGACTATCAATCATCCTCAGACTCAGGTTATTACTCTTTAAACATGTTAAAGAGTAAAAGATTTTCCTGAAGACTTCTCCATAAGCCTAGTTGCTTTGGTAGATTCAGGAGCAGACTTAAATTGTATAAATGAATGTATAATTCCACTTAAATACTTTAAAACAACAAATTCGTCTATAGCTACTGCAGACGGGACTGATATGATTGTAAAATATAAATTATCCTCTGCACATATTTGTAACAAAAAGTTGTGTCTCCAAACCTCTTTTATCCTGATAAAAAATATGCAACAAAAAATTATCCTCAGAACCTCTTTTCTTCAAATGATAAAACCATTCTCAGTAATTAATGAAGGGATTCAAGCCAGAGAAACCTTATTTGCTTTTATAAAACCTCCAGAAGCCTCGCTATTATCAGAATTAAGAGAAACCCTAAATTATAAAAGAAATTTCTTATATTATCTTCAAGATAAAAATGTTATAAAATATATTGAAAAAGAAATCAATGATCCATTAAAAAATCATATAGAAGATTTTAAATCAAAACTAGCTAAAGAAGTCTGTTCTGAATTTCCAAATGCTTTTTGGGACAAAAAGAAACATATAGTCGAGTTACCCTATATAGAGGAATTCAATGAAAACAAAATCCCCACTAAAGCTAGGCCAATTCAAATGAATCATGAATTGTTAAAATATTCTAAAGAAGAAATAAAATCTCTATTAAATAAAAAATTAATCCGTCCAAGTAAATCTCCATGGAGTTGCTCAGCGTTCTATGTGAACAATGCAGCAGAGATAGAGAAAGGAACTCCAAGATTAGTTATAAAATCATAGACTCTTTTGTTTTTTTATTTTAATTATTTTTCTATATTTATTAGTTTATGATTTGAAAAATTATTTTGTTCTATTATATGGGTTAAATCTTTTAAATAAACAGGAGTTTCTTTATAACTTGATTTTTTATAAGCTTGTTGTATAATTAATCCTTCTAATTCTTTAGATGGATGACTATTCCTAAGTTTAGGTTCTATTTCTTCTTTTGATAATATAGTTATTTTTTCTTCTATTTTTAACATATTTATAGAAATTTTTACTTGATTATCATACTATTTAAAAAATGATATATTGGTTTGTACTAAAAAACAGTGTTTTACTCATTTTTCTATAATTTTTCTTAATTTTTGTTCTTTATAAGTTTTTGAAAGCCAATCTCTTTTTTCTTTATTATAGTATGCTTTATATTCTTTTAATAATTTTTCTTTTTCAAATCTAAAGTGGATTTCTCTGTTATTTCATTTAATTAAAAGTCAGATTATGATGGTTTAGGTTTTGGCCTAGCAATATTATGTTCATAATTTAAAGGAAATCTTTCTGATACAGATGACAGAGATTTTCTAGTGGGAGATATAGTTATTGGTTTTAGAGTTATAGGTCTAGATAAACAAACAGAATGCCTTTGTGGAATTGATTCAAAATTTAATGTCATATTTTCAAAAGTTTCTATTTTTTCAGATGACTGTTCTGGGATTTCTTGATCTATCTCCTTTTCTTGTTTCCTTTCCGAAGGAAGATTTACATCTGACCATAATATCTTTTTAGGTTCTATTCTTTTATGGATAGGATTTGTTATAAAATAGGAAGTGACTCCTTTTTCCTGAGTTATTAAGGATTTTTGGGACTAACATTTTCATTGCCTTATAATAAATTCGATATTGGATATATAAGGGTTTTGATCCTATTTTCATATTAGACCATTGTGTTTGAATAAGTAATGATAATACATCTAATGTGTGTGGATTAGTTAAACTTATTGAAAAATTTGAAAAACAAATCTCGTGTCGCTTGGGTTGACAATTGGTATCAAAGCCTAGGTTTAAGAAGATTTTGAAATTTATTTCTTTTAAGAATTCTCATATTTCACGAAGTCGCGCATATCAATTGATGGCCATTTAATTAAGGCGTACAACATCTAAGCCGTTGACTGACATGAGTACTCTTAGAAGAATGTTTTCTTCGTCCTCTTCCAGTCATGATATTGAGATTCATTCAGTAGGGTTAGATGAAATTCAAAATATGTCTGAAGGAACTTATGAAAGTATAGAAAAATCTATACAAAATTGAAAAATTCCTAAAGTCCCAATTAAAGAAATTTATAAAATTGGAGCTTTTGATTTTAAAACCGAGTACAGAATTAAAACTCTAGCAACAGTTTTAGAATTTAGAGCAAGTTCTCACAAAAATTCAATTATTACAAAAGAAAGCTATGAAAGAATTATATGAAAAAGAATTTAAATTTCTTCACTTTGGATTAATTCAAATCGCTATTCAACCTTTAGTTAAAGCCGGAATACAAGCATCCATTCTCGCCTGTTCAAAAGATAATAGACATAAAAACTTTTCAGACTAGAACGTATTATTCACGCATAAATAATGAAGAAGATTTTCTTATAGAATTTGAATGGGAATATTATTCATCCTCTGACGAAGAATTTTAATATGACTTCACCATATCAGGTTCGAGGATTAAGTCATAGACTGCAGGAATTAAAGGGTGTGTTTGGCATTTAATAGAAAAAAGTCCAGTAAAAAATTTTCAACCTAAAACTTTTCACTATCCACAACCATCATATTTTTTAATTTTTTTTCACATTTTTCTATAGAACTACCCTACTTTTCAATCTTTTCTACACAACTATACACAAAACTAACTTATCTATTTTAACTTTATCTTTTTTACTACTCATCATTACCCCTATTATATCACATTATTTGACGATTTTTACTCTCTGAAACTTTTCATTAAAAGTTTTATTCATTACCAAACACACCCAAAATATGAAGAAAATATTCTATTAAGACTCATCAATTAATACAATAATGATATACATTTTCATAATTATTTAGTTCATATCAGAGCTTTAACTACATTAAGAATAATATAATACAACATTAAACTTGTTGAAGAACGCATTTATGTGTTGTGATCATTTATGACCGGTCGGTCAACCCAATATTTCCGACCAGCATTCTCAGCCGTTGGATCGTACGGAGAGATTTTCGACCGCCGGATGAAAACTTGAAAAGACTGCGCTGCCACAGGGGAATTAATGACCGGGAAAATACCTCCTAGCCCCTTTCAAAATGGAAATTACTGCCAGCGCCCCTCCTTCACCTCCCTGTCTCTCTTCCGCGATCTCTCTCGTCTCCTACTCTCGTCACTCTCTCTCTCTCCCGCTCTCTCTCCCGCTCTTGCTCTCTCTCTCTCTCTCTCTCTCGACACTCTCTCTCCTGCTCTCGCTGTGCTCGGCAATTTTAACTCTAGCAATTCAGTAATTTCTCTGCCTATTAATTGAGAATTCTTCATAACTGCATTCACCAGCACATCCAAAATAGACCAAATCATTCCATGAACATTACCAAGTAGCTTAAACGGAGCTTTTTTTTTATCAATTAAAACGCAGACAATCATCATCATAGATACAAAGAAAGGCCTGAAATTTAAACAGAGGAATGAAGCAAAATTCAGAAGAATTACAAACATGATGAAACCATTGTTATTGACTTCGATAGCAAGTCCTCCATTGTCAAATCCCTATCCAAAACCCACTTGGTAATCCTCTGATGCCGCTTGTCTATCCCCCACTCCGCCAAATACAAAAATGCATGCGCCATTGCAAGCGTGGAGAAGAGCAGCCAGACGGAAGTCAAGAGCCTCCCGGGCAGCATCTCGAAAGCTCGATCCCCATACCTAATAGTCGTCACTGATATCGCTGACAAGTAGATGGAGTCGACCCAATCCAAATCCTCCAAGAAGAACAGAACCAGACTCCCTATCCCAATACACGAAATGACGACGCCAAGCGCCAACGCCACCTTCATCCGGATCCACATCCGCCCCTTGTCCACGTCGAAGATGTAGTTATTGGCAAAGGCGTGGTGTTCACCGTAGATGCTGGTGAGGAACATGTTCTCCTGGAGGTCTAGGATGTAGTTGACGCCGTCGCTGAGGAGGACATCGATGAAGCTGAAACCGAAGAGGACGAAGACGTAGGCAAAGGCTTTAGTGGCGGGGGTGATTGGGGCAATGTTGCTGTAGCCAATGGTGCACATGGTGACAGTGCAAAAGGAGAGGGCGTCGACGACGAGGTGGGTCTCGATGCCAGGGAAGTTCTGGGGGTTGAAGGAATAGATGCTGATGTTGAGGGAGAGGTAGATGATGAGGAGGGTGGTGACCTGTTTGATGATGAAATTGGATTCGAATTGGGGCTTTTGGCCTTGAGGCTTGAGGTCACGCATGACAGCAATGGCGAGGGTAGTGCGGGAGCGGTGGAGATTGGAATTTTGGCTAGAATTAAAGGAGATGAGGTGGGGTTGGGCAAGGGATTCAAGTTCTCGATCTCGCCAAAGATGAGGTGATTGGACTGGGTCATGGGGAATCCCATTTCCTCATCTAGAAGGAGGTTTTGGAAGTGGGCTTTCGGTGGCGAGCTCAGAAAAGGCTCCGTAGCTGTTGAAAAGCTGCCAGAATCGAGAGAGAGGACCAGAGAAAATTTCAGACGAAGAATTGGTGGTATAATCATTAACGAGAGAGAGAGAGAGACAAGGATGTGCGTCGATCGTGAGAGAGAGAGAGGGGTGAGAGAGGGGCGCTAGCGGAAATTTCCAATTTGACAGGGGCTGAGAGGTATTTTCCCGGTTATTAATTCCGCGCAGTCTTTTCAAATTTTCATCCAAAGGTCGAAAATCTCTGCGCTTAGATCAGAGCGCTGGTCGGAAATGTTGGATTCGACCGAATCTTATCAAACTCCTGCATATAATAATAAATGTGACAATTTATTCAAAATTTGACATGAAATTGGGATTTTAGCATATATAAATTGAAGAAAAAATAAATCTATAGAATGTGATAGAATGTGATGTCATTTGGACTTAGCAATGCACTTTTGGAATTTCAAAAAATTATTAATGACATATGAAATCCTTATCTCGAATTCTCAACATTTTGCATTGATGGTTTACTAACCTTCTCAGAAACAATAAAATAAAATTTAAAACATTTAACTGTTTTTCTCAAAGTAATCCAGAGAAATGGTCTAGTAGCCTCAAAAACAAGGTGTTTACTTTTTCAAACAAAAATTAGATTCTAGGACATGAAATTTATCAAAGTACAATTACTCCAATCTAGAGGTCACTTGAATTTAGAAATAAATTCCTTGATAAAATAACAGATAAAACTCAATTATAAAGATTTTTAGGAGGATAAAATTATGTGCTTTGACTTTTATCAAAATCTTAAGATAGTACGCAAATTTTTTATACCAAAGGCGAAAAAATAAAAATCCCCAAGATTAGATGGAACAATAGACCAAAATTGTTCAACAAATAAAAAAACCAGCAGTGTTATCTCTACTAAACCTAGCAGACCCAATGGTGAAGAAAATTGTAAACAAATTAAAATTAACAAAAAAAATAGTCCAATACCATTCGGGAACATAGAACGAAACTTAGCAAAACTATTCAAAAATTAAAAATGAAATATTAATCTTTGTTTTATACGTTAACTAATTTCAACATGATTTACTAAACCAAAAATTTTTAGTTTGTGTTGATTGTTAAGCAGCCAAGTATGTTTTTCACATGGATGTTTAAAATCTTGTTTCAAAACAAATATTTGCAAGATGACAAACACTGTATCAAATTTTGATTTTGAACTTGAATTGATAAAAGGATCTTTCTTAGATTAAGGCTTTGCTATTATTGTTGAGAAATGCTCTACTTTTACATTTTGGGGATGCTGCATGAGGCTACAGTAGGATTCTTTACTATAGTTGATTGTTGGCTAGAGTGATGGTTTGTCCTTTTGTGTTGATAGTTTGATAATGTCATGCTGACATGCTTGGCCTTGGAGAGGTGTCTAGAAGCATCTAGCAAGAATTGCAGATGTCATAGTTTTTTTTTTAAGTACAAAAATGTATTTGATGTTGAGGCTTTGTCAGTCCCCATACATTTTGTTTTTGGTTTGTCTACTCTAGTGCTTCTAGTTCATTTGACCCGATAAAAAATTGTTGGTCATTCAAAGGTTTTGTTGTTTGTTGCAAGAGTTGAGTTTGGATTTTTTGCAATAGTTTGATAAGTCTTCATCAATTGATGTTGGTGGAAGTTTGGATTAAACTACAGAATTTTAGGATAAAAATTGCAGTTCTTGTTTAGACTTAGTTGGAGTTGCTGGTGTTGCTAGTTTATGAATCCATTCAAGGATTTGTCAAGGCCAAATACGAGTGCTTGTAAATTGATCCCACCATTTGAACTTGAAAATCCTTCTAAGGGAAAATGGATGAGGTTTTTGATTTTGCGGGAAGGCATAATCCCATTGGTAAATCTGTGTAACGGAAAATTTTGAAGAAAAATCAAAGTTTGAGGAAAATGTTTTTCATAGTTAGTGAAAGATCCATGTTTGCAAAAAGTTTGAAATAAACTAAGGTAGGAAGAATTTTAGGAATCAACCCAAAGTGTTAATTTATAAATGAGCATGAATAAGTTCCTTGTTTGAGTGATATACTTGAACTAGGATCTAATGTTAGGAAATTTGGTTTGAATTGGGGTTGAACGGGCTTCTACCTCCTTGTATGTTTGGGGTTGTAATGTTTGAGGTGGGACTCTTTTTCCTTCTGAACATTAAGCCAAAAGACTTGAACGACTCAAGTTGTTTGAGTTATGGAGATTTTGAATGAGTGCAAGAGCGGTTTGGTCATTAATTCGGTTGGAGTCATTTGATTCGGTTTGAAGGGTTCGAGTTGGTTCTGGTGTTGATAGGGCTAGTGGTGTTGGTGAAGAAGTTTGAGGAATGTTTTTCTTTAAGAGTTCCTCTGCAACTATCTCTGCGTACTGAGGACCTTTCAAGTTTGTTGTCTTGGTGGTCAATGGGTGGATAATGTTTATTTGATATTAGCTATAAGAGTCTAGTGCTTGAGGTTGAACCTTAGGCTTGTCGGGTCTATGTGGCATTGCTGCTTGTTGTTGTTGTCCTTGATCCATGAAAAATTCTCTAGTTAGAAAATTTGGGATAAAGTTTGAAGATCTTTTTATAAATTTAAAAATAAAAAGTGATAATAGTGCTTCCCATCTTGCAAATATTTTTTTAAAACAAGATTTTGAACATCTTTTTGCAAAACATACTTGGTTACTTGGCAATAGACACGGACTAAAAATTTGCAGTTTACTAAATTATGTCGACATTTGTTGATCCATAAAACAATGCATAATATTTTCTTTTTAATTTTTGAATATTTTTGTTGGGTTTTGTTCCGTACTCCTGAATGGTATTGGACTATTTCTTCTTTGTTATTTTTAATTTCTTTATGGGTACCTCCTTATTCTATATCAGAGGCATTAGTTTCTATAATTTTCTTTGCGATTGGGTCTACCATGTTTAATACAGGTAACATTGATAGTTGTTTCTCTACTTGTTGAACAATTATGGTTTGCTATTCCATCCAATTGGGGGGATTTTTCTTTTTCAACCTTTGGTATAAAGGTTTGTTTATTGTCCTAAGATTTGGATAAAAATCAGACATACAGTTTAATGCTACTAAAAATTTTTATAGTTGAGTTTTTTCTATTATTTTATTTAGAAATTTATTTTCGAATTCGAGTGGCCTCTAGATTAGAGTAATCGTGTTTTGATAGATTTCGTGATCTAGAAATCTAATTTTTGTTTGAAAAAAGTAAATACTTTGTTTTTGAGACTACTAGACCATTTTTGTAGATTACTTTGAGAAAAATATTTAAATGTTTTGAAACGTTATTCTATTGTTTCTGAAAAAATTAGTATACCATCAATGTAAACTACTAAGAATTCTATATAAGAGTTTAATAAATCATTCATAATTTTTTGAAATTCTGAAGGTGCATGTTTATATCCAAATGACACCACATTCCATTCATATTAGATGGTATTGTAAATGTCGTTTTGTATTTATCTCTTCAATTTGTATTTGCTTAAATTCTGATTTTATGTTAGATTTTGAATAAATTGTTCCATTTATTATTCTTTGTAGGAAATCTTTTTTGTTTAGGATTGAATATCTTCTCCATTTTAGTACTTTATTTAAAGGTTTATAGTTTATTATTAATCTAGGACTCCCTATTTTTATTTCAAAATTTTTCCGAACAAAGAAGGCTGTACAAGACCATGGTACTTAGATGATCTCTTCAATTTTTGTCATGTTCTTTTTTACAATATTCTAATACTTCTTTATTCATTTGTATGAGTCTAGTTTTTGTAGGGATTTGATTTTCATTAAAATTTGGCTCATATGGGAGGTCTACCTTGTGTTATTTTCTTTCCCAAAATACATTAGGATGATCTACACATACTACTGATTTGAACTTTTCTTCAATTTCTTTTATCCTTCTTTGAACTTCAAGGTTTTGAAGTAGTTCTTCTGTCATTTTAAATTGTGATTCTTCTTTTAAGTAGTTCAATTGTTTTTGTTTATGGGATATTAAATTTATAGTTAATGACTTATCTTTGAGTAAAGTCATTTCCTTTTGTTAAGGTTTTTGGATAAAGTTGAAAATTATCTCTTTACCTAAAATGTTTGTTGTAATTCCTTCATCTGTTGTTGTAAAGGGTTTAATTAATTGTAAAAATGAAGTTTCTAAAATTATCTATCTTTGAAGTCTTTTACTAATATAAAAGTTATTTTAAACATTACATCTTGGTATTTTACTTCTAAATTTGTAGGTTTAAAATTTATCTTATGCTTAGTTCCTCATGCTCCTCTCAAACTTTTTTTTGTTTTTTCAAAATATTTTGTGAGGATTAATCCTTCCTAGATACAGTTTAAATTTTCACATAAGTCTACTAGAGCTATGATTTCTAGAGTTCATTATTTATTTATTAAGAGTGTTATTTTTAATGCTATTTTTGATAGGAAACTCTTGACAATAATTGGATAAAAGCTTCATCTTCTTCTTCTTTTTCAAATTCTAATTTAGTTATTTTATCTTTAGGTTCTAATTTTTTATTCTTCCTCTTAATACTTTTATTTCTGATATATTTAGTTCTTTTAAAGTTTTTAGATCTGTTTGTAGTTGTTTGATTTCCACTTGTAAAATGAAAATTGTGATGTTACTTGTTGTAGCCTGCTTATTAAGGGATTTTAATATTTTTGTTAAGTCATAAGTTTGAGTTTTTCTAAGATTTTATTAAATAAGTGTTTCCTGGAAAGTCTTTTTAACTATATTTTTAATAAATATTTTTTTTGTTGTTCTGGATCAGTTATTAGGTTAACAAAATCCAATAATTTTTCTTGATCTTTCGTCTGATTCTATCTTGTCTATTTCTCTTTTCGAGTCAGTGGTGCCTCTAGTTTGTGAGTAGTCTGAGTTTAACATTAGTTTTCTAGTTGAGACCTCAAGAATTTTGTTAATTTTAATTGGTCTATTTCTAGTTGTTATTTTTTTTCTTTAATGTCCATTTGTTTGCAAAGTGGCATACTTTTCACACTTCCAGCAGGTAGGTGATTCCTCAGGAGATTTTTTATTCTTGCCTGATTTATAAGGTTTTGGTTTGTATGATTTTCTTGTCTTTGGTTTTTTTTTATTTCCTATATTTTGGCTTAGAATTTTCTTCTTGTAAGTTTTTTTGTTTTTCTTGAATGTTTTGTGTTTTTAACATTTTCTTGAGCAGTTTGCATTGCAAGTTCTTTCTAATTTTTCATTCTAAACCATTCACTGAAATCTTCTAGTTGTTGTTTTGTTTTAAGTCTTTATCATTTTTCATTTTCTTTTTGTTTTAATTCATTATAATAGGTTAATCAAACGTCATTTGCTATTGATATTATGTCTCAATGTGTTAACTTTTCATAAGAGAAAAATAGAAATTGATATGAATGTTTGGAAAACTAGTACTATCTTGGTTTTGGTATAGATTAGTTCTCTTTGTATTAGACTATTATGAGGGATTTGTCCATCATTTTGATCTCCTATCTTTTTCTTGTCTCTTTTTGTAAATCACAAAAAAGCCATTGGAGAGTCATTCTTTGCAAAAAAGTTTATTACAATTGGTTCTAAGCATTACTATTGATTGGAACTGACCTCTATAATATCTAAAGTCTTTTTAAGTTTTTAGCATCTTAGGGTTTGAATAATTTGTGATTCTATTTGTTTGAGTTTTGTGTTTGATCTGAAGTAATATTTACCAAGTAATAAGATTAGAGTATCTACAATATTTTGGAAGAATTTTCTGTCATCTACGATTAATTCTCTCAGGGAGTCTCTTTTATATGAAGAGAAAATTTCTTTCTTTTTTTATGTTTTCATATGAGCAATAGTTATCCCACCATCCTTTTAAAATGAATGTGAATATATATAGTACAATTTGAGCTAAATTGTGGTTTGTTAAATTTGTTTTAATTTTCTATCAAAAAAAATTTGTTTTCATTTTATGTGTTTTGTGGACCATTACATTGTCTTATATAATGTTGATTATTTTATTTTCATTATTCACCTCAATGTTCACTTCATAGCAGTGTTATAAGAACTGGATCATACCGGCCGGTCCAACCGGGAACCGGTCTTGTTTCCCATTCGATACTGCCCCGTTCGATTCATTTATAGAAAACCGTCCGAACCGGTAACTAGCGGTTGAACCGGGATATACAGTCAAACCACGTTCGACCGGTCGGACGATTTTAGATAAATAAAAAACCAAATGAAACCGCTCGCACTTCCTCCTCTCCTGTCGTCGTTTCCAAAATTTGAACCCTAACGCCGGCATCGTCTCCTCACAGCGGCAGCGCTCACCATCATCGACACTGTGTCCTCGCCCCTCGCGGTGCCTGCCGGCCGCACAACGCCAGCACCCACGGCATCCGCCGCCTGCAACTCCCGTCATCTTCTCCATCCTTGTAGGTCCCTGCCCGCCACGCCCTCAAGCGCAAAGCCAGCTGCCCATAGCTCCCGTCGTCTACACCGTCTTCGTCGTGTCCCCACAGCAACGCCCTCAAGCACAGCACCCGCCGCGCCGTCCTCGCCGAGTCCCTGCACCATCATCTCCTTCTGCTCTGCCATCGCCTTTTGCTCTGTCATCACCTTCTGCGCCGTCATCACCGTCCTCGCCATCCTCGCCGCGGGTGCCGGTCACCGTCGCTAGTCGCTGCTGGCAGCTCACCCTCTCATTTGCGTTGTTATCACCGTTGGCATCTTCTCAAGTGATCCGGCGATGTTGGAGAACTGTTGAGTTTCAGTGTTGCGGATCACTTGGGATTTCCAATCAATCCATCTGGACGGTCCATCTGTTAGGCCTAGTTCGGAATAGCAGAAGATGGGGTAATTATTTTTTATGTGCAATCTAAAATTTTATTTTTAATATTTTATTTATTTCATAAAATTTGAGTGCCCCTTAAATGTCATTAGATGTTGTTAGATGTCGTTA
>JAXCLR010000001.1:3101766-3114074 GCA_035584095.1 Annona squamosa
TTATCAATATATTTACTTAAAATTTAAAAATAATTTAATATTTATGACATCATAAATATGTCATGCTGACGTCATCGATTCGAACCAGACCAGTTCCTTTACCGGTTCAATCACCGGTTCGGTTCTAACAACATTGCTTCATAAACGATTTATTTGTATTTTATTGTGATTGGGTGAATTGGTCTCTTTCTTCATTTAATAAGTCTAATGAAGTTTGTTTGGTATGGTATGGGTTTGAAGATTTTTTTTTTCCATAATTATCAAATGGATTTTCAGACATATATTGGGGATTGACTGACTGTCGATTTCAGTTTCTGATAAATATAAGATTGATAGTTCTGTTGGAGCAAGAAAGGTCTTTAAAGATCCTTCTTTTTTTTCTAATGATTCCTGTTATTCTCGACTCTGTGGTTAATCGTTCATTTATTATTATTATTATTATTTTAGTAAATGTGGTTTGAGTATTTTATATGATATGAAGATCAGTTTATATGACTCATATTTTGGAGTTTTTTTTATTAGGAGTCGATGTGTTATTATATTTTTTGTGCATAGCAGCTTTAATTTTTCTATTTTTCTTGCTTATTTTTATATAGCTATTTTTTATAGATTTTTTTGATATCATCTCCACCCGGAGGTGATTCAATTATATAGCTATTTTTTTATTTCCTATATTTTTCGATTTCTTGAATGTTTTGTGTTTTTTACATTTTCTTGAGCAATTTGCATTACAAGCTCTTTCTAATTTTTCATTCTAAACCAGTCACAAAAATCTCCTAGTTGTTGTTTTGTTTTAAGTCTTTCTCGTTTTTTATTTGCTTTTTTGTTTTTATTCATTATAATAGGTTAATCATACGTCATTTGCTATCGATATTATGTATCAATGTGTTAACTTTTCATAAGAGAAAAATAGAAATGGATATGAATGTTTGGAAAACTAATACTACCTCGGTTTTGGTATAGATTAGTTCTCTGCGTATTAGACTATTATAAGGGATTTGTCCATCATTTTGATCTCCTATTTTTCTCTTGACTCTTTTCGTAAATACGAAAAGCCATTGGTGAGTCATTCTTTGCAAAAAAGTTAATGACAATTGGTTCTAAGCATTACTATTGACTGGAACTGACCTCTATAATATCTAAAGTCTTTTGAAGCTTTTAGCATCTTAGGGTATGAATAATTTGTGATTCTCTTTGTTTGAGTTTTGTGTTTGATCGTAAGTAATATTTACCAAGTGATAAGATTAGAGTATCTACAATGTTTTGGAAGAATTTTCTGTCATCTGTGATTAATTCTATCAAGGAGTCTCTTTCATATGAAGAGAAAATTTCTTTTTTTTTTTATGTATTCATTTAAGCAATAGTTATCCCACCATACTTTTAAAGGGAATGTGAATATATATAGTACGATTTGAGCTAAATTGTGGTCTGTTAAATTTGTTTTATTTTTCTATCAAAAAAATTTGGTTTTAATTTTATGTGTTGTATGGACCATTATCATTTTCTTATATAATGTTGATTATTTGATTTTCATTATTCACCTCAATGTTCACTTCATAGATGATTGTATTTGTATTTTATTGTGATTGGGTGAATTGGTCTCTTTCTTCATTTAATAAGTCCAAAGCAGTTTGTTTGGTATGGTATGGGTTTGAAGATTTTTTTTCCCCCATAATTCCATAATTATCAAATGGATTTTCAGACATATATTTGGGATTGACTGACTGTCGATTTCAGTTTCTGATAAATATAAGATTGATAGTTCTGTTGTAGCAAGAAAGGTCTTTAAAGATCCTTCTTCTTTTCTAATGATTCTTGATTCTTGACTCTGTGGTTAATCGTTCATTTATTTTGTTCAAGATTTCACTATTATTATTTTTTTAGTAAATGTGGTTTTAGTATTTTATATGATATGAAGATTGGTTTATATGACTCATATTTTGGAGTTTTTTATTAAGAGTCGACATGTTATTATGATGTTTTCTGCATAGCAGTTTAATTTTTCTATTTTTCTTGCCTATTTTTATATAGCTATTTTTTATAGATTTTTTTGATATCGTCTCCACCCGGAGGTGATTCAATTTTAAATCTAACTTCTATAGTGATAGATTATTTGATTTCAAGAACCATTTCAGATTCTAGTGATAAGTGAAGTTTCATTTGTTTTCCTTTGTGGATCTTTAAGAGTTTGAACCTGTTTAAATATTCGCATAATATTTTTCTTGAATTAGTTTTCTTTCTTGTTTATCAAAAGATTTAAAGAGCCATTTGTGTTTTTCTTTATAAAAAGATCTTTTCTAATTTTTCTGTCTAATTCGAATTACGTTCAGACTACCATTATTGGTATATCAAAGGAGTTTTGCCTTCATCTTTAACTCAACACTTTTATTGTTATCACTCATGAAATATTTTGAGGATATATTTGTCTTCTGTAAGTGAAAAGAATTTTCTTTTCAAAATGTCTAAAGTATTTTCTCAATGTTTACATGGGTCCCGATCTTATAAGGGCAACCTGTATAATGCAGCCCCTATGTGGTCACGTTTTTAGTCGGTTGGATGCAGCAGCTAATTTTTGGGCCTTTGGATTGCCTAGAGGACGTTTGTAAAGTTTTTTTTTTTTTTCTGTTCTGGGCATTATCTGCCTCACAGTCACCCATTGCCCGCTATCACGCAACGAGGTTCGGCTGGTCCGACCCATCCCCTCTTGGACTTCTATTTAGTTTTCCAGCCTAGCAAGTGATGAAGGAAAGCAACATCTTCCTTGCAAGCTTTCCTCTCCCATCTCGCATTTCTTAAAAGGAGTGTTCAAAGGCTGCTCACTCCTTTGTCTCTCCCCTGCAATGACTTCAACAATCTTCTCCTCCTATCAAGGTCAAGCATCCAAATTTCTATCGGAGATACTAAAGAAAATTGAATGAATCCCCACCAAAACTGCGGCACCCATGTTATGCCAAACTGTTGGTTCCCACTTTCTAAATCAGTTATTCCTGGATAATGGGTTTGATTCTTTGACAAGCAGACAGTTGTGCTTTTTACAATGGGTGGCTGTGGATCATATGTAGGATTTCGGATGTGATACTATGATGATATAGTGAGTTATTTGCATATCAAATTTATATAACATATTTTGAAGTTGAAAATTTTTGGTGGGTACAACAATTGCGTTGTAATCTTTGCTTACATTTCAAAGTCAATCCAACGTGGTTGATCGTATCTATGTCCAATGACTGAGGATGTCATGTTGAATTTCATTTCAAAGCGTTTACACTGTTGACAACAGCAACAGATTAAGAAGTCAGCTCCATCTCCAATTGAGTTTTCTAGCTATTAGTCAAAACCATAGCTGGATGAACTGCAGAAATGTAGTATTATTATCGCCCAGAAGCTGTTAAACATATGTGATGTATGAATAGCCATTGTTTCTACTCCTATAATTGATCACTGATTTTTGGTTGGTTTAGTTAGAGAAGCTAGGCAAAGGCAAGAGACTAGCATCCGAAGCTTCTTGGTGGCATGTTTTTCTTCTTTGCTCTTGGGTCAACTAGTGGAATAACAGCTCTTCTGACTTTAGATATGCCCATCTCTAAGATGTAGGTTGAAAGTGGAGAATTCTTAATTTGGTTTTTCGTACTAGCAATATTTTGTACTATTGCGTGAGATGAAGCTGTTTCTGAAGGGATGTTTTCATTGGAAGAAGAAGAACAATTGCATGCAAATATCTTTTTCAACTTAGCAATTGAGTATATTCCGTGATGTGGCATGGCATGTCATGAGACCTTGATCACATATTTGAGTGAGCGACATTATTTTATTTATTTATTTATTTATTTTTGATAGAGAGTGACAAACATTAGTGAATGGTAAAATAACTTAGACGATTGCAAGTATAAAAATGCATGTATACAAATTTCAATATCTTATTTCCGAACATCTGCTGGTTGGTATTTAGACCAATGTCAGTGTTACTGATGATGCTATTCAGCGTAAGTGGTGGGTTGAATTATAGCCAAAGACATGGCAATCGAAAATTGCAGAATTGTTATTTTGGGCCCTGTTTCTCTTCTCACCGACTTTCTTATTTTTGTCCCCTTATGTCATTCCTAGTTTGATTGTTCTCTCTTAACGATCGAAACTATTTTGCCTTTCCTCTCTTTTAGGCAATTGAGTCAATTCCCATTACTTCCTACAGGAAATGTGATAATTTATCAAAATGAAGGTTCAATTGGATCTTTTGGCATTCAAATTTGGCTTTTCGAATTTGTGTTTTTCTCCTTTCGTTACAGGAAAGTTCAGCATTACGGAATGTCCGCGGGATTTTAGGCATGCAGCGCTTGTGTTTTCTCTCTTTCTTGTCCATGCAGCACTTGGTCTCCAACTTGGTCTAACTTGGAAGTTTTTGGCATGCTAAAAAATTCTGCCAATGGCATCACACATGAAAATTCGTTGGCATGAGGTCTCCAATTTTGGATTTTTTTTTGTTTGTTTTTTATGGGTGGATGAAGCTCGCAATCATCTTATACATGAAAAAATTAAATGTACTCATTTTTTATTTCTTTTGATTGAGATTTTCGTGTAAATGATTTATTGTACTCTTATTTGTGTAATCAAGTTTGGAGACATTTGCCCACCTTGATGATTCGTTGATGGGTTTGTGGATTATAGCAACTATCTTTTCCAATATATAGGAGGAAAAAAATTGCATATCGCATTTAATCAAAAAGAAAATTAATTCTATAACATTAATGGATGCAACCAAATAAGCAAGGACCATGTTGATTTTTTCAATAATCTTGTCGTTTAGTACATTGCTGGATTCAATTTATGTCTGAGCTAATATAGAATCATCATGTTTTAAGCTTGTAAAAATGGAATATTAGATCTTATATGTTCAGGAATATGCATGCTCCATGCACGCAACGCAAGTGATAAGGAACTCGATTCTCCTTAAGCAAGGTTTCGGTTTCGAATCAATGAGAGAGCTTTTCCCTCTCATGGGGTTCAATTTATCATGACTCCAAAAATTAAAGCTATTTAGATTTTTTTTTAAAAAAAGGCTCCATTTTAACCTACATCTTTAAATAATTTACGGTGAGCATGTTGCACTTGCATGTGAGGTCACGAAATAATATTTAGGGACATTCTCAATTTGAGAGAAAGAGAGAAAAAAGCATATTGTTGCCAAAAATGGCTACGTAATCGATTTCAAACTTTTTGCTTTACATGTGCTTGCGAGCTTTCATGTTGTTTTAGCGTTTCTTTTTATTGTAAATATTGGATTGTGGATGGATTTCAATATTTTGTATCTTCAGCCTAGTTAACTTCGCCAAACTGAATGTTTTCTATGGTCCGTTGTGAGTTAAGAAAATTTTCATTATCTCAAGTAGATTAAGACCAAATCTATGATCAAACTTTTCTATTTCAAATTTTGACTTGGTCATTTTAAAACACGAGATAAGCAATAGCTCAAACTAGCAAAGAAATGCAGAAAATAATAAAGAAAAATAAAACAGACATAAATTTACTAGAAAAACTTTTTATCTATACCAAAAAAACCATTGGTGAAAGAGGAAAAATTGAGTATCAAAAAGAGGTCACAGTTTTAGTATGTTCAATAAAAAATTCTCATATAATGCTTATAAATGAGTAAGAAAACGTGACAAAGAGAGAAAAACATACAATTTCTTAAATGATTAAATTATAAATTCCAGATTTCTTTTGTTTTATTTTTGTCGCATAGGTTATTCTTGTGAATTTTCATGTTGTTTTAGCATTACTTTTCATTGCAAAAATATTTTACATTTATTTTCCATTGAATGGTGGATGGATTTCATAAACCCATCAAAGAATGGCAAAATTTTATGATCTTTCTTTTAGTTAATTCCCTGTAAGTGAATGCTTTTTCACAATATGTTATGAGTCAAGCTGATTTGGTCTTAGTCTTCCACACGTTGAAACTAATTTTATAAGCAAACTTCTTTATCTTGAACTTTATTTTCGGCATTTTAACACATAAGAAAAATAATAAGCTCTAGCACTAGTTTATTAGGGTAATCTTACCAACTAGGAAAGAAATCCATGAAATAAGAGAGAAAAATAAAATTGATATAAATTTACTTGAAAAACTCTTTGTATGTAAGAAAAAATCATTGGTGAAAGATGAGAAAATTGACAATCGAAAATAGTTCGTAGATTCATAATATCTGTAAGTCCCTCGCCAAGTGCCACCACAACACAATTTCTTCGTCGTCGTCGTCGTTCAAATAAAGAGCGAAAAAAAAAAGCTAATGTAAGCATTTGCATACCTTGTCGTCGTCGTCGTTGTCACTATCTCATATTGCTAGTCTTTTTTATTGCCGGTAATCTCCTATTGTGGGCTATCCACAAGTGCACGAGTTATAGCCTACAGTATATTGTTATGAGTTATCCACAAGTGCACATATCGCATCCTATAGTATATACAAGATCGTTCCCACAAGGATCGGATTGAAATTTAGACTATAGCAAATTCAATCATCTTCCACAATAGAAAATAAATAGATATAATAAAACCTATGACTAATCTTAAAAAAAGGAGAAAATATTTCTAATCTAGTGACGTGAAAAAGATTTAGGAGCAAAGGATATTGTAGATTTAGTATCTAGGGTTTCACACGTGACATAAGTAGCTTATTTGTTTAATCTGAATAATTCATATTAAAGGAGCACAAATCCTAAGATAATCTTACATCCTCTCTCGAGGCATGAAAGACATATACAAACATTCATAACCACATATTCTTGTAGGATTATATTGATTAGAATCTATTAAATTTTATAGCAGTTTATGAAATTCTTAAAGGTTGTTATGCCTATTCTCATAGTCTAGACTTATAAGTTTAATATATTTATTATCAAATATTATACTTTCATTTCTCGATTTCTTTACCTAATTTATGAAATTATGTCGAAGTGCTAGCTCAAATACCCAGCAAGCATTAAGATCATAAGATACTAAATTAACATAAATATCATTCACAAACAAGTAGAAATAAATCACCACAATATGGCGTCACATGCTACATCCTAAATCTTATAATATAAACTTAGTCAAATATGATTTTAATCAATACAAACAACAATACAAGATTATTTTAAAAATTCATCGATCTAAGACAATATAATCAAAGAAAATAAGAAAAGAAAGCTTATGACTTAAGTCTTTGATAGTATCTTGAATAGATCTTGCCAAATTGCCTCTTCTTTCTTCTATTCTTGGCTTTCCTCTTTTTTCTTCAAAACTACCCACCAATCCTTTCTCAAGACCACATCATTTGATCCCCTGCCAATTCATGTCTAATTAGTTTTTATATAGTTTCCTATTTACAATTGCACAAAACCATAACATTTCTGCACAAGTCATGCTCCTCATATGCTGACAAATTTTGAACAATGCTGGCCTCCGGACATTGCAATTTCAATTCATTTTTTATTGGTTTCACACCTAACACACTTTAAACCCTATCAAAACTTTCTAGATACATTTTACGCCATTTTGATCTTTGTTTTAACTTTATTTAGTTCCTTTAATTCTCCTTATTGATATTGTATATGTCACTCTCAACTTTCAAAACTTCACTGCTTTGTGTCAGTTTTATGCTTAATTTACCCGTTTGCACAAATAATACTTAAACATGAGCACTTACACTAAACTGAGTTAATTTTGGCATTAAATCTCTCAAAATCATAATATAATCACTATTTAAAACATGAAAATGCTTAATATATAAGGTACAAAACTAATGCAACATATATAAAAGATCATCCCACGAGGATCGGGTTGAAATTTATAATATAGTGAACCCAATCATCTCTGACAATAGAAAATAAAGAGATATAATAAAACTTAAGACCAATATAAGAAGAAAGAAAACATTGCTAATCTAATGACGTGAGCAAGATTTGGGAATAAGGGATATTGGAGATCTAAGATCTAAGGTTTCACATGTGATATTCCTGCTATAGATAACTAGCTCACTTATTTAGCCCAAATAATTCGTAATAAAGGAGAACAACTCTTAAGTAACCATATATCATTTCCCGATGCATAAAAGATATACCCTAACCTTTATAGCCACTTCATCTCATACGATTATGTTAATTGGAATCCATTAAGTTCAGTATTAGTTAATAAAAAATTTTAAGATTGTCACGCCTATTCTCATGATCTAGACTTCTAAGTTTAACATCTTGATTATTACATATTAGAGTTTCTCTCTAATCCCTTCATCTAATATACAAAATTATACTAAAATACAGGCCTCAATATTAAGCAAGCATTAAATTCATAAGATATCAAACTAACACAAGTATCCACAATAAACAAAACCAATCACTAAAGTATAGTGTCACATGCTACATTCTAAACCCTAGAGTATAAACTTAATCACACATGATTTTAATAGATCTAAATAATAATATAAGATTATTGTAAAAATCCATCAATCTGAGGAAGTATAAACAAAAAAAATAAGAAACAAAGCTTATTAATGTAATCTTCAATAGCGTATTGAATCTTTCTCACCAACTCGCCTCTTCTTTCTTCTCTCCATTGGCTCTTCTTTTTTTAAAACGATAGTTATCAATTCCTGCTCAAAACTACATCCTTAAATGCCTTAATTTGTGCTTAACAAATATTTACATAAGGAGTTCTCAAAAATTGCACAAAATAGATCATGTTCCCCTCAGGTGGTGACTTGTTTACTCCAAAATTTGCTAATTTGCTACCCAACATACCCCAAACCATGTTGGAACTTCTTTAACACATCTTCGCCCATTTTAATCACTGATTTGGCTCTGTAGTGGTCCTTAAATTCATCTAATTGAATGCTTCTTTGCTCTTAAATTCATCTAATGGAATGTTTCCTTGCTTTTGACTTTCAATTGTCCATGATTTGCACCCATTTACTAGCAAAATCACTTGAATTCATGCACATTGGCCAATGATGAGTATCTTATGCTTAACGAAGTAAATTTTACTATTCAAGACCACAAAATTATGATTAAACTGATGATTTGATCATTAAAATATCCAAATCTTAGAGTATATAACCAACAGAAAAAATACTCTTGCATTTAAACATTTGTTTGTCCTCAAGCAAATATAACTCATCAGAGGTCATAAGTTAAATATCAAGATTTCAGAGTTTTCAAACAATACAAAGTGAGGGTTTTGTTTGAGTTGAAGATCATAATCAACATATTGAGTATAAAGAATATAAGAATCAAATGTTTATTAGTTTAGTAAGCTTATTACACAAAAATATTAACATGTATACATCCATCAACCATAAAAATTCCATCCTAGTTGAATTAACTTATATATACTACTACTATTTCATTCCATAAAATTCAGAGTTCAAAAATATGAACCGAAAAACTCTTAGCTATTTTTCGACTCTCCTATCCCATATGCAATTCTTTCCTTTTTATAGCACACACATTCAAAAAATAAAGATGACTTCATTAGTTGTAAAGTAGGACTCAAACTCATTAGGTTTAGGTCAAGAAGAATATAATTCAGGTTTGAACCATTTTCAAACTAACTTAAACTTTTTATACATATGCACAACCCCACACTTACTTTTTCTTTCTTTTCAAAATCTACTATTACCCTTGGTTTTTTTTTTTTTTTTTTTTGAACCAAGTCTAGCTTACTTCCTATTCCTATATTTCAGGCCATTTGGAAAAATACAAAAATAATTTTTCATTACCGTCCAATTATTTAAATACCTTGATTCCCTTTTACTTTACAACTCAAAAGAAATCTTCAAAGCTGATTCATTTAGTAATTGAAATATTAAAGCAAAGAAAGAAATAAAGTTTAAGCTCAACATGAGGAACAAAAGTAATTCACACACAAATCTAACTCAAAGTCTAAACCAAAGAATAACTTTCATCACCTTATTTCTCATATATACACTAGAGTTTTGTTTCAATAAATAAGAAAAATATTATTCTATTATGGGTAGAATAAAAGTTATCTTCATGAATACAGATTTTATCAAGTATTCTAGAGTAAAAATATGGAATTATTTTATAAATACATGCATAAGCAACCAATTTAATATATATCATTAAGCATTATTCTCATTTTCTTCCTTTCTAAAATTTTCAACATTGGTGTAGAACAAAAAAAAATAAACAATCATCTTCTATTTTGATTTATGGTATTTGCTAAAAAATTCACAAGAGATTTAGTATAAGGTCAAATTTAAATGTATGTTAATGTGCCAATGTAAAATTACTCAAAATCTCATCCCTAAGGGATAATTTTTTTAATGCATAACCACTCCTACAATTAGAATTGACATTGTCCTCAATGTCTAGGATAAGTGATTAGCTCCTTATCAAAATAGCAGTTAAATAAGCAAATTAAACAAAAACTAAATAGTTCTTGTAGTGTGTAATTTAATTTCTTTAAAAATTTGTTGACACTTTTGAACTATATTCGTTCCGAGCAAGTTCCTGTAAAACAATACATGAAGACTATAAATCGACAAGCATCAAAATCATACGATCAAAACAAAAATACTAAAAAAAACTAATATTTCCTTAACAAACACATTGGGTTACCTCCAAAGCAGTGTTAAGTTTAACTTCTTTAGCTAGACTAGTTGAAGTTGCATCAACCAATACCCAATCTTTAAAAAAAAAAAACTCATATGAATCTTTTTCTAATATCTATTGTGTTGCATCCCATTCTTCCATGTTTTGCTCATTACAAAAGCTTGCCGGACCACCATGTTTGATATCCTCCACCAACTTCCTTAGCAGCAGCATCTTGTTATAGATACATGTTATATTAGAGATGTTGTTAGTAACTAATCGTCAATCAAAATAAAATGAGAGAAAAGTTTTTTAGAATTATGATCATCATTATCTATCTTTTTTAGAATTTGTGTATTGTTTTTTTGCTCTTTATAGAAAAAATGATAGCTTGTGTGGCTCTACTGGTATGAATGACTTCCCTATTTGGGTTCTGGATGTTTTTATTGTTTTCTATTTCTCACTGCTTTCATCTTGCTTCTCGTCAAAGTTTAACTGATTTTGAATCTATTCTTGGTCATCTACATACTCCCCATTTTCTGCATGCTAAATCACTTAGAACATCTTCATGATAATCCTTTAAAAAAATAACAAAGTCCATGCATGGTTTACTAAGAGGTTCATCAAATTTTCATTTGAATGGTTAGCTTACTGTGCAATAAATTCTTCTAGCATCGAATTATGTCTAATTTGTGGATCCGTTGCTAAAGCATGCTGGTCAATTCTTTGATGCATTGCCTTCTCTTGCATAAGAAGTAGTTTTAAAAGCTCGTCAATATCGGATTCTTTAGGATGTGGTGAAAGTGTTAGTTGTCATGAAATGAAAGAAAATAAAATTCAACACATTTACAAGATTTAATTCCTAATATTGAGTTTAAAAACAGTTTTGCTTAGATTTAAGAATAAACAAGTAGGCCACTTAGGATTATAAGTATTTGAGAAAGAGTTTTCAACAAGATAAAGATTGTTATTATCATAAAAAGAATTCTTAGACTCATATTTCATATCTTGTTAGTATAACACATTCATCATTAGAGTCTCCCCGTTATGTGAATTCTACCTGCATTCTTCCATATTTAGCAGGTCCAATTTTCTTGACAATGCTTCAATTTGGTCCATCCTCTCCTCATGAGATGATCTAGTAATTTTTCTATCATCATACCACTAATTAATAATATGTCATCTACTATTCTACTAAGAAAATAAATATAAAATAAAATAAATTATCTAAAATAACTAAATCGCTATAAATCTGCCTTCAATGTCAATACCCAACAACAATGCCAAAAGCTTATTGTGGGTTGTCGCAAGTGTACGAACTGTAGCATGTAGTACGTAAAAGATCTTTCTCATGAGGATCGGGTTGAAATTTAGACTATAATAGATTCAATCATCTCTGACAACGGATAAATAAGCTACATCTTTCGTGGGTTAAAATGGTTATATAAAAATTTGTAAAAAAATTTTTGTTTTGTTTTGCCTTTGTGCTTGTGAATTTTCATGTTGTTTTAATATTTCTTTTTATTACAAAATATTATTTTGAATTTATCTTCCATTGGATTCTGAACGGATTCTAAAACCTCATCAAAAATGGAAACTTTTTTGATATTTGATTCTAATTAATTCTGATTAGGTAAAATATTAATCCTGAGTAATGGATTCAAAATCCACTTATGAGAAATAGTTCAAAAGTAGGCCTTAGTAGAACCACATAAAATAGTTTT
>JAXCLR010000001.1:3128582-3138968 GCA_035584095.1 Annona squamosa
TATTTTTCCTTGCTCAATGGACTATAATTTGCAAAAATGAGAGTATAGGATACAAGGTAGGAATTTTTTTTTAAAAAAAGTCAATATTAGCAAGCAAATACTATAAGAGGGTACATTTTTTGGTAACTTTTATTAGCATCTAAAAAATTATTATTAATAGGAAAAATGCATGTGCAAAAATCGGGTCGGGTCGGGTTGACTGACCCCAACCCAGCTCAAATCGATTTTTAAAATCGGGTCGGGTTGAACCCGATTTTTCAAAGCATCAACCCAACCATGATATAAATCGGTTCAGGTTGAACCCGACCCTATTTACACCCCTACATAGGACTAAAGGAGAGGCCTAAGGCTTATGACTGTGTTTTGCTAGTGATATCCTTCTCCATTCATGACACTCGCAAGGTAGGAAGGGGCAGTTTCAGTGTATAAAAAATAACTCGTGCAACAGCCGAATCTATTAAACTTAGCCGACGGATCGCAATGGCATGGCTTGCGGTTAATTATGGGTGAAATATTGTGAGTATAGATAAATTTTCTGAAATAGTGCATGTAAAAAAGGAATTATAGTTAAATGTTACGTGTATAAGAAAATTTTCTCTTTAATATATGAAATATATGAATATAGTTACATAATTCCGCTTCTATGAGACCTTTTTTTATGCAACCCCTCTATATTTGAAATTTTGATGGTGTATAGAAAATTTACTTTATCTATTGTATTTAATATTATTTATATTATCATAAAAATATTTCATTTGTTTAGTAATACTATATATCAGTTACATCTATAAATATATAAAATCAATGTAATAAAATAGTTCAATACTAACATATCAATATTAAAGTAATTTCAACATATAAACCGTCTAAACTATCATTTCTATATAAATAAATGATTCTACAAAGTATTATTATATTTTAATAATGTGTAAATAGATATAAACGTTCTTCATAATTTATATATGAATATATGTTTTCAACAAATATTGTTCATAAACATATATAGTTTGTTTATGATATTAATATTTTACTTTCTTAGGATTCAATACCTGGACCCAAGGGCACTGCACCTGGGTGACTACCATTGCGTCACAACGCCGGTGTCCATAAACATATATACTTGATTGAGATGAAATTTAGTCTCATAAATAAATAAATGATATTAAATATAATTAATAAAATTGAATTTTCCATAAGAATGAAAATCTTAGATTTTGAAGGGATTATATGATTCAGCTTTGATATAATTTGATTACATAGAAGCAGAGCCCATTGGCATATAATCGAATTTTGAAATATATTAACTAGGTATATTTTGAAACCAAAATAATAGAAAATTCAAATTTCAACCCAATTGCAAACACAAAATTTAAATAAAATTTTAACTTGAAACCCAATCGAATTCAACCTGACGTGAATGAGTCTAAATCTCTCCACATGGAGCTTTTTTTATATTATCACATAAGGAGCTTTTTCGTAAGATTTAAATGGGGAAATAGAATGGAATGACATGTGTATGATATGAGTAAAATGGAATGAAAGTAAATATACATAGGATAGTTATATGGAACTATATAAGAAAATAATTAGAATATTAGAGTAAAAATTTGAAAAATTAAATTAATAATATTTACTTTTTGCATTCTCCATTCTCTGTTTCCATTCTCAAGTTACAAAACAACTCCAAAGTCAAGGTTGCGCACCCAATCCGAGTTCAACCGATGCACCATAGTAGACCCGTAGGAGCAGTCATGCCTTCTGCGGAAGCAAGCTACAACACAATTCGCAACGTGGAGAGTGAGTCAGTGTAAAGTTTGAGAAGAAAATATTTGGGTAACTTGTAAATATACAATATAGTTTAATTATAATTATAAATATCCTAATGTAATTTTAGAAATTGCAAATAATTGTACATAATTTGACATTAATTGCAAAGATACTCATAATAATGATGGTTGTCGTCAAAATAGACCCTTTAATTTAAGTACACCGCAAATAATTGCACATGTTCGTAATTTTATATTGTTACCACATACGCTGTAATAAAAAAATACATTTAAATGGAGCTTTTATAAGAAATTATTTGATAATTATATGTTTTAAAACTCTTTATTTAAATAATTTTAAATTTTTTGGAAAAAATACGAAATATTTCAATGGTGGCAGAAACGAGTGCATGTATATCAATCCATTTGCGGTGCTAGAGCACCATTTGTTGTACTCCATCTCCCCAAAAATCTTCCCGTGGCTGCCACATTATTCATGTCTCTGTTCCTCAACGATCTGTAGCGGTTTCCATCAATTCGGCGGTCTCAAACTCTAGTGGCGGTTCCCTTCAATTCCAATCCACCTACCACAATATTGGAACCAAGACAGCCTAAGATATGATAACCGGAAATTCCCACCGCCACGGATTAGAAGTGCGGCCTCTCTTTCCACCCCGTTACGACGTCAGCAGGCATCCATGGAATTTGGCCAAGCTTCACACCGGCGATCTTCCTCTGCTTCGACAACCAACAAGCCATTCGCTGCTCCATCTCAAAATCTCAGCCGCCATTTACGCTTAGCAACCAAAAATCAGCATGCTTATGCCTATGTTCTAGTAGATTCGGGTGATCCTGATTCATCTTGGGTGTTCACAACAAAAGAAAAACCACCATTTCGTTGGCAGCTTCTACGGATACGCCTCTCTTCAGATCCGTCGTTCACTAACCATCAATTCCGACTCATTATCCTCTCGAAGCGCGGCTGGAACCATCCATCATCACCCATATTGTACCTGCTATGGCATTCCAGCAAAGGCCATCTAAACATGGAAAACTTCATTAATGGCTCCCATCTACATTTTAGCGTGCCACCAATCCTTTCTTCTTCATGGGCGAACCATTGTGGACCCATCAATAATTCTAATGGTCACCTGTCGCTTGTTTCAAGCTTCAAGCAAAAATAAAAAGGGCATCCGATGTTTCCATCATGCATAATCTCAACCCTTCAACACCATGCAACTAATCATGCCATAAAAATCCAAATAGTACAATTGCTTGGGGGCGAAGTAACCAATCCCATTGGAGCTTACGAGAAACATAGGATCATGGGTGAAGTTGCTTGGCAATTTTGTAAAGAAAGAAGACGCGACATTGACTTTCACGGCTATGGTAATTTAGGGGTATAATTGAACGATCCTGCTTCATCGCACCCACCTTTTTTTTTTATCTTTTTTTGAAAATTCTTTTACATTAATCTAAGTGTATTTAATATATGTATTAATTTTTATCATTTTTGAAAAAATTTAGATTTTTTTATTTTTAAAAATATGTGGCATTAAATTACTAAAAATGCGGTTGATTTTTTAAAATCCAAACAATATCTAAAAATTTTCAAAAATATTAAAAATTGATAAACATTTTAAACATATTTAGATTTATAGTTCCATGAAAAAAATTTTAAAAAGGATGAAGTATACGCGGGTGCGTTGATGGCTGGGTTTCATAATTGCAATGAAAATTGATTTAATGTACCCAAGTGCACCTAGGTGCACTCGGGTGCAAATATCCATTTATATAATTTTTATTTTTTGGAATATTTTTACAAAATTGTTAATATAAATGTATTTAACATGTATATAAATTTTTATCATTTTTGAAGATTTTTAGATATTTTTTCAAATTTTTTAAAATCAGTAATAGATTTTAAAAATCAAAAAATATGAAAATCTTTACAAATGGTAAAAATCAATACACATGTTAAGTACACTTGGATTAACAATTCTATAAAAAAATTAAAAAATATTAAAATCGAGCTATATGTACCCAAGTTATATTAAAATATTTTAGGCTCGGTGTATCAGGTACACAGGACTAAGTTTCAATTGCAATTTATGTCAAATTATGTGGGAAAAATTTACTTTTTTTGAGCTTAGGTGAATATGCTTGCAATTATGACCATACTATGAGAGTATATTTGTAATTACCAAAAATATTTTTAAAAAGTGTGAAAATGACATGATGTGAAAATGATAAGTATAATAAACAACTTCGCTACATAAGAAATGCTTTAAACATGGGTGTGTTTGGTGGACCCTGGTTCACTGCTCCCAGGTGTACTTCATTCTTTTTTTTAACTTTTTTTGAAATTTTTTTTATAAAAATGTTAATCTAAGTGTATTTAACATATGTATAAATTTTTACCATTTTTAAATATTTTTAGATATTTTTTCAAATTTTTTAAAATCAGTGGCATTTTTAGTAATTTTTATTGATTTTAAAAAATTCAAAAAAATCTAAAAATGATAAAAATGATAAAAATTTATATACATGTTAAATACACTTATATTAACAGTCGTGTAAAAAAATTTTCAAAAAAAAAAAGGTGAAGTACACCTGGGTGCATTGAACCAAGGTCCGTGTTTGGTTGGGTATAAAAGTTTTCAATTAAGAACTTTTCACTTTTCATAATTATCTATTTTTATTTATTTCTTCATATTTTCTATAAAAAATACATTACTTTTCAATATATTTACACGATTACCTATATAACTTACTTTTTAATATTTTTACAATTTACCCATACAATTAATCTATCTATTTTAACTTTACTTTTTTTACATTTCATCGTTATCTTTATCATATCACATCATTTTTTATCAATTTAACAATTTTTATGCTACAAATTTTTCACCAAAAAATTTAATCACTTCCCAAACACACCCATGTCAGTAAACCATATCCGTTTTTAAAAAAAAATTTAAATAGGATACTGAATGTGTTAAGGGAAAAAAAGGAGGAGAGTTTGCTTCCCACGAAATGTGTTGCCAAACCACCCTACGATTCTTCTCGTCCTTTGACTTCTTGACACCCGCAAAGCACGTAAGTAAAACGTCGGTCGGACGAACGTGTAGGCGCCGGCTGGATCTTGGAGGATTCCCATTGTCCTGAAGTGGTGTCTCAAGGGTCATGGTCGCCATACCCCTCCAGTGCGGCAGTGCCAACGCCATGCCGGCCCCACGCGCATTAGCAAATTTGTTAAGGAAGCAGATTCGGTAGGACTGGAGAGCACCACACACAAAGCATGTGTGTGTATACACACACTCAAAAGATGCAAACTATGTAGTAATCATATATTAGTTATTAATTAAAAAACTATCTAAGAAAAAATAATTGTAGTAAGTATTTGTGAAATACATGTCATTAGCATAAAAAGATAATATTTAACCCGTTAATACACTTATTCACATGGACTAGTTTTTGTAATAACAATAATAATAATAATAATACCTATATTTTAAAAAACGAGGATAATACAATATCTTGAAAGTGCTGTTACCATTCAGAGAAAAAGAAACTAATATTAATTTAAATAGATATGTTATTAATGTTAATTTTTAAAATTTATGTTGTAGGTATACGCCTCTAATAAAATAATGTTTATAATATTAACCAATCACAAATTGTCATATGGAAATATATGTCAGTTAAAGACTCATTTAAAACTACTTTCCACAAAACGAGTCATGTTTCTTTACGAACTACCATTGAGCCTCATAATATCTCCTAAAATCAGGGATGTGGGCAACAAACATGAGCATGCTCCCACTTTGACGAGATATACAAAACTTCTATAAATAGGAGACCATTTTTCTTATTGAGAGAAGAACTCCATGGAGGCTAGACTCTCACTCATTTTACATCTCTTTCATCTATCTAATTTTCTTCAACACTTTAACCCCTTTGCGAAATCTTTTGGAGATCGTCTCACATCCTATTTGATTTGTCTCACTCCCTTTGGGATTTATCTTGGGCCCTCTGAAACTCATTCATACCTACAAAGTTTCGTCTCGAACTCTTTGAAAATCTTTCTAGACCTTCTGTCACTCATTTCTACTTGTTGAAAGCTTTCTCAGACCCTTTATCAAAGCTTTATTGAGCCCATCTCAACCATCTGATGGACCCTCTATAAGATTTACCCTCTTGCACATGTAAATAATTTGTTTTTTATATTGCAATATCGAATTTCAGATACAACAAAATAAATAATTCGGGTAATAAAAATAAATGGAAAATAATTCTACATAGTTAATAACATTCAAGTATTTCAATATTCTCACATCCAATTTAGCTCATTTTGATGATGGAATCAAAATTTAAGTCACTCACGTTGTTTGAAATTACTTTTTCTCATAGAATCAACAATTTTTTCCATGAAAACTTTGGGTGTGGTGCACCTATTTAAAATATTTAGAATTATATATAAAATATAAAAATCACTTATACCCGTTCATAGATTTACCAAAACGTTTCAATAATTAGTAAAATTATTTATCCATAGAAAAGGAATGTTTTAGATGGCATTGATGTTTAATCAATAATTTTAAAATAAATAAATAAATCAAACAGATTATGAAACTTGATATTCTATCTAAACAAATACATTTAAATAAAATGAACGGATTCAATTTTTGTTTAAATTAGGGTGCGTTTGACGTTTAATTGAACATGCCAATTTAAAACTTTTCCCTCACCTCAATTATTCTATTTTCTAATCATTTCTTCACATTTTTTATATAATTATTTTATTTTCAATCATTTTTTGTAAATATCTATACGACTATTCTAACTATTTTAAGTTTACTTTTTTTACTCTCAGTTATTATATTTATTATGGGTGTGTTTGGTAATGAATAAAACTTTTGGTAAAAAGTTTTGGAAAGTAAAAGTTGTAAAATGACGTAATATGATAGGGGTAATGATGAGTAGTAAAGAGGATAAAATTAAAATAGATAGGTTAGTTGTGTAGATAGTTGTGTAGAAATGATTGAAAAATAAGGTAGTAGTATAGAAAAATGTGAAAAAATGATTAAAAATATGATAATTGTAAAAAATGAAAAGTTTTAGATTTAAAAGTTTTAACTTGACATGTTTTATTAATTGCCAAACGCACCCTATATCATATTACCTGTCTTGTCACTACAACTTTTTATTTAAAAATTTTATTGAGTATCAATACTAATTACCGAACACACGGAAACAACACTGAATTTCGTGTCGTGAGTACTTCCCCAAAAAATTGCACGGACATTTATCTTAAAAGCTTCAACCTTGGGCTTTGGATTGTGTAACTTAGAAGCTGGAAGTTAGATATGGCTGCTCTTTGTGAACCTCTTCCCTTTGTTTTATACGCAGCTGTTCTACTGCATATGCCGGCTGTTGAAATCCAAATGCGGTGGATGGATGGCATACTCTTACCAACATCGATATACCCGCGGCAATCCCCTTAAAAAAATATTTTGAATGTTGGGCCTGTCTGTCACTCGATAAAACATTTAAAAGAAAAGATTTTGGCGTAAATTTTTTTTGAAATGGGAGAAATAATATGATATTACAGGGTTAATGATAAACAGTAAAAAATAACTACTTAAAATAAATAAGTAGTTGTAGGGATAGTTGTGAAGAAATGGTTAAAAAAATACTAATTACATACAAAAAATAAAGAAATGATTGAAAAATAAATTAATTATTAAGAATAAAAAGTTTTGTTTTGAAAAGTTTTAAATTAACAAGTTTTCATGATTCTTAAACACACTTACTATTTTTATTTTTTATAAATGTGTAGAACTTTCTATTTATTTGTTCACACTTCATCCTTATTATATTACATGGCATCATTCTAAATGTACACAGCTGAAAATTCTCTTTTTAGTACATCAAAAGTTTACATTTTTGTGCATGTATTTTGTCAAAATTGGTGTAGCAAAACCACACAATTAATCCCAAAGACTTATGATGATGATTATTGTGTTAAATTTTTTACTTTTAAAATGAAAAATATATAAAAATATAAATTTTGATATGCTAGCAAATATAAATAAGATTATGTATCCATGAAAAGAAGAAAGCATGGTCCTTAAAAAAGCTAGCAGATACTATGCTGCATTTATTGTTATGTGTACCACCCAAATGAATGATGTAAGATTGTATGGTTACATTTTCCGTAGGTTTAGATGATGATAAAAGGAACATATTTTTGTAATCTTAACTTTAAATATGTGAAACTTGATGATATATGGTTAAGATTGAGGTGTATTAGTCTTGAAGATATGTGAATAAATTGTAATCTTTAGGAGTTATGAATAAATTGTAATCTTTCGGAGTTATGAAAAAATTGATGTGGTTGTGGAATTTTTTTTATGTGAGACGTGACATGATATGTGAGAATTAAGTTGAGTTAAAAACCCATGATTATTTTTAGAATAGAATATGCATGTAGAATTAGGTAGAATAACTTATGAAATCTACATTTGTGATTGTGTTACATGGAATGATTTATTCAATATGCTTTTGAAACTTGCTTTACTTAGAATAATGAGTGGTTTACACTTTTATGATCATTGTGTACAGATAAATACATTTAAAACATACTTTTTTCAAAAATTCAAATTGAGCAAAAAAGGAAACAAGTCAACTTTTTGCCTAGAAAATGCTCCTGCCGATGCGATGAGCTGATTTGATTTTTCATTTAAATTTTGCTTTTTATATTACATTTGTGTTAACAGTGATCAAACGAAGAGAAAATTAAATCAAGTTGTTGATTAATTAACATGCCTACTTAGACTTTAGTACCAACCCAAAAAATAGTTAAATTAATTATAATACTATAACTTATGAGTTGAAGTTTACAAGTGAAACCGAAACCCTTGTATTTTAAAAGTAGAATAAGTACGTAGACTATTATAAATATTTTCATCTTTACACATTAGTTTGTACTTCGTAATTTGAATCTCTACTTTATTTTTGCTCTTCTATTAAAGTTATTTAAATACTCTTTGCACGGGAACCACTAGTGATAATATGGGATTTTAACTCGAATGGCCTATGAACCTGGTGCGTGCGCTTTTCCGGTCCAGGATTAGATACCTAAGGACCGTTATATCCCCTCTGATTTGTAATTATTAAAAAAGGTTGGGATTTAGATGCTTGCCGGTGAAAACCCGAATCCGGGTGACCATCTACCGCATGCTTTCGAATCAAAATACCGGGCTTGCAGCACGTCAATCTCCCGCTGGCAATTCCGTGCTCTCAGCCACGAATCCGCTTCCAAATTTCAAACGCTTCCCAAATGGACTTTGCGGTTTGAATGTGTGCGTGTGTACATATATTTTAATGATTGGGGTGCCACGACAGGCAAGTTGTGGTTCCCACGACAGCTCTCTATTATTGATCTATTCCTCCCACTCGGCCGGCAATATTACCTTAGCCCCGCGTCCGTAAAAATTTCCTCAAAATTTTATTTTATTATTTATTATCTTACATTGCCTTTTAGGATTATAATCTTATAGAGGGTATGCTTGGGAATGAATAAAACTTTTGATGAAAAGTTTTGGAGAATAAAAATTGTCAAATGATAGGATATGATATGAGTAATGACGAAGAGTAAATATGATAAAGTTAAAATCTATAGGTTAATTGCGCGGGTAGTTGTGTAGAAATGATTGAAAAATAGGGTAGTTGTATGGAAAAATGTAAAAAATGTAGAGAGTAAAAAATTTTAAATTGAAAAATTTTAAGTTCACATTTTTTCTTTATTGCCAGACACACTCAGAATTGGTTCCATCAAATTTACTCACCTTCTCCATTTTTGGCTCACCATGTTGATTGCTTAAAATCCCTTTCACCCATTACTGTTCCACACGTACCCACCGTTTTACCTTAATTCAAGTTATACTTGAGAATTTTTTTAAAATTTAAGTATATTAATATATTTTGTCTAAAATTCCATTTATACTCATATCATAAAGAATTCATTAAAATAGTGCTAGCTATTCTTAATTATAATTTTATAGCTAAAAATTTACATTTAAAATTTTATAGTATATTAATTACATTCGCATTAATGAATATACTAAATAGTTTGGATTTATTAAAAAGTAAAAACTAAGAGATTCATACTTATCATAAACATAACTACGAGTATTTTTAAAAATTCATAAATGTTTTGCATTAAGTTTAAGAAATAAGCATAAATACAATTTATGTTAACAAATCTCAGGTATAACCGTGTAAATGCTAAAATCTCTAAAAATTTTTAACATTCTAATGCATTACGAATAAATATATTATTTTTCATAATTTATATATAATTACAATTATATATTTTTAAGATAGAATAGCTCATCTAATGTTAAATAAGATTTAGATTTCTTTATCAAGTTGGCTCACACATTGAGATATTAATTTCACATGAGCCGTTCTATCGAATTGGGAGTTTGGGACTCGTTATGTTATATTATGGATGCGTTTGGTTGGAGGTAAAACTTTTAGGGTGCGTTTGGTTGGAGGTAAAACTTTTGATGAAAAGTTTTTGGAGTAGAAGTTGTCAAATCAATAGAAAATG
>JAXCLR010000001.1:3139068-3178769 GCA_035584095.1 Annona squamosa
TTGTGTGGAAATGATTGAAAAGTAGGGTTGTTTATATAGGAAAATGTGAAAAAATAATTAAAAAATAAGGTAGTTATCGGGAGTGAAAAGTTTTTGATTGAAAACTTTTCAGTGACATGTTTTGTGTGTAACCAAACACACCCTATATTATCATTTATTTTATTTTTACTCGTATATTTTCTACTATAAAAACTAGCGCCGTGAATTTTTTTGTCTTCCGAAAATGGTTTTGTCGGTGGGTAGTCGTCGATTATCATTGTCCTCATCCCGCTCAAACTAACGAGACGAGACGGAAAGAGAAAGAGGAAGTCCAGATGGATGGATGGTCCTGATTTACTGAGCATTTATGGCCCACCGGACCTCACTTCCATTGATGGCACTGACAGGCTTCGAGGCTGGCTCGAGTGGAAGACCACCATAAATCGTTCGCACCATCAGAACCGTTCATAAGTTTGATCCACACCGGTAAAACGAAATGAAACCATGAAAATATTACTCGCTTGAAAATGACTAAATTCATGCTTCAAGATTCTCCTGGTGGTAACTACGGTTCGAAGCTTGTGTTCCCCATTTCGGGAGTTAAATATTTTATCCTTAATTTGGAAAAAGTTACAATTTATCCTTCCGTAAATGGAGGTATTTGTAAAATATTCCTTGAAAGGCAAGGGTTGTGCATGTAAATGTACCTAATTTGTAATATTAAGGGTGTGTTTGGTACGGCATAAAAATTATCAAGTTAAAACTTTTCAAATTAAAATTTTTTACTTTCCATAATTACTTTATTTTTAATTATTTCTTCATATTTTTCTATAAAATTACCCTACTTTTCAATCATTTTACCTAATAATTCATATAACTAATTTATTTATTTTAACTTTATTATCTTTACTTCTCATCATTACATTTATTATATTATATTTTTTTATTTTGAAAATTTTTATATAAAAAACCTTCTGTACAAAAATTTTATTACTTAACAAACACACCCCAAATATTAGAATATATATAACACTGATAAAAAAATTTCTTTTACAAGTTACACATTTGAATTTGTTAAGATCTAGGGTGGGATGAGCTTCGGATTAAGTTAGAATAGAATATTCTATTTTTTTCAAAAAAAATTCCATTTTCAAAAAAATAACAACCATTTTTCGTTTCAAATACAGCTTTTTTTCAAGGTTGATACCGGTACGGAGTGTTAGGTTAAAGAGATTTATGGTTCGAAGGTTGACACAAGAATGGAGTATTAGGTTAAAAATATTTATGATTCAAAGTTAAGCAGGTATAATAGCTTCATTACCATTCTCCTGAATTACAAGTACGTCAAGTACTTGGCATCTAAGGCGTGTGATCCAATAATTTTTTTTAAAATGCCTATTGGGCCCAAAAATTATATTTTATATTTTTTGCCTATGTCTTTCTTAGGCATCTTTATATATTCTCAAAATTCTAAATAAATTAACAAATAAATTTTAAAAATTATCAAATTTTACATAAAAATCTAAATAAGGTTATGCACATGTATAAATTTAAACCAAATATTAATCGCTTATCAATTCGTACTTCTACATTTTAAGAAAAAAAGCCGACAGATTTTTTTAATTTTTATAATTTATGGGCCTCATTTAGATTTTTCTATAAATATTTCTATTCCCATTTTATATTTTTTAAGAATATGAAAAAACCAAATAAATTTGGAAAACGTCAAACTTCACATATAGAAGGATTTAGATAAAATCTGTATATTTATAAAAAATTATAAACAAGATAAAATTCTGGGCCGACCCAGAAGAAAGCGTCAGCCGCGTTCTGCTGCAAGATCCTGCAGGTGTAGCCGGCCAAAAACTAGGTTTATGCTTAAGCGACGGACAATTTACCGATGTCCCGCGCGTCGGACGATAGTGGGCCTCGGAAAAGAAGAAAAACAGAGCTCGTTCTTGCTCTGGAGGACCATGACCAACGAGACGACGACGAAGACGGAGACGGACAGTGTAATTACTCCGGCGCATTTCCGAGCACTGAAGCAGCAAACCGCTCCTCGCTATTCCTCTCTCTACTGAGATTTGATGCTCGCTGCTCCATCGAAAGGGCTGTAGCTCGTTTTCTTGAAGATTTGGTAAGCAGATTTACGTCATCACCTTCTTTCACCTCGTGATTTCCGGCACTGGCACATCTTTGTTTGTTTTCTTGGAAGCAGGAGCAATTTCAATCTCTTTGGTTTCTTTTTCCTACGGTTTTTTCGATATTTTCTTTTTTTTTTTCGCGGGTTTCTATCAGGGATTCTCAATGCGTAGACGCTTCCGTCGTGTTTCTTTCAGTTTCTTAGTGTTGCGTCTGTTCTCCCGGAGTCGAATGTGAAGAAGGAAATCAGGTTTTAGCTTGAGGAATTGAAACTTTTTGGTGACTTTTACTGTTTACTCTGTGATTTTCTTTTCCATTTTCTGGTTTTGGCTGTTGGAATTAGGGAATTCAATCCATTTGTGATTGATTCGAGGTAAATGTGAAGAAATATATTAGGTTTTAGCTGCGGAATCCATGTGAAATTATAATTAATCCGTTTCTGTCATGTGAGCAAAGTCGTAGATCTAGGTGGAATGGCACTGTGTTTTTGAATTCCAGTGGTCCGCGCCTTCCTCCGCATTTGAGCATTGAAGTTTGGTTTTCAAATTCAACTTTATGCTGTTTTGGAAGGCCAGTGGCAGAAATTCTCTACTCAGATATCTACGAGTGGAAAACGTTGGTGTCATAGTTTTACAACCTTAATGGCTTCTCCTTTTTTATTTGAACTTTCTGCTAGTTTTTTTGAAAAGAAGAAACGCTGATCATTTGAAATTATTTAAAGCTTATTTTCTTGGACAATTTACGTTTCCTTTTCTTTCCAGTTACTTGATTTGTTTGGATCAACATTTACCGTAATATGTTCATGCTTGCGGAATTTATTATTGACTGCAGTTCTGCTGCAGGTATTTCTTCAGCTCCACTCGTTTCTAGACGGTGATCTCTAGTTCAGTTTCAGCTGATGTTACTCTTTTCCTGTGGAGCATAAGTGTCTAAAAGATGCCAAGGACGGGGCGGATCAGGAGGAAGCTCCGGTGGAGCAACCTCTATTCCTTCTCTTGCCTCCATCCAAGTGTCTTAGAGTCAGATGGCCCGCATTCACTTCAGGGGCCTGGCTTCTCTAGGGTTGTCCACTGTAATCAACCCCGGGCTCACCAGAAGAAGCCCCTGAAATACCCAACAAATTATATATCAACTACAAAGTACAATGTTGTTACATTCTTGCCAAAAGCAATCTTCGAGCAGTTCCGTCGGGTTGCCAATTTGTACTTCCTTTTAGCTGCAGTTCTATCTCTTACACCGGTTGCTCCCTTCTCTGCCGTGAGCATGATTGCCCCTTTGGCTTTTGTTGTTGGGCTTAGTATGGCAAAGGAAGCTTTGGAAGACTGGCGTCGGTTTATCCAGGACATGAAAGTCAATAGTCGAAAAGTTATTGTACATAAAGGAGATGGACGTTTTGGCTACAGGACATGGCAGAAGATAAGGGTTGGAGATGTGGTGAAGGTCGAGAAGGATCAGTTTTTTCCCGCGGACTTGCTGCTCTTGTCTTCAAGCTATGAAGATGGAATTTGCTATGTGGAGACTATGAACTTGGATGGGGAAACAAATTTGAAGGTCAAGAGATCTTTGGAGGTAACACTGCCACTGGATGATGAAAATGGCTTCAAGAATTTCACAGGCATGATCCGATGTGAAGATCCAAACCCTAATCTATACACATTTGTGGGTAATTTTGAGTATGAACGTCAAGTTTATGCTCTGGATCCTATTCAGATTCTCCTCAGAGACTCAAAGCTTCGGAATACACCATACATCTATGGGGTGGTGATATTCGCAGGCCATGACAGCAAAGTTATGCAGAATGCTACAAGGTCACCATCTAAAAGAAGTACAATCGAAAGGAAAATGGACCACATCATATATGTTCTATTCACCCTTCTTGTTCTCATTTCGCTCATCAGCTCTATCGGCTTTGCAGTTAAGACCAAGTATGGGATGCCTAAGTGGTGGTATTTGCAACCTCACAACACAACAAATCTCTTTGATCCAACAAAACCTGGCTTGTCAGGCATCTTCCATTTGGTCACAGCTCTTATCCTCTATGGATATTTGATACCCATCTCACTTTATGTATCAATAGAGGTGGTAAAAGTCTTGCAGGCAACATTCATTAATCAAGACATTCAAATGTATGATGAGGAGAGTGGAAACCCTGCACAAGCACGGACATCTAATCTGAATGAGGAGCTTGGCCAGGTGGATACAATTCTGTCAGATAAAACAGGCACTCTGACATGTAATCAGATGGACTTTCTGAAATGTTCCATTGCTGGTATTTCATATGGTGTGGGTTCAAGTGAAGTTGAAATGGCAGCAGCAAAGCTTATGGCAATTGGCCATGATGGGCAGAGTTCTGATACTTCTGTACCCATCCAGCAGAGTAGCAGCTATGGTTTTTGGGCAAGCAATCAAAGTGATCGCGAGCCATCAGAAATTGAACTGGAATCCATGCATACTCCTAAGGCTGCAAGAACAAATAAATCCCACATAAAAGGATTCAGCTTTGAAGACCATCGCCTTCTGGATGGGAATTGGTTGAAAGAACCAAATGCGGATGTTATTCAGTTGTTCTTAAGGATACTAGCACTCTGTCATACAGCAATTCCAGAGCCAAACGAGGAAACTGGCAGTTTCAATTATGAAGCAGAGTCACCAGATGAAGGTGCTTTCCTTGTTGCGGCAAGAGAATTTGGGTTCGAGTTTTGCAGAAGAACGCAGTCAAGTGTTTCTGTTCGAGAAAAATATACTTCCTCTGGACCTCCAGTTGAAAGGTTAGGACTTAATTTGCTTTACATTGCTTATATGTTTCACTTTTCTGATCATGTTTATCAATAAATTTCCAGAGATTACAAGATTCTTAATCTGTTAGAGTTCAGTAGCCAAAGGAAGCGAATGTCTGTGATCGTGCAGGATGAAGATGGGCAGATTCTTCTTCTGTGCAAGGGTGCAGACAGGTCTGATCTGAATTTCCTTTTTCATTCCTGTTTTTCCTTTCCTTTATGTGAGCCACTGAATTATACAGATATGCACTACAACTAGCTTATGATAACTCCTAGGCCCTAGCATCTAGTCCTGGATGAATCTAAGGCTTTTGAGTGATATAGTAACCATTTTATCACTCTTTTGGTTTTGTTCTGATTTTGTTTTCCTTTCCTTTTCTTGAGGATAACATGTTTTCCGGTGTTTGTCTTTATCTGAAAACACCAACGACCTCTATAAAGAATAGATGATTACACTGACACTCATGACACCAACTATATGCATGGTACAGAGTTATATTTTTGTCAAGGCATCAAATGTATACTTCTTTTTTTTTATTTTATTTTGTAGCATCATATTGGACCGCCTATCAAAAAATGGAAGAGCTTATGAGGAAGATACAGTAAGGCACCTAAATGAATATGGAGAAGCAGGATTGCGAACTTTAGTACTCGCATACAGAAAACTTAACGAGTCTGAGTATTCTGCCTGGAACAGTGAATTTATCAAAGCAAAAACCACTATAGGACCTGAAAGAGAGGCCCTTCTTGAACATGCTGCAGATTTGATGGAGAAAGATCTGATTCTTGTAGGCGCAACTGCTGTAGAAGACAAATTGCAAAAAGGGGTAATTAAGCTTTAAACTGCATTTGGATTTCAGTAGCTTTATGTTTGTTTCTTCATGCACAGCTTGAGTGTTTGTATTCATCTCACTGTTTCATTCTCTTCTCAAAAGGTTCCTGAGTGCATTGATAAACTAGCACAAGCTGGTCTGAAGATATGGGTGCTTACTGGTGACAAGATGGAAACTGCTATAAACATAGGGTATGTTTCTGCATTGAGGAAGTCTTGTTTCCTTGCGCAGTTTGTAGCTCTTTGCATACTGTCTGTAACATGTTTTACCGAATGCTGGATGAAATTTCTTCTCTTGTAGATTTGCATGCAGTCTACTTCGACAGGGCATGAAACAGATCCTCATAACCCTGACCGACTTGGATGTGAACCAAGTATGGAATGTTCTTCTGCTGATCTTGACGTGCTAATGTCTTATTTTTACCATTGGAAAAGTGCACTATTTTCAGGTTTTACCTTTTGTGTGATGACCAATCAGGCTGCGAAAGAGAATATTCTGATGCAGATCACTAATGCTTTGCAAATGATCAAGCTGGAAAAGGATCCCCATGCTGCCTTCGCTTTAATTATTGATGGGAAAACCTTATCTTATGCTTTGGAGGATGATCTTAAGCATCAATTGTTGGCTTTAGCAGTTGATTGTGCCTCTGTCATATGTTGTAGAGTCTCACCAAAGCAGAAAGCCTTGGTAAGATCTGGGAAATGCTTCCATTTGCTCACTATCAGTTTCTGTTATTTGCTTGCTAGTGCCATTATTGTAGAATAAGCAGCTTGTAATCTACCTCTTTCTTTTTGTTGTTTCAGGTGACTAGATTGGTAAAAGAAGGAACAAGAAAGACCACTCTAGCAATTGGGGACGGTGCTAATGATGTTGGGATGATTCAAGAGGCAGATATTGGCATTGGGATTAGTGGTGTAGAAGGAATGCAGGTTGGTAACGTATTTTAGTCGGTTGATTCTCAATTCTCATTTCTTGAAAACTTTATTTCACATTGCAATTGTTCTGATTTATTGATTTTGGCAGCAGTAAAAATGTTCATTATATGTGGTGCAGCAGTTTTTGTTTTAGATGTTTACATTCTCTGTTCATATTTCAACAAGGAAAAAAAATCAAATTGGAAGAAATTATTAGTTGCTTTTCTGTGGTCCATCAAACTTATTCATTTGAGTCACCCTTTTTCATCCTATTTTTGGTCAAACATTTGCTATCCTGACATTTCATATGTTGGTTTTTCCCGGGAGGGCAGGAAATGAAATTTTCAAATAGGTTGCGTTCTCTTAGATCCTCTACTGCTTCATGGATCAAAATTGTAGATAGTTGGTTTGAAATTTGTTAGGCATTCATTCTGTTCACAGGATGATTTTCTTTGGTTTTGCAGGCTGTGATGGCTAGTGACTTCTCTATTGCTCAGTTCCGGTTTTTGGAGCGTCTGCTGGTTGTCCATGGGCACTGGTGCTATAAGAGGATTGCCCAAATGGTTAGTGCTAAAGAATGATTTCATTTGCTAATTTGTTAGAGATGCTGATGTGTTTATATGGCTTGTCTAATTCCTGTTTCTGGAACCTGCTTCAAATTCAGATCTGCTATTTCTTCTATAAGAACATAGCATTTGGTCTGACACTCTTCTATTTCGAGGCATATACTGGCTTTTCTGGGCAGTCGGTCTATGACGATTGGTACATGCTTCTGTTCAATGTCATTCTGACATCATTGCCGGTCATATCACTTGGAGTGTTTGAACAAGATGTTTCTTCCGAAGTTTGCCTGCAGGTTGTTTCTAGATGCCTTTTGTGTTGAGTTTCATTTTTGCTTCAGTTGCAAGGGCTTGCTGCTAAAATCCCACACATTCATTTGTTGGTCCGTCTATATACATGATGACATGTTTCATATGGCTGGGCACCCTTTTGAGACCGATATGATAATACTGGTGCAGATCATGGGACTTCATATGTCACTTTCTTTTCTTCATTGTGGCATCTTAGCAGTTTTGTAACAAATTTCCCAACTTATTTATTACGCCTGCATGTGTTCTTCTTTGCCCTACACCTCCACTAGTTGGCCCAACTTCTGTTTGATGGAAGATACCAGATACTGCCATCTACTATCATTTTATCCTGACAACCCAAAAACAATAGCATCCTAACTTTTTTCTGTTGCTTGGCATAGCTTCTAACTCTATTCATCCACTCTGTGCACAGTTTCCAGCACTCTACCAGCAAGGACCAAGGAATCTGTTCTTCGACTGGTACAGGATACTTGGGTGGATGGCAAATGGTGTATATGCTTCAATTATCATATTCTTTTTGAATATAGGCATCTTAGATGATCAAGCATTTCGTGTGGGAGGTCAGACTGCTGACATGGCAGTTGTAGGGGCAATCATGTTCACCTGCATTATCTGGACTGTTAACTGCCAAATTGCACTCACGATGAGCCATTTCACATGGATTCAGCACCTTTTTGTATGGGGAAGCATCTGCACCTGGTATATCTTTCTTCTCCTTTATGGCATGTCATCGCCAATCATCTCAGGGAATGCCCACCATATCCTTATTGAAGCTTTGGCCCCTTCGCCAATCTATTGGTTAATCACACTACTCATAACTGCTACATGCAATTTCCCCTACCTGGCTCACATCTCCTTCCAAAGATCCTTCAACCCCATGGACCACCACATCATCCAGGAGATCAAGTACTACAGGAAAGATGTAGAGGATCAGCGCATGTGGACAAGGGAATCATCAAAGGCGAGGCAGAAGACGAATATCGGTTTCACAGCAAGAGTGGATGCAAAGATAAGGCATTTGAGAGGGAAATTGCAGAAGAAATATTCGTCAATGGCTGCACAAGGAGGATCATGACATTGGATTGCTAGGTTCAATTCATTCTTACTAGTTGAGTTTTTGAGGTAGTCTAGTTACCTTTTTACTTTGCTCTCCACCCACCCACCCCACCCCACCCCCCCTTTTTAGCTTTGTTTCTCATTCACTTTACATGGGATGATTCAAAGGTCCCATCATATATATCAGCATTCAGGTTTGTATTGTTTGTACAATATTTCACCAAATTCGTTGACGTGCAGATTGTGAAAAGTAGTAAATATATATGTATGGATGTATATATTTCTGCATCGGTGCTGCTCATATGCGACGTATCGCATGTATGGAAACTAACGATATCTATTTTCTTGCCGTTGGATTCTGCGGGATGAACATTGGCCGTCGGATCTTCTGAGGCAACTACGCGAGTAGGAGCGCTCGGAAACTGCAAAGCTGCGAACTCGACCAATGCTTTGGCCAACGTCATCTCCCTCTATTCCCGCTTCTCCCTCTCCCTCCACCCCTGCTTATTCCTCTCCACACCAGACGTGTATATTTCTCTCTCCCTCAATTTTGAAATGCTAATTTCTACACTACTGGGATTCTTAACCATCTTTTATAATTTGTTGGTTGCGAGTACAAAATATTTTGAATTAAAAAATATAAATCTTTACTTAGAATTAAAAAACCTATTGAATCGAAACTAAATTTCTGTTACATCCATGTTACGTAAAGTAGCCAAAATTGAAATGCGTAATTCAAAGACTACAAGATGATCGTTTGAAATAGAAACTTCAATTGCAGGCTTCAGAATTTGCAACTATAATGAACTGAACCCCTTCTAGTTGTATCCAAATCCGGTGATTCTGTATCCATCAAAGCAATGGCCATATCCGAATTTATCTTTACTTCTTCCATCTCCGCCACAAATTTTTCAGGTTTAGTCAATCCAGATATCTACAAAAGCAGAACCTCACTTAAAAATTCTTTTTGGGGTATCTTGAGTCCTACTTGTCCATTCGAAACGCAAACCACAGAACTCCAAATCCACAAAAAAGACTGAGAAGAAAGCCATCACACCTCAATGAGGAGGCAATCAAAGTTGTGCTTGCTATCCGTAATCTGCTACAACGATTTCCAAAAAGGCGACATTGCAACAACCCCAACATGCAATCAGAAATCAAGAAAAGAACCAAAGGTAAATAGACCAGAAGATCGAAAAGAGAAGGATGGACGAGATTTCTAATGTTTTGATTGAAGTATTGGCATGGTTTTTCGCTGGGAAAAATTGCCAGTTGGGTTCTCCACAACGATTGATGGAACAAAGCTGATGTGCATCAGCTAGATCTGCGGGGAAGAAAGACGTCCACAGTGGATTTGCCGGATTTGATTGTCAATGGGTTCCTAGCTAGACATGATGAAGATGGAGGTGGGCATGATTTGGATTGCCTGATAGCGATTAGGAGGATTGCAGGCAACAACTTCCCTCACGATTTACTGGAGTTACATATTTGATTCTTGGTAATTGCAGATTGATATTATCAAATGGTGTCTGGCAACAACTTTCTTTGCAATTTCCTATAGTTACAGATCCAGTCCTGGGCAATTGTATATCAATAATAATGGTGGGTGTGAGAGAGGGTTCGTGCGGCTGATGACCATCGAAACTTGAAGGGGAGAGAGAGGACGAAGACGTTCGTCTTTAATGATATCCAGTACTTGCCTCAGATGATCCAACGGCCAACGTTCATCACGCAGAATCCAACGGTGAGAAAATAGATATCGTTAGTCTCCATACATGCGATACGTCGCATATGAGTAGCACCGTTTCTGCATTGCTGTTTGAGTGTTTTCATAATTTTTATTCTGGTCAATTGTACACCGTACAATATTATTTGAGTGCCGTTAAGACCGAACCGGAGTGCTCGGTTTGACCGCGAATCAGGCAAGAGATGGCCTGGTTTGGGCGAGTGCAGAACCTGACGAAACAAGATGGGGACTAAACAAATTGCGTTTTGGTTCCCTTTGAAGTAACGACTACCAACGGAGTCAATTCCAAAAATTACAGCACATTTATAAAAATGACAAACGTGGTGGAGTTCGTTTTCATCATCTTTTATAATATGATAATAACTCCTTGCGTTTTACCAACATATCCTTGGTTAACTCGGGTGAACCTCAATATCCATTCACGTAGGTAAAATCTCCACCGTCCAATACACTGTTGTATTTTGAATTGGGTAGCCTCGATGCGAAATGTATAATCCCATCCAAACTCTCCCGCCTCCTCTCTCTTGCTTGCCTCCCTCCCTCGCTTATGCACGCAAGCTTTAACATCTCTCTCTCTCTCTCCAGCGGAACTGCCGAACAAAGCCTCCCTCTCCATTACCGAATCCCTACGCGTTGTCTCGCTCCCCTCCAGTGGAGCTAGGGTTCTTTGTCGCCGCAAATCGTCTTCCTCTCATAGTTGCTCCCTTCTGCATCTTCCAGCTCCATCTTCCATTTGCTATTATTCTGTGCTGTCCATCACATATATCTGTAGGCTGTTTTGATTCAATTTTTTTTGTAATTGTATTTCTAAGTAATTTTCTCTTTGATATATCATATGAATGTTTGGTTTCGGTTCAAAATTATTTTCTTGTTCTAACCTAAAGGTAGTATTTTTTTCAATGTCACTTACAAATTTTTCAAATATGAGGTGCGACAGTTTAAAAGATGATCTAGAGTCAGACATCTTAAGTCCACGTATGAGTACAAAAGACAACATAAAGTAGGAAGTCTAAATATCAAATGGCAGTGTATAAGACGACCTGAAATAGAACGTTTGAATATCGAATAACAGTGCATAAAAAGACCTAAAATAGGACGTCTGAATATCGATGGCAGTGCATAAGATGACCTAAAATAGGACATCTAAACATAAGATATTCTATATAAACTATTAAGAAGCTTTTATATATGATCTATTTATGTTATTTGAGATTGATTAGGTTAGACTTTTATATAATTATTGATTTTTATCTTGTTATTCTATACAAAATATGGAATTAATTAGTTATAATTTTTAATATACCGAATGCATAAATGAAACTTGTGGGATGATTAGTTATTATTAGCATGTTATTATGGACATAATCTAACTAAATTTACACCTTCATATGATAAATTTGGAGGATGCTGATCTTTAACTCTATTTCTTTGGGTCGGTATGGTGCAATGTGTTAACTTGTGTTGTTCATAAGTTGTGTCATCTGACGCGTCTTTAATATTGTTTGAACATGTACATCTACAGGCTACAGACTCATCGCCTTCTTCAAGGATTATGTCTTTCAGTATAGGAACTCTAGGGATGAACAGCGCAAAGCCACATTGCAGGCACTAGAAGAATAGGCAGTGAAATCCCGATGGATAGTAACATGACTCCAACACCTCAACAGCAAGTGAGTTGCAATTATATCAAAATATTTGTAGACAACGGGAACAGTGGTTTAGAGCGCTAGGCATACAGTGATACTAGAGTTGGGGTTGAGTTTGACATATCACAAGCCTCTACTGAAATTATGCCCAAGATTGGTATGGAGTTTGTAACTAAAAAAGATGCATTTGACTTCTACAATAGGTAGGCAAAGTTTTGTGGCTTTGATATTTAGTGGAGTTAAGCAAAGAAGTTGAAATCATGAGAAGTATATTGAAGGTATATACAGTGCTATAAAGCGGGTTTGAGAAAACAATTAAAGAAAACACCAAAGAAGTGAAGATATGCTGAGAAAGAGGTTACAAGGTGCAACTGCAAAGCATATCCATTGGTCACCAAACTTGCTGGATCTCCATATTTCAAAGTGGCACAATTCAATCCATCACATTACCATAGACTTGTTTCGCTTAAAAAATCTATTTTACTACGCTCATACAGGAATGTACCGGCTGTCCAGTTAGATATGGTGCATGGGATGAGAAGTGCTGGGAATGGAGTGACAAAATCCATTGAGTTCATGCATGATACCCAAACCCAAGTAGGACCTATACATGTGCACTTGACATGTGAATATGATTTATGTATTATTTAATTAATTTATGAATGGTTTCAATGATATATTGAATTTATAGCTATTGGTTAAGGATGGTAATTAAATTAAATTAATCATTAAAGCCCAATGTAGGTCAATATGACTTAAGTGGCCTAATGAAGATTAGAAAATATGAATGTGCAATGAATAATTATTTCATTTATTATGATTTAATTAATGGATATTATGATTATAATTATGAATTTGAAGTGATAAATGTTAGAAAATTCCTAATTTAATGTCTATAAGGCGAAATGAGATGAAATTTAAAAGGTAAACATATGATTATGTGCCTAATCTTATGGTTAGATTGAATTATGAAAATTATGAGGATGATAAATTATTTATTTTCATCCAAATCTAAAAGCTAAACTAAAATAGTCATAACTTATGATAGCAAGATCATTTTGAGATGCAATTTGACATGAACGGGTAAAACGATATGATGAATATTATAAAAGGATTTGTTTAAGCTCATTACCATCGAAAAATGCTGAATCACAAGAGGACGAAAGGCATTGACTTTTGTCCCATGAAGTAATTCACCCATCAATGAAAAAGAAAGTGTGTTAATAAAGGGATTAATGGCTCTAATGAGGTGTCCGAAGAGGGTAATTTTAAGTTGATTTTATGATTTAATTTAAATGCTAAAAATTCATGAATTATCTAAGTGATAAATGCATGATTTAAAGGCTAAGCTATGTAGCCTCAAGAGGCATGGGAGGTGGCATGCAAAGGGGACGTGCAAGGGGATTTTGCATGGATTTTGGATTTTTCAAAAATGCCAAAATCACATGTATATGGTATATATGAATAGGGGATAGATTTTGTGGCATAAAATGCCAAAAATCCATGGCATATGGACGTGCCCAATAATGGACAGCAATATGGCCTAAACTAGGCTAGTTTTTGATAATTATGAAATATGATAAATAGTGATTTTGCTTAGGTAAGATGTTGCCAACACATCAAGGGATAAGGAACCCATAAATTACCCTCGTGGCAAAAGTGGGCCCCAAAAATCAGAAATATACATATGAAAGAGGGCAAAGTGGACGTTCCATTTGGGGCAAATCAAAGGAGAAAAAAATTCTCTAAGTGAGCAGCAGCAAGGACGTCTAAGTAAGAAGGAGAAAGGAAGAAAAAAAATAAGAAAAAAAAGGAAGAAAAGAGGAAAGTTGAGATAGTTAGAGTAACATCTCTCTAATTTAAGTAAGTATTGAATTGAGTTTCAATTCATTAAATCTCAAGCATTTTAGCTTCATTTATGGTCATGAATTTGATCCATAATAAACCCTTATATGATAAATTATAATACTAGTTCATTCAATTTATGTAAAAAGTTAAATAGAAACAAAAATGATGCTAGTTAATTTAAAATTCAATTTATTCATTACATTAGGGTGTGTCTGGTTTCATGTAGCTGAAAAAACCATGTATTAATTGTTGTTAGACATGCATCATGGTCGTAGGCCAGTTGGAAACGCAAGTTGGCGTCCACGCCTAACGTCGGGTTTCGAAATCTCCTCCTTGCAACTAGCATCCAGCCGTGAGCAGCGGACTCCTACTCAACAAAAATAAAAAATAAAAAAAATAAAATTCGCTGTGACATTATCATCTCCTTCATGATCATCAAAATGAGCCGGCATAATTGATGCATGCGTAGGTTCAACTCGCGCTGACGGCTAGGCTACGCATTCTTGAGTAGGTTGTATGGCACCCACGGCCAACTTAAGTGGTCGGAAGACTACTCAATGATATGACATTTTTTGCTCCAGCCCCCTTATATTGAAATTTTTCTTATTTTTATGTAAGTTTTTTGGTATTCCTAACACCGGCTTAACATCATTTGTTTACATAAGAGACAAAGTTTGATTCAGATTAAATATGTCAATAAGCTAAATTTGCTAAAAAAAAATGTGTAGATCCATTCCCATATGCATTACAATATAATAATATTTTATACAATAATTTATTCACATAGTAATAATATTTTTAATAATTTAGATATTGAAAATATTACTTAAAATTTATTTTTAGTACTAAATTATTTTATTATATTGATTATACATATTTATAGATGAGGCCCACTGTACAATACTAGTAAACAAATAAGAAGTTTTATATAATAATATAAATGATACTAAATATAATAGACTGAGTAAATGTTTTATCAACCATCAAAATTTAGAAAATGTACAAGCTTGCTTCTATGGAATCCTTTTTTATGGAACTTTCTTTATTTTTAAGATCTTAATGGCTGATAAAAATTCACTTTATCTATTATATTCAGTATTATTACTATTATTGTGAAAATTCTTTTATTTGTTTAGCATCGATGTATATGGGTCTCATCTATAAGTGTGCAAAAATTAACATAATAAATTGATTTAGTATTAAATGTCAAGTAATATTTTCAACATTTAAACTTTGTAAAATGTCATTACTGTGGATAAAATAATCTTATAAAGTATTATTACATTTTAATATATATGCGAATTGATATAAGTATTTTCCTTAATTTACGTATGAACTTATTTATTTTTAAGTAAATGTGGTCTATGCACATACTTGATTTGGATAAACTTAGTATTTTAGTTAAACAAATAATATTAAATATAATCAAATGATTAAATTTTCTATTAATCATCAATATTAGAAAATAAATGAAGTTAGATGAAATAACTTTTAAGTGACCCACGTACCCATACATATATAATGATAGCAACTGGAGTGGTTTTGGCATCAGCAAAATCCGTGTATAAGTGGGATATTTTAATCTCATCAGCTAAGCCATGAAAAACTCGGCCGTTTCCGGATTAGATGTGCATTTTTGTGAAATATCCCACCAGCTCAGTCATGTCAAACTCGGCCGTTCCTGCATTAGGTGTGCATTTTTGTGAGGCTAAACTTGTTGCAGCCCATCAAATCACGCGACTAAGCCGATAGAATTCACTAGAACTTAGTTAATTTCGTCTGCTCAATACGATGAACCTGAGTTGCATTGAAGTTTGAGTGTAACCAATTATAGAATTTATTTTTTTATTTCTTGAATTTTTTATACAAAATTATTAATTAAGATATATTTGACTTATAAATTAAAGGTATGTTCGGGAATGTATAAAACTTTTAATGAAAAGTTTTAGAGAATAAAAATTATCAGATGATATAATATAATATAGATAATGATGAAGAATAAAATAGATAAAGTTAAAATAAATAAGTTAGTCGTGTAAGCAGTTGTGTAGAAATAATTGAAAAGTAAGGGTGGTTGTATAGGAAAATGTGAAAAAATAATTAAAAAATAAAATAATTATGAAAAATAAAAAATTTTAAATTAAAAAATTTTAACTTAACATTTCGTATCTATTGTCAAACCCACCCTAAGTTTTATTACTTTTAAATATATATATTTTTTAATTCAATGAACCTGAGTTGCATTGAAGTTTAAGTTTAATGGAGTATAGAATTTTATTTTTTTATTTTTCGAATGTTTTTGATAAAACTGTTAATTGAGATATATTTAACTTATATATTAATTTCATTACTATTAAATATATTTTTTTATTTAAAAATAAAACATTTCAGCCAACCGGTTGCTGGCGAAGTTGGTCATGACATTGGCAAAGGTGCCAAGACATCTTGTAATCAACACTCACTAAGTGTAGGTTTGTAATTTGTTGTATTTGTCCTCATTTAATTAAGGTCATTGTGCAATATTTTCAACATTTAAATCTTGTAAAATGTTTCATTTAATTAAGGTCGTTGTGCAATATTTTCAACATTTAAACCTTGTAAAATGTTTCATTTAATTAAGGTCATTGTGCAATATTTTCAACATTTAAACCTTGTAAAATGTTTCATTTAATTAAGGTCATTGTGTAATATTTTCAACATTTAAACCTTGTAAAATGTAATTGCAGTGAATAAAATAATTTTATAAAATATTATTATATTTTAATATATAAGGGGATTGATATGAGAATTTTTCTTAATTTACATATGAACTTATTTATTTTTAAATAAATGTAACCTATATACATACTTGATTTGGATGAAACTTAGTTTTTAGTTAAACAAATAATATTAAATATAATAAATGGATTAAATTTTATATCAATCATCAATATTAAAAAATAAATGAAGTCAGATGAAATCACTTTTATGTGACCCGCATACCCCATACACATATGATGATAGAAAATAATTATGAAGAATGAAAAATTGTAGATTAAAAAATTTTAACTTGATATTTTATAGCTATCATCAAACACACCTTAAGTTTTATTACTTTTAAATATATATATATATATTTTTTAATTTAATGATCCTGAGTTGCATTGAAGTTTGAGTATAACCGAGTATGGAATTTATTTTTTTTTCATTTTTTTCATTTTTTTATAAAACTATTATTCGAGATATATTTAATTTATATATTAAATTTTATCACTTTTAAATATATATTTTTTAATTTAAAAATAAAACATTTGGTGATGACATTGGCAAAGGTGCCAAGACATCTTGTAATCAACACTAAGTGTAGGTTTGTAATTTGTTGTATTTGTTCTTCCTTAGTATAAGAGTATTTATAAGATGTCTCTTTAGAGTTGTAAATGTTGTTAGTTTGTAATATTAGTATGTTATAATATATATAACATTAATAAAAAAATAAAAACATTTTAATCATTCAAAAGTCTTATTTTTAAAAAATCAGTATATACAAATATATTCAAAAAAGTAAAACTTGATTTATAAATTAAAGATACTTAGATTAATGATCATATTAAAAATGTTCAAAAAAATAAAATTTAAGGCAATATTGCCTTAAATTTTTAAAGCAGCCAAGTGTATTGAAACGTAACTCCTATTGATTGGCACCAATATAATTCATTACGATTCATGAAACATGTTACCTCCATTAATTCTTTCTTAATATCAGTTTCATAATAGGTTCTAATCCTCTAGTACATATTTGGTAGATTTTGGAACCAATATTAGGAAATGTTTCTATTGAATTATTATTTAGCAAATAATGGACTCTGATTTAATGCACCTTAATGCATTAAAATTTCAATATATTAGGGTGGAAAATCTAATTTTCATATTTTTAAAAATTTTTTTCGTAAGATTGTTAATGTAGATATATTTTACTAATATATTAATTTTTATTATTTTTCGAGATATATAAATATATATTTTTGATTTTTTAAAAACAGAGGTGTTTTAGTCACTTACACATGACTAAAGTACTTTTTTTTTAAAAAATAAATAAAAAATATACACATATTAAAAAAAGTAAAATTTGACTTATAAATTGAATTCACGTAGATCAATAATAAAAAAATTTAAAAATATATAAAAATGAAGTTTTGCACCCTAACACCTTGAAATTTCAATTATTCGGGTGCATTGAATTAGAGCCCATGAATAATTATATAATATAACTATGAATGAATTTAAATATTTTCATATAATTTAAAATATTCCTAAATAGGTATAACCCACCCAAAATTATGATAATAATATTTTTGAAACCTACTAAAATAAATTATTTTCAATAAAATAAGTGAATTAAATATTAATTTAATCATTAAAGTGACCAGAAATGAATTAATAACATTGTTATTGAAGACTTCAATAATATCCACATCACCGATGTATTTGTACATAATTTTAGTATACTTAAAATTTAAAATCATAAATATAAATAAATAATCATTTACGTGAAATCTAAGGATTGGATTAAAATTACTAAGAATAAATTTTGAATTGATCTTAGTTTTAAATACAGGACGTGTTTATTTATCCAAATTTTTTAGGGCAAGTTTGTCAATATAGAAAACTTTTTAAATTAAAACTTTTAAAGATAAAGCTTTTGGCTTTTTACATTTGTCATATTCTTAATAAATTCTTCATATATTCTAATATAATTACCTTATGTTTTAATCTTTTTTACATAACTACACATACCTCTAACTTATATATTTTAAATTTATTTTTTATTATTACCCCTGTTATATTATATTATTTTTTAATTTTAAAAACTTTTATACCAAAATTTTTTTATTAAAATGTTATCACTTCCCAAATATATCTTTAATTCAAAACTTTTTACTTTATAAGACTACTCTATTTTTTTAATAATTTCTTCATTTCTTTGTATATAACTTTCTCCTATATTTATTCTAATTTTATTTTCTTTACTTCTCGTCATTACCTTGATTATATGACATTATTTTATTATATTTCAAAAACTTTCACGTGATAACCTTTTGATACAAAAGATTTATCACTTCCTAAAGGAAAATACACCTGTAATGTATTATCTTAATTTTAAAGTGCAGATTAGGTTGACGATAGTGTACGCATGTATCTGATTTGAAATATGCGTAGCCATTACCGTAAAAATGAGGCTCATATCTATTAAAAGGTTTAAATTTTACCTTTGAATGCCATATGTATTCAGCCTATTTTATTTTTCTTTGATTATTTTAATGAATTATGATTAATTAGCGGGTTTGGGTCTTGGATTATAACTTACAAAAGCATAAGTCGGTTTTAGATCCTTTCCCCGTTCCACCCCACAAATCAATCCCCCTAATTTTGCCGCCTACGGGTTCGGTCCCCCAACGCCTGCTAGGGCTTTTTCTTCAATCCCTTTCCTGGCCATGGCCATGGCAAAATCGATGGGTTCGACTCTGCAACCATGACCGCCCGGCACACGCTGCCTGTGTCTCATCTGCACGAATCTCTGTTTTCTTGGAAGAAATATCAACCCTCCCTCTCTCTCTCTTACCTTGAAACCGTCGCGCAACCCCGTTTGTCTGGCGAATCGATAAGGCAAGTGGATCTTGCTCCAACACTTCTTTGCTGCTGAATTGGTGTGTTCCCAGCTCGGTTTGCTGCCGCAGTAGCTTCGAACTTCAATGCGGTCAGCTCCGAATGCTCAATGCATAGGCGACTTGATTGGCTCGGGTTGGTTTGTACTCTATAATTGTTTTTTGAAACTCTTAACAATCTGAAATTCAATCACCTAAACGCAACTTTCAGGGGGATGTATGACATATGAATTATTACCAACAACTTTCAACAGACTTGAACTAGTTTGAAAGATTTGGCAAAAAATCCAATTTCGCCATTTCTTCACAAACCGTGTTTAATCCGAAGAAACCAACTTTGAAGTTTAAATAAATTACGTGAACAACTATATGACATCTCTCGATTTCGTATTGATTTGAAAGGGAAAATACAAGATTTATTTTGCTTAATCCATTGTTCTGTAGTTGTTTTCCAGCAATTGCTAAGCAGGACAATCGCACTTATTGCGTTTTTCTCTTGAAAGTTTGTAATGGAGTTTTCATTTTTGTTTTTTTTTTTTAAATATCTAACCTTCGAACATTGTGCAGTTTTGCACACACCCCCAGAAAAAAAATTAAGAGGAGGTGATAGGTTCCTACATCCGTACTCTGTCTGAATGAATATCGTTTAAGCAAATCGATTTTATTGCAATCTCAATAAAGTCAACATTTTATAAATTTTCACATGAAATCAACATTTTATTAGGGAAGTAGATGATACTGTTTTCAGCTTGCAGTTTTATTGCGAGAGGGAAAAACAATAATATCTTCAATAAATTTTTTTTGATAAAATATCTTCAGTAAAATTGATACAGTGATGAGTTGTAATTCACTTTTTGATTTTTGGGCACAGGTAAATTCATGTGTGTTATTTTGAGATTTTGAGATTTTTGGGCACAGGTAAATATCTAGGAGTGTGTGCTTGTTAATATGAATCATGTAACAGGTAGATGCAAAGATGAAACTACTTCCAGATGCTTTGCTATCTTTGTAATTATTTTTAATCCCCTGATTATATGAGGAAAAATTAATGAATTCTAATAATATCTCTTGTTAGACCAATATCTAGGAGTGTCATTAATATGATTATGAGTAATGTAGTTGCTTGGTTATCTTTGTAGTTATTTTTAATCAGGGATTAGTTAGGGAACAATTAATGAATTTTACTAATATCTCTTGTTGGACCAATTTAGGGAGTATGCTTGACATGAATTTGAGGAAAGTAGATAATCTGGTTTTATCAATTATTTATTAGGGAACTTATTTTGTAATAATATTTTTGGATTGATCAATTATCTATTAGGATAATTATTTAGCAACAATATTTTGATTAATAGATAATGAAAACTAACACAAATTACTATATATTTTGTAGTTTATGGTATTTATAGGGTCGTTTAATTTTGATGGTAACTATTTAATGGGACTACATTTATACGTACTCCTTGTACCCAACAGGGCTGATGTACCAATTTTATGCATATAATTTGCACCAAAAAAAAAAAAAAAACTGTCAGTGACCATCATGGCAGTAACGGTAATGTAGAATTTATGAAAAATTTAATGGCAATTTCTTTGGTCATTATTTCGATTGTAGTTCATGCTGGTCTATGGCTGCGGGATCCCATAAAAACAGTCCCCATTCTGATCATTTTATGGATCCTATTATATATAATATTGAGAAATGATCTTGTTAGCCTGGGTTAAGTAAATGATTTACTTAGCCACCTCAGAAACCCATTTAAAACACTTTTTTTTTTTTCTTTTTTCTTCATGCACTTGTTTATCTAAGCTTATTTAATATATAAAGTAAGTTTTATTATTTTTGGATTGTGTATATATTTTTTCTGATATTTGTAAACATAGGGGTGTGTAATATCATTAAAAATGACATATGCATATCCAAAAATAGTAAACTTGGTTTATTTGTTAAATATACTTAGATTAATAAGTGTATGAAGAAAAAAGTAAAACAAAGTGTTATAAATGAGTTTTTTGAGGTGGACTAAGTGAGACATTTGCTTAGCTCGGACTAATAGGATCATTCCTCATTAAAAAAAATCTTATCATGTCTGACTTAAACGCGTGAAAGTTATTCTAATTCATTTTTATAGTTGAAGATCTTTATATTTAACAGTCTAGATAATAAATATGATATGATACATGATGTATATTTTACCAAAGTGATTACAACCTTTAAAATTCGTAAATCAGAGTTTTCTAGGATCTTTACCATTTGAAAATCTTTTTCAGTGATGAAATAAATAATAGTTAAATAACTTTAATGCTTGGATCCTTCCAAAAGGCATTGTGGGGCCTAATATTGAAAGTGAGTCCCACATAAGGGTGAGATCCTTGACCTCACACAACCTGCTTCTTTTTGCTACATGTCTGAACTGAAATGGGAAAACTATGGCTTAGATCCATCTGATAAACCTTCTAGGGTTTTGAAAAGGATCTCACATGCATGGATGCAATAATATATCTCACCCAAGCCAATTTATTTCAGCCAAGCTGCTCCCTTTAGGCCACCACTGAAATAAAGCGGCACAACTTCATATGTGATTATGTCTAACTCAGCTTGTCTGTTATTCTCTCTTGTGGTTGTTTTTGCATTGTGTTATTGTAACTAACTTGCTCGGTGCAGTAATATCGAAACGATAATGCGTTGCCGTCATGAGAGGGTAGCTGGTCCTGCTGTATTGCAGTTGAGAAAATGGAGTGACTTGCAAGTTGAACTCAACATTTCTGAATTTTGTGAAATTTTTTTATCTCCAACGAGGGAGCTATTGCTGTTGCTTTCCTATCAATGTGAAGCTTTGTTACTTCCACTGACAGCTGGTATGCCGTAGCTGCTTTTGCCTCTTTTCCTCTCACTTTGACATCTTTTCTTTATTCCTTTCAGTTTCATTCTATTTCTTCAGGGAAAATATCTCCGTCTACCTCAGAAAATGGAGTTGATACTGGAAGATCCTGTTTTGAACATGTTCCATTGCCAAGTACTTCATCTTTCTGTTCAATTGAACAGACAAACTCAAGCATTCGAGGTCCAACGTATGTTAAGCCATCCTATGAACCTGTACATTATTCACCAAAAGTTTCTGTTCCACATGGATATTGTTCAACGCAAAAGCAGTGCCCTGCTATTTTTGATGTAAAATCATTAACCTGGGGTCATTGTGGAGATGGATATGATCAAAATTTTTTCAAGGAACTTCTTGTTGTCTCTGGTAGTTGTGGTGTTTTTATCCACTGTTTTCGTGATTGGGATGAAAACAATGAAACAATCAAATCAGCACCTGTGGATGGGCTTGTGGAAGGGAAGTGGGTGAATTGGGGGCCTTCTGCAGCTTCCACAGACAATCTGCAGGCAAGAGAACACCTCAGTTTTTCGTCAGAAGGTTTAGAAAGCTTCTCTGGTGTGAAGCCAGTGGCTGGAACAGAAGCACATTGTGACTTTTCAGATAGCTGTTTCACAGTGAAATGTTGGTTGAAAAGTTTTCTTGTTGCAATTGAAACTACAGAATCAGAGAATAATTTGATGACCAAGTTCCCTGTGAAGCCTTCATTACCTCGTTCGGCAGTAGTAGTTTCATTTGCCGTTAATTTTAGTACTCCTATATTCTCAGATTTTCTTTCTTGTGCAAATCCCGTATCAAAAGCCAATAAGGAAGATACAGCATGGGGAAAAGTGACTGATCATTCACTGTATCCTTTCACATGTTCGCGCCTGTTTTCAAACTCATCACACCGTTTAATTGGTTTGGTTATGACATTACCGGAACATGTACCAAGTGGTGATACTCAGGCTGCCAGCTGCAAGGCAAGCAAGGTTGTAGTTGTGGTTGCTGTGGTACACCGATGGGGAATTCAGTGGCTTTTTCCAGTTTGCCTCCCTGACTATTCTTCAGAATTGGGCCCAAAATTTCAATGGACTGATTTCAAATATTCTGAAAACTATCTGCTTTGTCTCAGTAGTTTAGGCTTGGTCTTAGCTTGGGGTTTGACAACTGGGAAGTTGGTTGCTCGTCTTGATATCTTACAATGCTGTGGGATGAATGCAAGTTTGAAGTTTGCACAGACGCATTCGATGCGGTGTGCTTCAGCTTATGATGTTTCTGACATACCAGTTGATCAGAGGAAAGAAGTCCATGGGAAGATGATCCAACTTGTTGATTACTACTACTTGGCTAAAGGAATCTTCAAAAAGTTAATGGTGCCTTTTAATTGCTCTCTGTTTGCAGCTGTTGATGATTATGGAATAGTTTATTTGTTTTGTGAAGATGATTTTGTTTGTGAAGAAAATGATCGGGCTAATAAATTATCTCATTTTTATCATGGGTATGGCACATTTACCGGATGGACTGTTGCAGCTTCTGATATAGGTACAGTATTTTCTGATCCATCAAGACCGCAATGTTCGAATATTTTGGTTAGGGGAAATGATAGACTCTCATTGACAGGCTACAGTTATGATTTGAAACCTTTGGAGGAGGTCAGACATCATGTGCAGAGACACAGAGTCCAGTCTGAAATCATTTTGAGTGGCGGTTCAAAAAAACCGGGTGTTCATGTCACCTCAACTGATATTTCTTCCATTCATATTCGTAGACTGCTTCTTCCTGTGTATCGTTTTGACAGAAAAGATTCTATTTTTTTCTCATCCTTTGGAATCACTCGACTGGCAAATAAGTGTGATGCTAACAATCAGCAGGTTTTTAAAATTGTTCATACCCCCTTAACTATGCCATCCTCAGTTCTTGATGATGGAGGCTTGCAATCATTCAAGTGCTCTGGAGTGCGCTGCCTTCATGAGCAGGAGACTGTCTTTCCTGGGCAAGCCATTGGTTTTTCATTTCAAGGAAGTTTCTATTTGGCAACACAAGATGGTCTTTTCATTGTTCTTCCTGCAGTTTCAATTTCATCAAGCGTGCTGTCGGGAGAATCATTTGGATATTGGCAACCAATTCTTAATTCATTCAGTGGAAATCAAATGAGGAACTTTTTGGAAGCTACGTATTACAGGGAACAATGGCCGCCTTGGAAATTGGAGGTTTTGGATAGGACCATTTTGTATGAAAGCCCTGAAGAAGCTGATCGCTTATGTTTGGAAAATGGTTAGTGTTTTACAATATATATATTTTTTTTCGGGGGTTTTTGTTTCATATCTTGGTTATCATGGTGGAGTGTAAAATATTACAGGAAATCGTGCTGGAAATATGCAAGGAAAACATTATGTTGATGATGGGATACAAATATAGCATGAAGAAAACAAATGTTATGAATTGCTTCTATTGTGCAATGTAACATTTCTGAGGCTTATGCAAGCAAGACTGCAAGAGGTGTTAGTAAATTCATTTAGGAACTGACCTAAAATTTGAAACTCACATCATGATGAATGCTATATAATCCATAAGGTTAACATATAAGATTTACATTGCATTTGTAAATGGGGGAAGGTGGTGGAAAATAGGGAGGAAAAAACAAATTTGGAAAGTGAAAGAAAAGAGGAAGAGGGAGTGATGTGATGCGATGTGAGGGGTAACGATTTTATATAACGTTAATAAATATGAGGAATAAAGTCCAGAAAGTATATTATAATGAAAAAGAAGTAGCTCAAGTAATCTATCACACTGGAAGGGATGGATCTTTCTCTACTATGAAATCCATCGACAGGGTTTTATTTCTTTCTGCATAGTTTTAAAATTGATAAAAGGTTAGATTTATGTATTTGTTTCATTTAGGGCTTTATTCATTTGCACTTACATTAAGGTTTTATTATGAATAAGAATTTTCTATGAATGGGGTAGGATTGTATAAGGTTCTGATATCATGTTGATGATTTTAAAGAAAATTGAATTTTGCTTTATTTGCCACTTCTCTTTACTTCTTGAGTCTATTTCATCTTACCTAAAGTCATCTAATTCTCTTTATTTGGGTTTTATTTATATGCACTTAGATTAACATTTTATTTTGCGGGAATATTTCGTAAATAGTAGGGGTGCAATGTGGACAGGTTTTACCTGATGTAACTAGGACCCAGCCCTATCTTAGAATCCTATATTCTCGGGTGCAAGCTGGGTCCAAGTAGTTTGGGCCGGGTTGAAATGTAAGTGTAATTTAACTATGCACTTGGTCCTTTTTTCTTTGCTTATTCTTTTACATTCATTTTGATTTATTCTTTCTTGTCTTTTTGTCTTTTGGAAGAGAGATTGTCCTGAATTTAAGAAAAGGAGAGGGTAGAATTGAATTTCTATATTATAAAAAAACTGAGTGGATAGATGGTGTTGGTAGGATGCTTGACACTTCTGTTGTTGAGGCACTGAACTGAAGGGCAAGGCATCTGTGCAGTTTCAAGCTTGCCATTTCGAACAAAAATTGACTTCGATGAGGACGTAATGACTGGATCTCCCATGTAGTTTCTATCAGCAGCAGCAGCAGCAGCAACAAGGGATGTTAACCTTTTTGAGGGAAAATCGTTGGAAGGAGTTGGCGCTTGCTTCATTAGGAGGAATGTCTAGATTCCACCTTCCATTTCCCCCCAACTGCAAAGTCAAAGCCAACTGATGCTTTTTGGAAGATAAGGAGGGAGATTGAAAAAGGCTTTTGGGAGTAGAAAAAGATGAGCTTGACTCACTTCTTCTTGTAAAGTTCGTTTGAGGATATCTGTGTACAAGACAAGTTTCAATACCTTGAAGAGGAATGGAGTAGTAGGTGATGGGTGACTGATACCAAAGCCAATTGGAAATGAGAGGGATTTTCTGACTGATGGTAGAAGTGCATTCCTGTGATGATTGCGAGGGTGGTGGCATCCTGTCTAGTGGCTGTCTAGACACTGGTTGTGAGTCTGAGAGAGGTGATTTTAGTGAGGTTATGCTAGAGTGGGAGTTGAGCATTGGAATATGATGGAGGGATCAGAGTTTTGGTAGAGTGAGGAAGAGGGGAAGAAGCAGAGCTCCAGTGCCTGAACTGCCAGGGATGATGAGCTTGCATTGGTGATGGAGTGTTGGAAGCAAGGGAGATCAAGACTCGAGAGGGACAAGGCTGGAAGTGCTAAAAGCTGCAATTGTAGAAGAGGGGGATAAAATTTTAGATAATGGACAAAATTGTGAATAGATTTTTTGTTGTTAGGTTTTTCCTGGGTTCGGTTGGAGCTGACCTGAACTTGACACTGGTTCATTTTAAGTTGGGTTGAAGCCAGGCCCAAATTCAAAAAAGCCTTTATATCCTTTATATTTAAACTGAAAACCTGGGTTTTCTAGGTCAGACCAGGTGGATTTAGGTGCAACTCGCAGGAGTTGCACCCCTAAATTAAATAGAGCAGTGTTCCATAAGGCTCTTGTATTATGTTGATGGTTTGAGAGGAAAGTGATCTTTGATTTCTTTACTTTTCCTTAATTTATGAGACTACTACATCTTTCCAAAATTCAACTAATTCTCTTCCTTTCCTTCTCATTCCACTGACACATTCTTTGTTCTAATTTCTTCCCCTTCCCATTCTAAATCATAACACAATCAAAATTCAGGTCACAATGATCTGTGAAACATTTATAGTGCGCTTTCTATGGTCATCATTATTTTTATGCAAAGTCCACCCTGATGGAATTACTAGTTAATAATTTCGTCTGAAGTTTCTTCATCATGGAAAATTAATTGAACAGCATTCTATCACAAGACAGTTAGGCAATGGCAATTGTGTATGGAACCATCGATAGTGTACTGCTTCTCATGGTTAGCACTGGTGTCTGTTGAGGCAACATGATTTTGAATAGAGGCAAAATATGAAGTGAATTTCATGTTGATTGGACATTGTAATTTCATTCTTTCCTACAAATGATAACGTGCTTTTCCAAGTGGTAGCTTTCTACACCAAACAATTTTCCTTTACTATATTGGTGGGTTGCATTTAGCTTGTGTGACCACCCACTGGAGCTTATGCGACAAGTAATCCCTGGATTAACACCAGGGATCCTATGGAAGCTGTGCTGTATGGCAGGTCATGTGAAAACCATGATTATCTATAGGCATCTGAGGGAACGTTTGGGAATGTAAAAGTTGGTAAAATTTTGGATGGGGTGGGTAAGGAAATATTTTGGAATTGTGTGATTGATATGAAACAGTAAAGTTTGAAAAAATAAGGTGGTTGAAAGAAAAAATGATTGGAATATTGGGGTAAAGTTAGAAAAATAGGGTTGTTGGGTTGTTAAACATTTGTGTGATAATTTCTATACCATGCTTTCCTATGCCATCCCATGTTGCCTCATTCCCAACGTCCCTTAGCTTGATGAAAACAGGTGGGTAGTAGTTGACTATTTGACTGTGAATATTAAAACATAAAATTATCAATCGCACATGATCGTTATTGTTTATCAGCCCCTGGGTTCGTGAGTGTGGGGACATTGGCTGATTTAGTGTATTGTGAAAGTTATCTCCCTTTTGCAGGATCAAGTACATTTCTGAATTGCAGCCAAGTGCTTTTGTTGATCTTGCAAAATTTGATGTACTTTTATTTTTCTGCTTATTTGGTTTTGTCATTCATAGTTGTAAATCCCATCCATAACCATGTACCGGCATGTGTCACATTGTGTGTATGAGCCTAAGGTTCCCTTCAGCTGTTCAACAGGCTCTGTTATGCAGATATCATGACATAGGAGTAAACCTTTCATTTACTGGTTGTGGACATCAGCATGTTGAAATTATTGAAACCAGGATGAGTTTATTGTCTGTGTTGTCTACCTAAATAGGATTTATTTTCTCGACTTCAAATTTTAGGATTATTGCAAACTGATGGGAAAGGTGAAATTCAAACATGAATGTCTGTGTATGTGGATCACTTTGATGGTGTATGGCTTTCAACTGATGTGAAATTTCGCAACCATTAAAAGAAGTGATTCCCATTTATCATTTTTGAGCTTTTACAAATATGAAAAGTTTTCCTAGAATGGGCTGTCAGAGGTTTCTATGAAAAAGATTTTGAAGCAATGTTTAGAAAACCAAACAGGCCGGGGCAGTTGGAATATCACACCTGAATTTGGTGGTTCAACTGGAAAAGGGTTTTTTGTATTTTGGTCCTTCTATGTTTGCAAATTTTCTTTTTGGTCCATGAGGTTTTCATATTTTCTTTTTTGTCCCTCGAAGTTTAATATTATTGCTCTTTGGTCCCTCATGTTTGAAACTATTGCTTTTTACTCTCACTGTCAACCCTGAGTTAAGATCTCGCAGAAACCATGTCTAGAATGCAGTAGATTTTATTAAGGGCAAAAATACTCTCAAAACACATCAGATGCAGGTTTTTTTTTGTTCCAACAGGATTTCTTCCTCTTTCAAATGAAATGTTTGAATCTACCTATGTATATAGGTTGAAATTATCATAGGTATGAGTCCGATTATCAATATGAGTAGGATGCAAAATAATTACAGCCTACTGCTCAAAACCTTCAAAGGTGTTTACGAATGATGACAACTTGCAAAATGAAATTAGATCTCCATGCATCTACCTCCCTATCCATTTTCATGTCTTTAAAACAATAAGATAAAAGAGATCTTGAAGGGTTTACAACATTTTTCTATTGAAATGGAAGATTTGAAAAAGTTCTTTTTTAAGAAAGGAAGAAATTCTGTTGGAATGCAAAGTTCAAAGAAGACCACATTTTGTTTATCATAAACCTGTGTCATGACGTGTTTTGAGATATTTCTATCCTTTAATAGAAAATCTGTTGTACTGCTAGACATGATTTTCCTAGGTTCTTAATGTTAGGTTGACAGCAAGAACTAAAGAGCAACAATCGCAAACTTGAGGGACCAAAAAATAAATAAGAAAACCCTGTGGACCTAAAAGCAATAGTCTCATCACTATCAAACTTAAGAGGGACCAAAAAGCAATAATTTCATCAATATCAAAGAGGAAGTTACACACACATTGGCGGATTATGCAATGGCGCAGGGATTATTCACGTTTTCGTGGTTGGATGTCCCCTGCCTGCATAGCCAAATCAATGTATAAATTTTTTTTTAAACTTAATCTAGGGGCTGGACTTCTCTCTCATCCTTCTTAGAAATACGCTGGAGGGTGGGGAGGGAAGCCAGCGCCCCATTTTGCCATCGAAAAAAAAAAAAACTTAAGAGGGAGCAAAAGGCAAATACTAAAACCTCAGTGACCAAAAAGCAAATCTGCAAAGTTAGAAGGACCAAAATACAAAAACTCCAGTGGAAAACCAGGGACTAATGGACAAAGTGGTTTAGCCATCGCTTTGGTTGTTAAAACACTGGTATGAAGTATCAATTTTAAAAATTATTTTTCTGTTTGCTAAATGCAAAAACTGATGGAGCCTTCTTATTCATTATTGGCTATATTTCCTTTACTGGTTACAATCTTTTTATTTGAGAAACCCATTTAGAGTGTGTTCGGTAATTTGGAAAAGAAGCAGAAAATTGTTGTGGGAGCAAGTTTGGAAAAGGTAAGAGAGCGGTGTGATAATAAGGGTGATAATTAAGAGTAAAGGGTAGTTGTATGGAATAATGTGTAGAAATGATTGGAAAATAGGGTTTTTGTATTGAAAGATGTGTAGGAATGATTGGAAAGTATGGTAGTTGTGTGGAAAGATGTGTAGTTGTATGGAAAATGCGTAGAAAAGTTGTGTGGAAATTTTTTTTTTGGGTTAGCAAACACACCCTTGTTCTATCTTTATTCGCATTATTCCAATTGCTGTCCTCTATTTATTTCTTGAGGCCTGGAAGTGGACCAGTTAGGAGGCGTGAGCTTAATCAAATAGAATGCTGTAAGAGAGAGGAAGTCCCATAAAAACTTGGCTATAACTAATTGAGAAAGATATGAGAATGCTGGAGCTTATTGAGAATGGTGTGTGACTGAAATGAATGGTGCAGTGGAATCCATGTATCTGACACCACATTGGTGGAAACAGCTTAGAATGATGCTGATGATGATTCACTTTGTTTCCAATCAATAACCCCGATTTTATCACTTTATTTCCTCTAATTTTGTCCAGTTCTCCACATTCCACTTTTCCTTCCTTTTTTCTGCCTCTTTTCCTAATTTCCAATCAAAGTGGCTTACTCGATCGCTCAATGGAGATATAGCAGTAAAATCTGAGCTCCTGCTTTTGTTTATTTGAGTTCCCTCGTGAATCCCATCAACCTTTGCTAATCTCTGGTCATTCTAGCTTGACCTTGTTTCCCTTATCAAGCATGTGCTGATAGCAAGCTCGGCATTTGATTATGGGTCTAGATTTCAAGCTCTGGCAAAAGTTAGGATGGTTTATGAGATTTGGTGGCTTGTTAACAGCCTGATTTTAAATGGTAGACGGCTCATTTTTCTGCTGCATGTCCATTTTTCCTGTATAAGGCATAGCTAAGTGTCTGATTTCTCTATTAAGCAGGTGTGCTTAACTGCGTATGTCTTGTATCTTTTTTGTTTAAATTGTGATTTGTTGGTAGAACTTCACTTTCTTTGCTCATTTCATATATTTAATAGATCTCATACTTTTGCAAGTTCAAACTGCAAAACCTTCAGCCCCTCATGGAACTATTTCGTGCTTATGTGAATTGTCTTTCATTGTAAAAAGTTTAAGAGCTCTTCAATTTGATATCGTTGCAGGATGGGAGTTAAAAATTGCTCGCCTGCGATGTCTGCATTTGGCTTTGGAGTACTTGAAATATGATGAGATAGAAAGGTGATATTCTTAACATATGAATGTCTAGTGATGATATAGTTTATGAGAAATTTGGATAGTCTTCTTTCTTATGATTAATACTGTTTGCGCAGCAGCAAGTGGGTACTTGATTTGAACTGTTTCTCCCTGACTCTGTTACCTCTGATTGCTGATCTGCATTGTTGGAACCTCAACCAACTAATTGTTAGAGCAAGGCTTCTAATCTGAACCTTAATAGAATTTTGGAATTTTAACGTACTGTGTGACCTGAACCAAAGCAGAATTCCTCATGCAAAATGACTTGAGCTGAATCAACGTGTAGTTGATTTATTTTTCTAATTCAAACCAAATTGAATGAGATGCTGTTATTTGTTCAACCGGAAATCTATTAATTCAGTTAAAAATTTCCACTGTAAGCCAACTTTAAGACCCTGTCAACATACTTGCATCCCACTCAGATTTGTGTTGGTATATGTTCTAGCTGAGCACTCAGTTTGTTTTGAAATATCTGTGTTACTGTTTTACGAGGAATACAAGGACTGACTTGACTTCTGTAATTGAGAAGGTCATTGGAGAAGCTTGTGGATGTCAATATGGCAGAGGATGGCATTTTGGGATTAATATTTACTTCTGTTTATCAGATCTTCTGTAAGGTTGGAAATGATAGCGAAGTCGCTTTGGCATCAAGGTACTTTCATTTTTTTTTTTTTTTTTTTTTTATATTCGAAGGATTCTCCTTTTTTTTTTTTATTTATGCAAAGAATACTCACTTTTTAATTACAAAAACTTCTTTTGTTACTTTGGGACCTTGATGTATCCATTTCTGTTGGACTGTTTAATTGGTCCTTTAAGGCTTTAAACTGAAGACTACTAGGTTCATTTGGTAAAATTGTGATTTGGGTTTCTATATTCTGTAATTGCTATCCTTGGAGAGCTGCTGGTACTGGACTTGTAGTGCACTTATTGAACTGGTCTTTGGAGTTGAAGATGCCCTTTCTGCTTCTCTTCCTTCCTTATATGACTGCCTTTTTTTCAGTTGGTTATGTTGTATTCCTGATTATGTTTAACACTTACCCTTTACCAATCCACAAAAATCGGGAAATGCGTGGACTTAGTGACTACATTGATTGCTTGGAGGTTGATATCATGAGGTTGCATTTGTGGAAAGATGCATTCCTAGGATCCTTTTATGGTGAAAAATGACATTTGGAGTGGAGTTAACACAAATTAAATGGAGATGAAAAAATGCCGATGTCTCGGGTGGTATTCATGGAAAATCTTGGAGAGAATATCCCTATGGAGGTACTTAACCAGTTAGTCTAAGCTTTAGTTTCCATTCATCTTGATCTTGAGCTGGGTTGTTGATAAGGCCAAAAATTCATATCCCTTCTAATTGACTTGTAATCTTTCTTTTATTCTTCTTGTTTTAATTTTCCTTTACCTTTTTATGGATTTCTCCTTGTATACACCCCTTCATTTTGACAGTTTTTTATTTTAGAGTGCACACGAGAATCACTACCTGAGTTTTTGATTTAATCCTTAGGAAATTTTGAATTATTTATTTTGCTTTTTGTTTTTTATAAATCGCATACTTGTCTTAGCTTTATCTTGTCAACAATGCTTGTCAACAATTCTTATCTTGTGTGCATATTGTTGTTTGACAACATAACATTGTGCACTGTGAGTCGTACTTGAGCTTATAAGTATCCTAAAAATTTCCTTTTAATTTAATTGGTACATTGCATTCCCAGAAAAATTCTGAAGAATAACTAGGTTATGGATCTTGGTTACCTTAAGTGTATACTTTTGTGGTATCACTTGACCTGCAGTTTCTATTAATTCCTTTCTTTTATCCGATTTGTTGCTAAATTTGCATTGTCAATGAATTTTAGAACTGTTAGATTATGAAGTGCTGCTTTGTCATCCATTTTCAAGTTTACACATTGTCTTGTATCATCAACCAAAACCATGTTGTTTGCTAATAATATGCGCTGATGGTGCATTTAGCAAGAAGTAGAAATGGTATTTGAAATGCAGTTCCTGTGTAAGTATTAAATAAATTTGCCATTTACTTGTCCCAGTGGACAAGTGCATTTTCCTTGCCACTAACTATAGCTATGTATAAATACTTAGATTTTTTTTTTTTTTTGGCATTTCCATTGTCTATTTTCCTTTATCCATTTTATGACCGATATCATTTTATGTTTTGCCAACATCATCTGAGAAAGTTAACAACTATGCACACATACCGTGATCTAATTCTTATGATTGAGAACTGGCCTTTTCAGATGCAGTCTTCTCGTTTATTACGTGTTTATCATATGTGGTTATGTATTCATTATAATATTGAAACTTCTTACAGTAACTTCTTTCTTATAACTTCCATCATATCAATCTTCTGAAAATCCTGTTTTACATCTTTTCCTAAATAAAAAAAAACATGAAGAGGCGTACATGGGCTTAGCCAAATGGTAACACATAGTGGCATCATGCCGCTTGGTTGAGGGTTCAACCCTCACCCCAAGCACTTGATGTAATATAAAAAAAAAAAAAATGAAGAGTAATTTTTTCTTTGTACATTTTGTCTACAATTTTGGCCCCTGTTCCCAATGTTTTATCCAAAAAATTCTTTATTTTTATTTAGTTTCTCTTTTATCAGTACAATTTATACAAAAATGACGCCGTGTCCCATAAAAAGGTAAGCTCTCTGGCGTGGTCCATATACGTGAGATAGTTATTGATAATATTTCCACTATTATTGATTAATCTTGGTTTCGATGGAAATACGTGTTTAAAGTATGGTAATTTATCAGCTACATCCTGAAACACTAGTTGTAATGATATTATGCTTGTAGTATCAAAACGGTGAATGATGAATAGCATCACCTAATTCAACTCTTACTGTAGAATTTGAACTTCTATGAATCCTCTATAATGCTTATCGTGTTCTTCATACTTGTTTGGATCTCCTTTTGTGAATATTTTTCTTTCTCTTAGTTTAGCATTTTTATTGTAAGCTATGTGAATTTTATTCCATTCTGTTATATAAATCTATTATCTATGGCATATGGATGCTAATGACATATAGTCTCATGGCCTAGAGCATGTTTTGCTGATATAATTTTATGATTTATTTCCTTAAAATTTTAAAGTTGTTTTATAAACTAATGCCTAATACATTTCTTTTGCCCTTTTTAGCACTATAAACTATACCCTTTCATTTCTTTGCTCATCACTTTTTTTCAATTAATATTCTGAAAGAAAGTTACATTAATCATTTATCCTTTGATGTTATTTACTTGTTTTATTTATTTTTTCTTGAGAGTGTTCTTACCTTTCATGAAATTAAAAGGAATTCTATCCCCAGACTATGTTTTTCTGCCTGTGCACATACATAACGACATAAGAACCTCTGGCTATCTGGGCGACGTTGTAATGCCTCTTGTTATAGCTTAGGGGCTTAACATGTTACATCACCACTATGGTTAAATATATTGTAATAATATCGATGCCAATTTCCAGTTTGACTCAACAAGTTTTATCCTTATACTATGGGGCGGAGCAAGCTTTTTGCAGGTAACTGCACTCAGCATAATGTCTGTTTGACAATTCGAAAATCCACACTACAGTGTTTTTCCTATTTGGAAGTGTTGAATTGCATTGTTCATGATTAGGATTTTCATTCTTTTTCATGTTGTAACATCCTATAAATGTTTGGAATTTGGTCTTCTGAAGAAATCTGGTCATGTTGATTCTGTTGCAAGCACAGTAGTTTTCCCTTTTCTTCTTTCCTTATGTCTGATTGACATTTTCAGGTTTCTGGCTTTAGCTTCCCGCTTTGCAACCAAAATGGTCCGAAAATATGGTTTGCTGGAGCTCAATAAAGAGAGGTTCAATGTTCAATGTGTTAAGGTATCACCAAAAAGGTTCTATCCGCAGGAAACAACTAGCAGTATTACAATGAATGATATCAACAATTTAAGAAGGCTTCAAGAGATGGCTTACTTTTTAGAGATCATAAGGAATTTGCAGCAGCGACTTAGTACAAGACACAGAAAGCCAGGTCAACAAGCGGTATGATCAGTTTCTTGTCATTCATATACTTGTGATTTTATCGTTAGGATTAGTTTCTGTCCAAATCTGCAGCTTCCACTGGGCATTGTGGTTGAGAATTTTGCCCTGCTCCCATATATTTTGAAGCTGAGATATTTTTTTTCTCTGCACAAAGCAGAATCTTTTGCTGATACTCTTCTCACTTTCTGCAACTACAATTCCACTGGGTATTTGAAAAGTTGAAACAGATCAAGTTGATATTATGGGGTTGGCAAGAGAGAAAGAACTCAACTTGGCACAGGGAGCCTTTTTCAGATTGTGTTTTGGCTTTACTTAAAAAATAATGGGTTATGATTCAGTACAATCCATCACACGGTGTTAATCCATATGACCTCTTGATTTCTGAATACAATGTTTTGGTTAATTCCAAACTAATTGTAATATGGGTTTTGGTCCAATGGAACAGATTCTAATGGAACCTCTCCATTTGGGGCCTGCCTTGATTTTATAAAATTCATTCCATTTATTACATTTAAAATTATTTGTTTATTTAGGAAACCAAAATTTCGTCTTGATCAAAGATGTGCATGGCCCCATCTAACAAAAGCATAAAATTAAAGTAATAAAATTGTTGCCATTGAGGCTTTGTCTCAGCAGTACGACATCTTTCCTAACCCAACTGAAGACATTGGTTCGAAGCTCACAAGCAGCAGTTTTACATACGAGTAAGTGGTGGCGTGATTCTCTCCGTGGTTTAGGTGGGAGTGTCCTCTAGTTTAGGAAAATTGGAATATTGGTTTGTCGTTTGTAGAATATTGTTAGAAAAATTGTGAGAATCTCTTAGGGCCTAATCATAATATTAGTCGAGATGATGTTATATATGAATACCCATAAAAAAATAATAAAATTGTTTGATATGTACACACACACACACACACACACACACACCCACACACACACACCAACCAATTTGAAAGCTATTAATTCAATATTTAAGCCATCTAAAACATTCTTCCTATGTACATAAATAATTCGGCAAGCGTCAGTGATTGTATATGGTCGCCCATACATTGGGCGATATACGCGTAACCGGATTTTTTTTTAAAATACGTATGCGGGCCCCAAATAGTTCTTTCACCCTGTGAAATTTAGCAAGTTTTTGAATTTGTTTGGGCTTTTGTTTCCTTAATTTCAGTTACTAACTGGTACATCTGAACTAAAGTTTATTTTGAATGTGAAACCTTCTTTTATTTTTAATTTGGAGAAAGGAATCATCATGCCCCTCTTTATTCTGGTCCAATTACCATTTGCAGTCGCCACTTATATGTTTGTTTTATATGCTAGGCTATTAAGTGTTGCTATATTGGATTTCAGATTAGATTAGTATAGCCAAATGGAGTCCTTAGCATTTCTAGAACCTTTGTTATGTTTGTTCGGAAGCCTTTACTGTCTTGTTATGTCTTCTGCAGGGAGATGGTACAAATGCATTAAGCCTCTCAGATGTAAATGTGTTGCAGAAGGATTCTCCTGTTCCGGATGTAGAGAGAGTCACGCCGAATTTAACAGATCCTCTTGGTGTTCAGAGTCAGAGGGAATCTGCATTTCCAGTGTATGACATGGGATTAGATGGAACTGAAAAGCTGGCTTTGTCAACAATAGATTCCTTAGTGTCACCCTCTGATCAGTTTGGTTCTGGGAATTTTAATGAAATTGTTGTGCAAGACTCAATGGGTTTTCTTCAGCAAAGGAAATTCGTTTCTTTGGAAAATCCAAAGGATATGATTGCCCGCTGGAAGATTAATAATTTGGATGTAAAAGCTGTTGTTAAAGATGCTTTGGAATCTGGACGTCTTCCTTTAGCAGTTCTTCAAATACATCTTCAGCATTTAAAGGATTTGGATGCCTCTGAGAAGGAACCTCGTGACACCTTCAATGAAGTTCGTGATGTTGGTAGAGCTATAGCCTATGAGCTGTTTCTAAAGGTGAATTGTTGGCGACCTTTTTACTTCTATTCTGATTTCTACTTTTTCTGGGAGCTAAGATTGCCTTGGTTTATAGGGGGAGACTAGATTAGCCATAGCAACGTTACAAAGACTTGGAGAAGATATTGAAACCAGTCTTCGCCAATTGGTATTTGGAACTGTGAGAAAATCACTCCGAAGGCAAATTGCAGCAGAGATGAAAAGATATGGTTATCTTGGGCCATATGAATGGAAGGTGTTGGAAAGAATATCCCTCATTGAGGTTCACAACTTGCTGCTCTAAGAACCGAAATTCATTTGGCTCACATATTTTTATAGTTGCTTTGAAAATGTTACCTAATTTCCCTAGTTACTGAACTAACTTTTTTTTCTTGTACATGTGAAGAGGTTATATCCTAGCAGTACTTTCTGGGGTACATACCACAGCAGGCAGAATCAACTCAAACTCACCCCTAGTCCGATTGTGCTGAAGGGAGATAGATTGCAGTTGACTTTCTCAATGCCTTTTGGGGATTATACTATCCAGTGCGATGAAGTTGACGGAACTGTTATTGGATATTGGATAAATATTAGTGAAAGTGCCTCTTTTTCTACAGTCAAGGAAGATAACATTCATGCTGGATATTGGGCTGGTGCTGCAGCCTGGTCTTATGCTTGGGATCAGAGAACTATGGATCGTGTAAGTTGTTTTCTCCTTTCCAATTTTTTTTCCCAAAATTATTTGACAGTTGGGAAGACTTATGATGAGGGTAAATTTGATTATTCAGCTATCAATTGGATCATATTTGTGTAGATACATTTAGTATTTCGGATATTTTATTGTTCTATTTGAGATTTATGTATTCATTAAGTGAATGATCATTGATCAGTTTCCTGAATGATTTGGATGTGTCTTTTTTTTTTTTTTTAATTCATGATTTTTATTCTTATACAATTGATTGGATTTTCTTTTGTGTAGGATTTTTTTAGTAGTAATTTTCAATCGTATTAGGCTTTCAATCAATGAAGTTTAGAATCTGAGTGTTTTCTACTGTTTCCTTGTCTTCTATTCTTTTTCCTAAACTGTCTAATTCTCTCCTTCTTCCTTCATAATATTATTTTTTTCTTATTTTTCACAATTGATAGGGTTTTCCTTTGTGTAGGATTTATTTAGAAGTAGATTTGCATTGTATTTGGCTTTTGATTGCTGAAGTTTGTAATATGATTTTGTTTTGTTTTCTATTTTTTCTCTCCTTCTTTATAATCATTTTTGAGAGACTTTCTTTCAATTTCTCCCCTCCGTGTTGCATTGATTTGGTACTATAGTTAAACCTGGTCTTAGATTTTTCATAGCCATCACCATGCATCATTATCGCATCCTCCATCCCTCAAATCCATTTCCAACAAAGCAGCTACACCCAAATATTTACACATCTTTGTTGCTGCCTCCTTTGAAAAAATCTTCCTGACAGAAGAAGAATGAAGAAAGAAGGAACCATGAGAGGAAGAACAAAAAAAAAAAAAAAAAGACTCCTTCCTTGAGATTAGCAATTCATAAAGCTGTTACATGTGTTCTTCTATCTGCCTGTGAACTTTTGTGATAATTTTTTACAATAATTTTCTCTACTGCAGATAGTTCTGGACCAACCACTTCTTATGGGAGTTCATACATTGTGGGAATCCCAACTTGAGTACTATGTATGTCACAGTGACTGGGATGAGGTATCGAAGCTCCTGGATGTGATCCCCCCATCCTTGTTAGTTGATGGAAGTCTTCAAGTCAATTTAGATGGATTACATTCAGCTACATCTGTGAAATGTGGCAAAAAGATATCTGATCATGCCAGCTGTTTCTTCCATGCTGATGAACTGGATAGTGCTTGCATAAATGTGCCGAATGTTAAAATTTTCAGGTTTTCAGCTGATAGTATGTGCTCGATGTGGCTAAGAATGCTTATTGAGAAGGAGCTGGCTAAAAAATTCATTTTCATGAAGGAGCATTGGGAAGGTACTGCAGAAATCATGTGGGTTTTGTCACGTGCAGGCTTTATTGTCAAGTCACCTAAAGTCTCCAGCCAGGGTGGATCCACTGAGATTCCATCTGATTGCAGCATCATTGATGAAGCTCATGAAGATACTGTTCAAGCCTTTCATAAACTTGTCATCCACTTCTGCACACAATACAATTTGCCAAACTTTCTGGATCTATACCTGGATCATCACAAAGCAGTTCTGGATTATGATTCTCTCATTTCATTGCAAGAAGCTGCAGTAAGTTTTCCTGTAACTACTGAATGTTTGTATTTCCCATGCAAGACGGCATGCAGATTCCTACTCTGAATGTTTTATTGTATGTATGTCCCTGGTAGTTCTATATATTCTGTCCGGATCCATAGAGGGATTATTCTGCATATCAGAGAACTATTGTTGGTTAGGGTCCTAGGAATGATGAAGAAAGAGGTTTCTATGTACCTTTTCTCGTATGTAATTTTGAAGAAAACATGGAGGGCTTAAAAAATTAAGTGGTTTTTTTTTTTTTTTGTG
>JAXCLR010000001.1:3178829-3202334 GCA_035584095.1 Annona squamosa
GGGAGAGGAGGAGAAGGAATGGTTCTGAGAACTATTCTTTCCTTTAGGCTGCGCCTCAGCTGTGGTTTGGAAATTTAGGAGGACCCCACAGAATGTTACATTTACTTGGTTGCTGCTGGACATTGTCTTCTCTAGTGAATTATCTAAATGACTGCTATGTTTTTTCCTAGACGGAACTTTGAAAAACAGTCATTCCTTTAGTATTGTTTTGCCTTACTAGCTGGGGAAATTCCTTGCATTTGCTGAGTTGTGGTGTATATAAATAGGGGGAGGTTTTCCTTTAAGATCTTGGGATTTTAACAGTGAACGTTGCTCTGTCAAGGATTTGATTGGACTAGCAACCTGGATTTTAATGAAAAACATACGTGATGATCTCCATTTGAGGTGGACTATGTCATAAACATGATCCTTTTTGCAAAATGACCAACTATTCATTTCTGATGGTCATCTTTACATGCACTTAGTTTCTTTTTTGTTTACAGAAAGTGCAAAACTCATTAGCCAACCCATGGTGTACAACAACATTAGTCATTTGAAATTTACTCGTTACTTCATACACAACCTTGATTGGTTAAAACAAATACTAACCCCACTAGCCAACCATGGCACGCAACAAGACAAGCCATTGAAATCTATTGGCCGTAATAACCAGCAACCTGGTGCATATTCTGGATAAGCTGTCTGATGTTTTTAAAACAAACATGTTCTGCTGTTCTTCTAGCTGACTGGATACCATGTGTACTTAGTGTGTTGCTTCTGCTGTGTTGCACAGCTATTAGGGTCGCTCATTTTTGATATGGTTGCAGCCTTCAGCCTGTGGCCTGCTTTATCACTATGCCCCAAGTTATGAGGAATGATGAGATTGATTCCTATCATGATAACAGTGCTACATCATGGTTGCTTCTATATGAATAAGAAAATAACAATATACTGCAATTCTATCAGTATAATGATTTATGGCTTTAGTAATCAACGTGATTTAGAATGACACTATGTCATTTTAGAATCTCAGTATGTCATTATTCCAGCAGCATGATTTCAATTCTTTCACAGCATCTGTTAAATCCTTTTCATTTGATTCCTTAAGATCTGGTGTTGTTATGGGTTGTTTCAGTTATTACCTATAAGCCTTTTTGTTGGGTTACTCCTGGCATGCTTTTCTGTGTTTTGTTAAATTTATTGGTATTTTCTAGGCAGATTGTCAGTGGGCACAATGGCTGCTTCTTTCAAGGATAAAAGGGTGTGAATATGATGCATCATTTTCTAATGCTCGATCAATCATGTTGCATAACATGGATTACAGCAACAACCTTAGTGTTCTGGAGATTAATGAAATTATACATACTGTTGATGATATGGCGGAAGGAGGAGGAGAAATTGCTGCTCTAGCCACCTTGATGTACGCCCCTGTACCAATTCAAGAATGTCTATGTAGTGGAAGTGTAAATAGGAATTATAGCTCCTCAGCTCAATGCACATTGGAGAATTTGAGGCCCAGTCTCCAGCAATTTCCCACATTATGGCGTATTTTGGTTTCAGCATGCTTTGGACAGGATGCAGATATCTGTTCAGTTGGATTTAATTCAAAGAGAGGTAATTTTCTTCTTCATACAGTTATATTTTTCCCACTTTGGTGGTATTACAGCTGTGATTCTTAATGTTCTTCAAAGGTTTTGTAAGTCTCTTCTACACAAAATAATAATAAATAAATAAATGGTATACAAAATACTTGTTCCTTTTGCATGTACATGATGCATCTCCAACTCTGCAGTATTGAGGAAGTCTTCTTTATCGGAGTATTTAAATTGGCGGGAACAAATTTTTTCATCTACTGGAGGTGACACCTCATTGACGCAAATGCTTCCATGTTGGTTCCCCAATCCTATACGAAGACTCATTCAGATCTTTGTGCAGGTTATTTTGGCTTCACTTGTTACCCTACAATTTTCTGATGCTTTTGATTTATTAACAACATGCTTTGTCAGAAGGCTACTTAATCTTGCCAGTGAACACAATTGATCTGTGATTGAAGCTCCTTAGTTTCACTAAATAAAATTTATAGCTCTGTTTATTATTCAAATTTATAATGTGCAAAATCCAGAAATAAAGAACCGTTTCTGCTGAGTCTGTTTTCTCCTATCTGAATGTTCAGTTGTTGCTGTGAATGACACTAGCAAACCATGAGAGAGGAGTTAGAAGGAGGTAAAAATGATATGGTTGGAGAGTATGTAGTGCTAGATAAAGCAGTAGGAGACCAATTAAGAGGAAGATGAAAATCATTTGAAACCTGACCATTATCTGTAAAGCATAAACAACCATGCTAGTTTTGTTGGAAGAAGCTAACTTGTTCTGGAGGAAACAGATATCCTGCTGAAGTGCATTGTTTACTTTATCTGTAATTAGGGATATATCAGGGTTCCCATAAAATTTTATTATTGATTGGACTGCACTATAATGTTTTTCTTATATGTTTGAGCCAAAAAATTACTTTAAATGTTGTCATTTAATGACGAAGAAAGACACACAAAAGATCCATGTATACATCACCAGAAAATTTAATTAGACCCTATTGGATTTAGATATACAACACCAGAAAATTTAATTAGACCCTATTAGATTTAGGAAGAAGGAAAAAATGGTGGATTTTTTTTTTTCTGGAAAATAGATAGGGTAATGATGTGATATGATAGAGGTAATGATTAGGAGAAGATAAAAAAAAGGATCAATTCTAGGAAGAAATGTTTGAAGTCTCAAAGCTCAGATGCAAAGCATGATTCTTCCTAGACATGCAAGGAAAATTATTATATATTAATATAAACATACATAAAATTATACACGTGTTTTAAATGATTTGTAGATATATCACATTCATTTAAAAGAAATATTGGAAGAAATGATCAAGTGGGGGGATTATTAGGTGATAGTATGCAAAAAATGACGATATTATCAATAAATTGGAGAGACTATCAATAAGATCTTTGATAATAGCATTAAATTGGAGAGACTATATTGATAATTGTGCAAAAAATGAAAATGACATTTTTCTACAAGATGAGTTGTTGGCCATCTCCCAGAAAGGTATCATTGAAGATAGTATTAAAAAAGAAAACTTTAAAAAAGCTAACTTTTGCTAAGGCTGTATTCTCTAGCTATGGTTTTATTTGAGGTCATCTTAATGACATGTTATGCCGATTTTTTTTTTTTTGGAATGAGATTTATTAGCAATTTAGTTCTTTGATTGTCCACAAAAGCAGGAACTCATCGCATCTTTTCTAAAATTAAAATAAAAAACAGTGATTGTCATGTTTTGGAATATCCCCTATCATATAGGTATTAGCTTGTGTTAGTACATGATATGGGGGTTGGATTGCTCTGACTTGAAAAAACTGGAGCATAGTGGTGGATATCGGTACCAACCAATATGGGCCTATCTAGACTGCATTCTCTCTTGTATGAAGAACAAATTGATTAGTACATTTTCTGTGCTAAATGACTATGTGGGATCAATCCCATTAGATAAATTTAAAAAGGTTTCTTTGGTTTATATAGGGTATTTTCAAAGATCCATGAGTTGTAGGGAAAGATGAAGTATTGATCAATAAAAGAAAACCTCCTCTTTTAAGGTTTGAGTTAATTAGACGGAGGGCAATTTTGCAAGCGGAGTATAGAATTTACGTTTTTAGTATTTTTTTGATGTATATCTTTAGTATTGAATTTGAGGCTGACTATTGAATTTGAACTTTTTGAGAACCTGAACAATTCGAACTTTTTGCAAACCTGAACAAAGGGTATATTTTAAATATTCATTCTGTTTGTAATTAATACATAGTTAGGATTTGATGACAATATGACTGTAAAATTAGACAAAAGACCAAGTGCCAATTTTCTGAAATTAATATGCTCGAAATAACGCTTCTCACATCGAAGAATATATTTATTAGTTAACATAATAGTCATACACTATGTAAAAAAGTTTAAACTTTTTGAGTATTTAACTTCAAAAAACGAATGGTATGGGCATACTAACCCAAAAAAAATAAAATAAAATTGATGTAGTCATGTGCATCTGATTTTGAACGTACCTTTCGAGCAAATCAAATCCTACTAGGACACAGAACTAAGCAAATGTGGCTCAATTCCCAATTCACATTCTAGTGGGATTTGTAAAGACAAAATCCTAAATAATAAAATAAAATTTGCATCAAAGCAAAGAAACCCTAATTTTAATGTAAGCTTAATCAAGGCTAATTGAGTTTTGCATTAATGTTCGTTGAATGGGTTCTTCATTGGAGATTAACCATATATCCTTGGGTTAAGTTGTTAATGAACCATTATATCTGTTCCAGATTTCTGTTCAGTTAATTTGAATGTTTCGTTGCTTGATTATCGTATCTTAGATTGGCCGTCTTCGTTGATGTTTTTGTTGAACAACCATTCATCTAGGGAATGGCATGGTTGTTAGCATTTGGAGTTGCTTCACTCAAGAAATGGGCTGTCAAATTCATTTACATTACCACACTCTCATTACATGCAGAGTGGTGCTAAGTAACGACTAAAATGATGAAATGCCCTTACCCTCATGTTCAGGGCTTGTTGCTTTTTGAGTATAGAAGAATATATTTCAAATGAAAGGATATTTTGGGATTTGGAAAATTATAGTCATTGCTCATTATATGTTGTCCATTCGGGCTATATTGTGCTGACTGTTGAGTTTGAAAATTCTATTTGGTACACTTTCTTTTTTTATCAGTAGTATGAGAAAGTTATGGCAAGGAGAAGGCAGAGATCACACTTTTATCTTTGTCTCCTTTTCCTTAATCTTTATGGTTCCCTCTCTTCCTCTGCGTTCATCTTGTCTTATATCCCTCGTCAGCTATTTAGATTTAGAGCTTATAGACTATTGAGGATAAAGAAGCACAGATAAAACATGTGGAAAACCTGTTCTGCAGATGCTTTTTTCCATAATTTTTTTTATGTAGACTAGCAAGAGATTTGAAGAATCAAATGATCTGCACAAATTCTCTGGACATTTGTAGCTCAGATTATAGAGTTCCTATATTTTTAATCTCTCCAACAATAATGAATTTTTTTTTTTTTTTTTTTTTTCCAAATTGTAGTTTGACACTTCCCTAAGAGCATGCTTGAATACTAGTTTGGGGGTGGGTATTGTATAAAATGTTTATCGCAGAAAAAGCAACATGATAAGTGTATTAGGGTGTTTATTTGAAAAAGATGGATGATTGGAAGAATAGTGGCGAATGATTAAAAGACACAAAATGTAGGGATAAATGATCGAAAAGGTATAGGTAATGATTGAAAGTGGGGATTAAGAATACAGGTTGTGGCTGGTAATACCTGTTTTGTTGGAGAAATGGGAGGGTTGTGCATAGATGTCAATAACTTGAGCTAATGATGATGCTCTTGGTAAAAGGAAGACAAATCCCAAGAAACTATTGTTTAACGTGAAATTTTTTTTCTTGTAAGGAATTTCATTTAGTTTCTTGCTGGATGCTGAATATCTTGTTAAGCAACTAATTGTTGAGTAGGTTATCTTTTTTTGTGTGTGTGTGTGTGGAAGTTGAGTAGGTTATCTTTTGTAATCATAGAAGATGCATAGACAATAGTTCCTCAATCAAAGTTCTGTGATGATTTGTTTCTCATCATTTCGATAATCGTTGTTGCTGATGATGCAAACTTTAACCTGAGATATCTTTATCTTTACTAGGTCTAATTCTGTGCATAATTATAGGGCCCATTTGGATGGCAATCCCTGTCAGGCGTTACACATGCAGGAGAATCATTTGTGCACAGAGACAGCTATCTTGATTTTATTGCAAATGACAATGCTGAAGTCCATGCTGTATCTTGGGAAGCAGTCATCCAGAAAAATATTGAAGAAGAATTATATGCTTCTTCCTTGGAGGTAAGGTTTTCAAACAGAAAGAATATTTCTTTTTCCTACTCTCTCCCTCTCCCTCTCTCCTCCCCGCCTGCCCCCCTTCTTTTTCATTTGTCACAATTAACTTGCGTGAGGGGAATTAAAATAAGGAAGGACAATTTCCTGTTTACCTGGTTGTCTTCTGTAAGGTAGAACTAAAAGTCTAAGTGCTAGTGCTTTTCTTAAATTCTTGTCATTTGTTCTTCTGACTCAATTAAGTAATTTTCCTAAAATTCCTGTCATTTTGGTGGCTTAATGTTTGATTTTGTGATGAAAGAGCTTCCAACCTTGATATGAATATTCCAGAGGTGGAGCTATCAAGAAATATGGTGTTCTCTTCCTGTGATCCTTAGAAATTGACATGAATTTGGAACTTGGTATCTGTCTAACTAGGGCGCCAATAAGAATGTGATTACTGTATGGAATGTAACGTACCAGGATGAAAAGGAGTTAATTATGTTTGTTAATCAAAGTACATTGATCTAAACCATTTTACTTTTTCAGGGATGCAGTTGTGGGAATATGACTGATAACAGTACGTAAAATCCAAGCTAGATGGAAGTTATGACATTCAGTTTTTTTGATCTTCTAACTTCAATTGATCAAAATTGGAAGTTTTATATGCTAGCTGTAGGACTGCACTTGCCTTTCAAATGGAATGGTGGTCAGTCAAGTAACATGTTTCTTAGGATGATTATATTGGGGATGAGGTGAGTGGCAGGACTTGGATATATTTAGAATTGAAATAATTTAAGAAACACACTCGAAGGAAAAAAGTAGAAATAGACAAAGGGCAGACCCAGAACATAGAGCTCCCATTTCCCATTCATTGAGGGGGTCCACAGAGTGGTATTCGTTTATGCAAACTTGCTCTTGCAAAGAGGCTGTTTTCTGTGACTCATACCCATGATCTACGGTCACAAGGCAGCAACTTTTTTGGTTGCACTAGGGCTTACCCTTTAAAAGTAGATTTAGGCTTCATTTGGTTGCCTAGGGTGGAATGACCAATTATATGTATGAGAGAGAGAGAGAGAGAGAGAGAGAGAGAGAGAGAGAGAGGCAATCTTGTGCAGATGATCTGCACCATAATTACGGTGTAGTCCACTGCAGAATGAGCCTTACACATATTAAAATGTAATAATATTTTGTACAATCATTTATCCATATAAAAATAATACTTTAGATGGTTTAGATGTTGAAAATATCATTTTAAATTTATATTTACATTAAACTACTTTGTTATGTCGATTTTGTACCATTTTAATACGGGGTACATATGTGTATTGGATTTGGATGAAAATTGATATGCTAATAAATTGAATAATCTTAAATACGATGAGTAGAGTAGATTTCTTACTCATGATCAAGTGGGCCCCACAGTGAATGGACTACATAATTATGGTGCAGTCCGAATGCACTTTATTATTTTCAATATATATATATATATATATATTATATAGAGAGAGAGCTATGAAACAACGATACATTTACTCATTTTTGGGCCTCACACGTATTAGAATGTAATGAAACTTTTTATAATCATTATCAATATATAAATTTTATAGCAAATGGTTTACATGTTGAAAAAACTACTTTAAAGTTGTTATTTACATCAAACTATTTTATTACATTGAATTTGTACTATTTTTAGATGGGGTCCATATACGTATCTGATTGGGATGAAAATTGGTACGTCTATAGAATACATTATTTTAAATACAGTAGGTGAAGTATAATATAATTTTATGATCATGTGAGGCCCATGTTGGCGCAACTGCACCGCTGTTAGTGCAGTTGCGTTGCACTTGAATATTTTTCATATATATTGGGCTCCGCGTCTATGTAAGTTACATAGAAGTGGAGTCATTTAACCTTTCTAACTTTTAAGATTTTGGTCATTGATGAAAAATTCAATTAATTCATTGTATTTAACATCACTTGTTTATAAGTTTCATCTTGATTGAGTTTATTTATGAGCCACATTTGTTGAAAAATATATGTATTCATGTGTAAACTATGAAAAACGCTTAGATTGATTCACACATGTATTAGAATGTAATTTTAGATGGTTTAGATATTGAAAAAGCTACTTTGAATTGACATTTTAGCATTAAACTATTTTATTACGTTGATTTTTACAAATTTATAGACGAGACCCATATATACTGAAACTAAATAAATAGAAGGGTTTTCAAGATAGTATAAATGATGCTAAATACAATGAATGAAGTGGATCTTCCATCAACCATCTAGTTTTTAGATATGGAGGGGGGTTGCATAGAAAAGATGTTCCATAGAAGCAGAACCGTGCATATACATACATACATATATATATATATATTATATACGATGTGATGTGAGTAGGAGTGGGTCATCGTTTTGTAACCCGGTATAATGATGGATCAAAAGTTTTGACCAGAATTCACAACCTATGTTTCGACCCGAAGAATCCCAACCTGCTCCACATTCATTTATTAAAAGTTATAAGCATATTTTTAAATCTTGTTTTTATTTTCTTTTAAAATCTTCACATTATTTATGGTTAATTTTATCAACAGTATAAGAATTAATAAGAAACATTTGCATATATTCATATGACTCTGATACATAATTGAAGCTTTCCTAGCATTTGGGAAATAGTTGCAGAATACCATTATTTTTAGGAAAATATTTTTTAAAAATGCTAAAATTTATTTTAAACAGGCTAAGCATATTTTAATAAAGTTGCATATATGTACTCACGTTTTTGATCTATTAATGATTTTTGTCTCTATTAATTAGTAAAGTATTGAATCATATAATATTTAAATTTAGCATAGATGTGTTCTTAAATTTGATATATGTATGAATTCTTAAAAAACAACCTCACTTGACTCACATTTTTTATTTAACCTGTTGTTCCAAAGATAACTCAAAACCTATTAAAAAAATATGAGGGTTAGATTGATTATCCCAACCTAGTATAAAAATAAGGTTAGGCAAAATTTTTAAATAGTAGGGTTAGGGTTGGACAATGCCTAACCAGGTACGACCCGCTTCGATTCCCAACCCCTATGTATGAGGGACTATCCAATGCAACGGGTTGAATTTTTTTTTTATTTTTTTTATTTTAGGTTCTTTCTAAAATCCAAGCCATCAATTATATTTTACTACATTAATACTGGCATGACATGAAAAATCATATTGTTTAGAGTTGTGTATAATTCATAACAAGTGTAAATGCATGAGGTTGTTTATAATTAGATTTTTAATATTATTAATTATAGAAGGTTTCAATTTAATCGATATTTGGTATACAGGCTAAATAATTAATTTTAAACATAATTAATGGATTGAATTTTAAAAAAAAATCAGTGGTTGTAAAATACAACTCATTGTGTTGGACCAATTCTCTGTGTGTGGGTGTGGGGGGTTGCTCATATTAGATGCATCACATGATAGGTTTTTTTTAAATTTTTTTATAAACATATTTTCCTAACATATTTGACACATATACCGTGTTTTATGATTTTACAATACTTTTAAGTATTAATTTTTTTATTTTTAAAAATCAAGGTTTTAAAAGGTGGAAAATGACTTATTTGCCCCTAAAGTTGATGATTTTTAAAAACAAAAAATAAATACGTAAAATTATTGTAAAATGTTAAAACTTGGTTATGAGTTAAATACATTTAGAAAACAAGCCTATGAAAAAATAAAAATCAAAAGGCATTGTATGGGGGCTGCCATGCGATGCATCGCATATTAGCAGAATGTATAATTATATATACACACACATACTAATGATCTTGTTAGTTGAAAATGGCTAAAATGCTTGTGTTTAAAAAATCTTTTAAAAAAATATACTTACGTCCAAAAATGATAAAACTCGGTTTATCACATTTTTATTAACATGATTATGGGAAACAAGTAAAATGAAATATAGTGACATTTTTGTAATTTTTCAAGATAGAAAATTACGAAAATGTCGTTGTGTTTTAAAATAAAAAATATTTAAAACCATCCAATAATGGTAAAACTTGGTTTTTAAATTAAATACACTTAACTTTGCATGTTTATAAAAATGATTTTAAAAACATAATTTGGGGCGGGGTGTCCTATATCCGGACGCAGGGTAGGTCCCATCGCCCGGACGCATGGAATCACCCCTCATATATAATTATAAGCAAACTCATGCATTTCCACTTGTTATGAATTATATACAACTCCAAATGACGTGATTTTCCATGTCATACAAATATTAATGGAGAAAAATATGACGGACAACTTGAATTTTTGAAAAAATTTAACAAATCAAAAGGTCCTACCAGTTGCACCATGTACTTGGTTTTATTGGAGAATCCCTCTCTTCCTCTGTCTATATGCATCTCTCTCTCTCTATGTATATATTTGTACATGTATATGAAAACCATTCATGTGTAGTCTATTACAAAGTAGGCTCCATGCTTATTAGAATGCTTTGATAGTTTATACAGTCATTTATCCGTATAGAAAACATATATTAGATGGTGTAGATGTTGAAAAAACAACTTTTAAATTGTTATTCACTTCAAACAATTTTATTGTGTTGATTTTGTACCATTTTCAGAAGAGGCTCATACACATCCAATTTGGATGAAAATTAATATGCTAATAAAGTGAATAATTCTAAATACAATGAGTGGGTTAGATTTCTGTTTCATGATCAAGCGAGCCCCACAGTGCATTGTCTGCATGGTGCAGTCCAAGTGCATTAGAATATTTTCCTATATATAATTTGTGCTTTTGGCCAAAATCCTTGTTTGTTGGAAGTTGGGCTCTAGGTGATTTTAATGAATGAACGGCAACTAATAGTGCTGCTGCTACCATGGAGCTTTTGAATTAAGCATAAACCTCTTTGTTGATGCTCTATGCACTGCCATGCCGAATGAAACCTTTGCTGGTTTGTATTCCCTTCGGAGGCTAGGGATTTTGTTTTAAGGATTGAGAAGATCAAGGGTGATTCCAAAGGAAAATGGGTTAATGGTCATCAAGAAAGAGAAAGGCTGAAGGACTTGATTAATTGCACAGCCCAGTTTAGTGCATCATTGATGATTGATTAAACTGGATTTTGAACTGCCCAATTACTTCAAAATATTTAAATTATGTGGATGAGATGTGTCCAAATCTGGGTTAATGCAAAATGCGGGAGAAGTCTACTACAAGTTTTCAAGTTTTTGGAGATGAAATGTCTGGCTTCTGCAAAGCTTTTGTCTCTGTAAGAGGGGTAATGACGCGTGCTTAGCACTTGGCCTGATGTAGGCTCAGCAAAAAAGAATAATATGGTTGAGGTTGACGTGCCATGGCTTATTAAGCTCCTGTTCAAATCCAGATGACTCGAGCTTAAACATGACTTGCAAGGTGTAAATCAAACTGAAACTCTGTCCATCCTAAGGGAAAATCATTTTGAAAATGTATTTTATTCATTATATTATATACTAAGTTTTAAGTGTTCTTGAATTACAATCATCATGAACTCAACTCGAACTTGAGGCTCTAATCAAACCCATATCGCCATTGTAAGTGGACCCTGCTTAAATGCACCAGTGTTAGGCTTCGCTTGGTTAAGAAGGTTGGGTTCATTGCAAGTATTGGGTGGAGTTTAGGAGTGGGTTTGTTGTTAAAGTTGGTTACTGTTTGGTTTTTGTTGTTAAAGTTGGTTACTGTTTGGTTTATGTATTTCTTGGTCGTGGATGGTAACAGATCAGTCTGGTTGGGTTGGGTTGGAAGATGAGTTGACAGGATAATGTATTTTAGGTTAGAGTCGCAACACTAGGTTTGGTTGTTGTTTTGGATTAATGAATTAGTGTTTCATGCTTATCCTGAACAGCGACAAGGGCCACTTCCACCTTATTAGAGGATGAAAGTGGTTGAAATTTCCTTACATCCTTTCAGGTGATCTACTTATGACCTTCAATCAGCAAACTAATGCAATCCAAAACCACCCCATACTATTCTGATTGTACTTCTACCATTGTATTGGTTGAAAAGAAGAATAAATGTCCTCAGTTCAGGAGTTTCTTGTGATACAGGGCTTCACATGGTACATGTTGATGAGAAATAGATTATTCATCTGTCGATTTACAATTCGTTTTGGTTTGCTACTTTAAAATGCACAAAATTTGCATTGCAATTTGATTCAAACCCTATTCTGAGTTACGATGTGATGAAAATTGTGACAAGACTGGTTTTTCTAGAGTGCTTCTCTCTTTTCTATACGTGGCTATAAATTTGATTGCTTTGTTTTAAACAATCAACTTCTATCTGTTTAGAAGAGAGAATATGGAGTCGAGCATCACTTGCATCGCGGTCGCACACTTGCAGCTTTCAATCATCTCCTCAGTACGCGCGTTGGTAAGCTGAAGTCAGCTGACGTCCATCGGGAGCCATCTGCAGGTTCAGTGCATGGACAGACTAATATCCAATTAGATGTGCAGACACTCCTTGCACCCTTATCTGAAAATGAAGAATCCATTCTTTCATGTGTAAGGCGCTTTCTCTTTGTTTATGTTACCTTACTTTCCTACTACACTTTGAATTAAGGCTTAGGATATTCATTTTTGCACATGCCATGATTTGAATGTTTGAGCAGAAATAGTATAAAATACAAAAGGCTTTAGCCATTAAAACATCTAGGCACTGTTTTGTAGATTGTACGCACTTCCATATAATGTTTATTAAATCAATAATTTTCTCTGTAATTTAGGTGTTAATGATTCAGTGCTGGCAAAGAAAGTGTACTGGTTTGGTTGACAGCTTTCACTCTAAGCCATCCCTACCATAACGTTTTTTGGATGGTGTCTGAAACTCGTTCCACATTAAATTCAGCCCACCATGCATGACCTACCATTGCCAAAGCTACCTTATTGCCCATGTGAGCATGTGCTGTGAAGTGTGAACAGCACTTTGAAAGTTATTCTGTCTTATGATTGTTAACAAATTGGTGGTTTTTTTGTGTATTTTTTCGGTGAAACATTCACAGGCACATCGAAAGTCAGTCTCGTTTTTTTTTTTTTTTTTGTCTTTCACATGACCGATCATGGTTCATCAGGTTATTTTTGACATTAGAAAGTTGGTTGAAATTTTAATTGATGAACGTACCTTTTAGAGGGTATAGAAAACATTTCAGAAATTATAGATGAGAAGGTTTTACATGGATTTGTAGATGTTCGTAGATGAATTTGAATTGCCTCACTTCTAATGATGACAAGAAGGGATAAAATAGCTAAAAGGGGATATTTTCATCATGTAGAAATTTCAATCCCACTTTCTAATGTCACCTTACAACAGTTTCTAATGAATATCGATGACAAACTAATAAAAACCTTGAGGGGTAAGAGCGAAATTGCATGATGCTTGGTGCAATTTGAGCAGAATGTAGGGGCATCTATGAAAATTATCCCACTTTCACTCAACATTTGTACATTCACAAGACATATGAATAAGCTTTATGGGGCTGTTCTAAAGGCATACAAAAAATCATTTAGGCAGTAAACTTGAGTATAAGATTTCAGTTATATATTTTTAGTGTTCTCGTTTTATGTGGTTGCACTTCTCTTTTGTCTTGAGATAAAAGTTAAAATTTCATCATCATCATCATCAGCTGTTTCCGTCTATGTGAGGTCAGCTGCATGGATCTTGTTGTGCCACCTATCGTTGAGCCATTTTCTAGTCTTAAGATAAAAGTTAAAATCTAATTAATAAATTAGGGGTGTGTTTGGCAATTGATAGAAAAGGTCAAGAAAAAACTTTTCAATTTAAAACTTTCCACTCTTCACAATTATCGTATTTTTTAATTATTTTTTTTTCGCATTTTCCTATACAACTGCCCTCCTTTTCAATCATTTTTATACAACTATCCACATGGCTAACCTATCTATTTTAACTTTATTCTCTTTACTACTTATCATTACCCCTATCATATCACATCATTGGACAACTTTTACTCTCCAGAACTTTTCATCAAAAGTTTTATTCATTACCAAATACACCCTAGATTTTCTGGCCAACCATTTTGTGGCCTACAGGTTCTCTGTGGTGCAAAATAGCGACCAATCATCCAATTGCAGGAAGGCAAGTTATTTCATTTACTCCTTGACTATTTACATGATAGTCATATGGAATTGTTATGCATCATCTATGTTATGATGAAAAGTTGATGTGAAATGTATGTATCTAATACAACTATGACAAAGCTATGTTGTTGGTTTCTTGTTTGGTGACAATGACAACACGTTAATGGGAGCATGGAATATTGGCATTCGTTGAGGACAATGATTAATAATAGATTTCATATGGAAACATGTGTAGGGTTTTCATAATAATAATTTGATAGGATCCGAACAGTTTGAATGAAAAATCTGAAGGAATTTTATTGATTATAGGAGTATATCTCCACTGATTTTTACAAGAAAAACTGAGAAATGAGAATAGAACAGCGTTGAAAGAGCAGAATGAAAGAAGAAGAGCAGAAATGAACTTGCTTGAGACGAGTTGAAGTAGATCTGAGAAAAGAGAGAGCAGAGAGAAAGCCAAAGGCTGATAGAAAACGAGATCTGCAATCAACAACAATTTTCCGTTGACAAGCGGGCTATTTATAGACAGCCACCTACTTCATGATACAAACCAACTCAGCAACTGATGTGGAAGCATTCTCTCTTTGCTATTATTCAACCAACTCAACATGATTCCCAACATACTTGGGACAATTAGGGTGTTTCAATAACTAAAATGCTAAATCACATTAGAAGTTAGATAATTAACTTTTTCACCATTTTTTCCTGCTTCCCATGTGAGTGAATGTCTAAATATTTCTATTTAATGGCTTTCCTCTGAAATATTTTTAGTCGTAGAAGGAATAACTCAGGTAATAGCAAGTTTGGTGTTTTAGATAGTGTTCGGCACAAGGTGATAGCATTTTCCTTATGCTCAAATTGAACAGCAGCATGGGCTCAAAAGGCATCAAAAAATTCTGGAAATCAAAAACATAAGGGACAAGAATTTTTCTTCAAAAATTTGGCAACCTTTTATTATTATTATTATTATTGTTATTATTTTTTAAATTCTAATTCCGTGACTTGTTCCTATTCCACCAATAGCAAAGAGCCATACTTTCACACTAGTCAATTTTGGATAATTTAGAGCAATGATTGACTAGCAGATAATCCTAGGAAAATGGTGTTCCATGCAATTACAATGTTGTACCATCTAGAGGCCTTTTTGATTAGTTTTGACTTGATTTGTCAATAGTAGCTACTTGGATGTGTGAATTTATTGTTACCAACCTACAGCCATTGGCAAAGGTCTTTCCATTTCAAGCAACGTTTCATTTATTTACAGTGACTTTTGACTTCATTAAAGTTGCTGAAACAAATCAAAAATGTGTTTTTTTTAATTGATTTATGGTCATTTTTAGGAATTTGTTCAAGCTCTATGAGAGGAAAATTAGGTCTTTAAATTAAAATGGTCCTTCCTTTTAGGCGCCTGTTCATATGCAGCCGGGTGTATTTCATCCATTAAAAATTTTTTTTTTTGAAACTTTTTTCATAAAACTGTTAATATAAATATATTTAACATATGTATCGATTTTTTTCATTTTTGGAGACTTTTAGATATTTTTTTGGGATTTTTAAAAATCAGTGGCATTTTTAATAATGTAAATTACTAAAATGCCTCTGATTTTTAAAAATCTCCCAAAAATCTAGAAATCTGCAAAAATGGTAAAGATTGATACATATGTTAAACAAACTTTTATTAATAGAAATTCAAAAAAATTTTTTAAAAATGGGTATGCACTAGGGTACATACAACCGGGGGGCCTTCCTTTTATAATCTATTGCGAGGGAAAAGAAGCCATTTTTAACTTTAGTGGACGATTTAAATGTATTTGAATTTGAAGTTGATGATTGCACTGACAGTTTTTTGAAAATCTCAAAAAAGATTGTGTTGAATAGTATAGTTACTCGAAAATGAACATAAATTCGTCATCAGGAATAAAAAGTTTTTGTTTTTTGTGCCAGACTTGACGACATCATGACATTAGATTAGGAAAAGGTAAATAAAATAAAAAATTTATATAATTGAAGCTGGTGGTTAAGAAAATTGGATGTTCCTGTTAGGTGACGGATAAAGCTGTCAATAGTTAATTATAATAATATGTGGAAAATTTGAAGCCTACCTTACTTAGGCACCTAAAAATTTAATCCGTGTATGGTAACAAATAGAAGCCAAATTGATTAAGTTACAGACGATGTAGTCAGACTGTACCAATGTACTATTCTTTTGTATGTGCAAAATACAAAATAAATGTATATTCTTGGGTATCTTAACTTTTCTTTTCTTTTTTTGGATTTTAAAAATATTTTTCGGTCAAAAAAATTACCATCTTATATGCGTCTCTGCTACTGACAGAATACACCTTCTATGAAGTATCATATAGGTTTTTCAGTAGCTAGCGCAGAACGGCCAGTACCAATATTTGGAGCCATAGTAGGGACTAGGGAGAGTGATCTGTATGTAGGCTTACATCTATTTTGTGAGATGCAGTTTCCTGAACGCTAACTTGTGCCACTGTAGACATAGGCAAAGAGCATTGCTGTCACTCCATATGATGCTCTCTTGTATTTGCATTTTATGTTTGAATATTTAATATATAGCATACAATCATCCATCTCAATGCATCACTAATGATCTTTTGTCTCCAAAATGTAACAGCTGCTAGTCAACCTCTGTGAAACGCATATAGGTTGCATGCTTTAGAAACAAAGGATGGAACAGTGTGTAAGACTGTAACCATCATGAAGTTCATGATCATCTAGCCCCAGCAGCATATTGCGAGATGTCTTATCAATAATGTTCCTATAGAATCCACCCAAAATGGACCTGGTTATGTTCTATAAAGCTACGAACAGTCAGGAAGGAAGTTATGATATGTAGATACATGCTTGAGTGCCTTTCTTTTGTCATAAGTTATGATTGGATGTAACCTTTATTTCTTGATTTCACTAGCAATCTGGTAGTTAATTTGATGTAATCATTTCACTTGCTGTTGGTTCAGGTTATGCCACTCGCTGTTCTGCATTATGATGATTCTGCTCTGGTTGGATCCTGTGCCTTTCTTTTGGAACTTTGTGGATTGTCTGCAAGCACGCTTCGTGTAGATATTGCTGCTTTACGACGGATTTCTTTCTTCTACACATCTGTTGATCACAGTGATCAGTATAAGCATCTTTCACCAAGGGGTTCTGCATTTCATGCGATAGCCAATGAAGAAAATCTTACCTTATCTTTGGCTCAAGCATTGGCAGAAGATTACCAGCATAGTGACAATCTTAAATATGGGAAATGTGACACTTCGAGGAATGGAGCTAATAGAAAACCTTCAAGGTCTGTATTGGCTGTTCTCCATCATCTAGAGAAGGCTAGCTTGCCGGTGCTTGATGGAGGGAATACCTGTGGATCTTGGCTTTCAAGTGGCATTGGTGATGGAGCTAAGTTTCGATCTCAACAGAAAGAATCAAGCCAGCATTGGAACTTAGTCACAACATTCTGCCAGTTGCATCGTCTTCCCCTAAGCACAAAATATCTTGCTCTTCTTGCAAAGGACAATGATTGGGTAGTTACATGCTTACTAATTTATTTTTTATTTTTTAATTTATATATATTTGTAAATTCGGCTTATGTTTCCATTCATACATAAATTTTAACCCACAAGCAACATATGCTTTTGCTAGGTTGGCTTTTTTACGGAAGCTCAGGTCGGATCATTCCCATTTGATGTGGTCATCCAAGTTGTAAGTATGGTTATGGCATTCGTTATGCTAAGAAAATTATACACACACACACACACACACACACGTATGCATATACCCAATTTTATTAATAACATTTTTGTTCTCCATTTATTTGTTTGCATTGGGTATTTCTTAGGCATCGGAGTTTAGTGATCCAAGGCTTAAGATGCACATACTGACAGTTCTAAAAAGCCTGCAGTCAACAAGGAAAAAAGTAAACTCTTCGATGAATCCAACAGCTCCAGGAAGAAGTAGTGAGAGTTGCTTCTCTATGGAAACTGACACTGTGACACCCGTTGAACTATTTGGCATTCTTACCAAGTGTGAGAAGCAGAAAAATGCAGGAGAGGCCCTTCTGATGAGAGCAAAAGACTTGCGCTGGTCTCTTTTAGCGATGGTTGCTTCTTGCTTTCCAGATGTGTCTCCTCTTTCATGCTTGACGGTTTGGCTTGAGATCACTGCAGCAAGGTTTAAGAGCTCTTTCTCCCTCTCTCTCTCTCTCTCACACACACACACACACACACCCACCCACCCAAGATCGCCACACTAGTTAAACTAAAGATGAATTCTGGTTGTAGCCATGCTTTACATGTTTGGATTTTTGAGCATTTAAAAGACAGTTTTTGTATATTACTGAAATTAGTATGTTAAAATGGAGCACCCAAACACGAAAGGGAATTAGAAATGAAAATTTGAGAGAATTTTCAGAGCTTGATAGAAATTTAGGCAGTATTTGCAGTTGTTAAAAGCTTAAAATGAGGATGCTTGAGTTAGAGGGTTGGCTAAATGAATTAGTTCCCTGTTCTCAGTTGAAAAGCTTGTTCAAGTTGGTGGTTCTAGATGGAAAAGTGGAAACAAATGTTGATGGAGCTAATTAGCAAATTGATGCTTGTGGTGTCAAGCTTTTTTTTTTTTTTTTTAAATCTTAAATCAGTGTATGTAAGGTATACTTGTCACAATATTCCTAATGATGGTACTTTTTTGAAAAAAAAAATCAGCAAATCGATATTTTTGATTTTTGGTCAATATTACCTCACAATGTCACAAAACTGATGAGTTCTACAGTCATCTTCTGACTCTTTATCAAGTCAAGAATGCCAGCTTGTGACAAATCCTGCAAAGATAATGAGATCATCTGCTTAATAAATCAACAATGAATTTTCAGATGAAGACAGGATATCATACCAGATTCCTTTCCTGAGTAGAATGGCAACCAATTTCGTATGTTTTACATTATTATGATTCATGAGACTTAAGAGCTCCACTATTTGATTTCTCTTTTCAGGGAGACTTCATCAATTAAGGTAAATGATTTTTCCTCTCAAATTGCAAACAATGTTGGAGCAGCTGTAGAGGCAACAAACTCATTGCCAGCTGGTAATAGAACCGTTACATTTCATTATAATCGAAGGAATCCAAAGCGGAGACACCTGATGGAGCACAACATAGGAGATGTGCCTTCTGGTACTCTCTCAGATTCTTTTAGTGGTTCAAATGGTACCAGGGTTCTTGCTACTCAAGAAATTGCTGCTAAAGAGGCTAGGAAAAAACAAGCTGATGAGCAAATAAAAGTACCAAGTGATCCAGATGAAGGATTGACTTCTTTGTCCAAGATGGTTGCAGTGCTTTGTGAGCAACGTCTATTTCTTCCACTACTTCGAGCTTTTGAAATGTTCCTCCCATCCTGTTCTCTGTTACCATTTATCCGGTCTCTTCAGGTATACTACAAGCTAAAGCTTCATTCACTGTTTACACACATCAAAATGATTGTTAGGTTGAAATTAATCTATTAATCCTTTTGATATGCTGGTTCTAGGCATTTTCTCAAATGCGGTTGTCAGATGCTGCAGCTCACCTAGCATCCTTTTCTTCCAGAGTAAAGGAAGAACGCTATCATATGCCACTGAATATCACAAAAGATGGAAAGATTGGAGCAACATGGATAAGCTCAACTGCTGCTAAAGCTGCAGATGCAATGCTGTCTACTTGTCCATCACCATATGAAAGAAGGTGCTTACTACAACTTCTTGCTGCAGCTGATTTTGGAGATGGGGGATCTGCTGCTGCATGCTTTCGACGACTTTATTGGAAGATCAATGTAGCTGAACCTTCTTTACGCAAAAGTGATGACTCATATTTGGGTAATGAAACACTGGATGATGATGCTTCACTTTTGACAGCATTAGAGAAGAATGGGCAGTGGGAACAAGCACGTAACTGGGCCAGGCAGCTGGAATCAAGTGGTGCTCCCTGGAAATCAGTTGTTCACCATGTTACTGAAACACAGGTATAATACATATATGATCTGTTGGCAATGCATCTTAAGAGAATGAACTGATGGACTGACGAAACAGGCAAGTAGGGTTTTTAGTCTTTCTGGGAAATTTGACCATCAGATCAACTTGTAACAGGAATGGATAAATTCGATCATCAGATCTTGTAACCCTCTTGAAGCCATAAGCATTGTAGTTAATCTTTGAAGTTGGCTGACATTTTGAACTCATAGCCAGGAAAGCATAGAGTGACTATTTTAGACTGAAAATTTTCATATTGCTTCTGCTACAAGCTGGCAATAGAGTAACTATTTTGCTCTGAAAATTTTCATATTGCTTATGTTACATGTTTAGCTGGAAGCTAAATTTTTGTTTTCTTGTAGGCTGAAGCAATGGTCACGGAATGGAAAGAGTTCCTATGGGATGTCCCAGAAGAGAGAGCGGCTCTATGGGGCCATTGCCAAACACTATTCATTAGATATGCTTTCCCTGCATTGCAGGTTATCCTCATACTAACTCAATCCTATCATGTAGGGAACTGTCAACAACTCTAGCTCACGTTCTTTCTCCATGTTTCTTTTGAGTGACAGGCTGGGTTGTTTTTCCTCAAACATGCTGAAGCTGTAGAGAAAGATGTTTCAGCAAGAGAATTGCATGAGATGCTGTTACTTGCGCTCCAATGGTTAAGTGGTACTATAACGAAGTCTAGCCCGTAAGTGAATTTCTGATGTCTATTAATTGTCTCATGGTGTCTGAGTAGGGCCTCATCTTTTTTTTTTTTTTTTTGATATTTGAATTTCTCAGAGTTTATCCTTTGCATCTTCTGCGGGAAATTGAGACTAGAGTATGGCTTTTGGCTGTTGAATCAGAGGCTCAGTTGAAAACTGAAGGAGATATTTCTTCAACCAGTTATAGCCAGAACCCTGCAGGTGGAAATAGCACGAGCATTGTGGATCAGACTGCGAGTGTTATTGGAAAAATGGATAATCATTTGAGTATAATGAGGGCTAGAGCTACCGAGAGGAATGAAAATAGTCAGACACATACTCGCCCACTGCAAATCCCAGACAGTAATCTTCTGATGATGTCTGGTGGCAGTACAAAGATGAAAAGGAGAGCCAAATCCTCTTGGCAGTCGAGACGATCCATAACAGATTCTGTTGATAGACCTAGTGACTTTGATGATAATTCCACTTCACCTATCCACACGAAGAACAATGGTGATTTGGTTAGAAGCTTGCAGTTGCAGGAAGAAAATGTAAGAATAGAGGCATCTTTGTCTGGATGGGAGGAAAGAGTGGGACCTGCCGAGTTGGAAAGAGCTGTCCTTTCTCTGTTGGAGTTTGGCCAAATTACAGCTGCTAAACAGCTTCAACAGAAATTGTCTCCATCGCACATGCCATCCGAATTTGCTTTTGTAGATGCTGCCTTGAAGCTTGCTGCTGATACTTCCCCAACCGGCAGTGGAGAAGCATCTTTGCCTATGCTCGATCAGGATGCTCTCTCACTGATTCAATCAGACATTATAAGTGACAGCCACTTAATTGATCCATTGCAGGTTGGGGTTCTGACATAAATATTGTAAGGTTTCAGTTATTTTGGTTGTTGGATAAAAAAGAGCCATCATTTTTCTATGATGTGTATGATCTTTTCCCCTGCAGATCCTTGCAGTTTTGTGGATCATGAGTCAACAAGGTTTTGAAACTGTGCTATATTAACATGTCCTGCATCATGAGATCCTTCATCTAATCTAAACAAGATACTATTCTGATTTGTTTTGTTGTTGGCTCTTAGTTGTCTGATTTTCTTTATGTTCTGAGATCAATTATCAATTCTAGTTTTAAGTATTTTTTATTTATATGTTATGGACCTCTCTGCAGATTTCACACCTGAAAAAAATGTCTAATTGCCAACATTGATATCAACTAAATATTGGTCATCTCCAACTTATTATGAATTCAGTTGAATAGGCTGTATCTGCAATCTTTTGTAGTAATTGAAATGTCGACTGTATTTTCTCACTCCTTTAACATGATTTCAGGCCCTGGAAACGTTAGCAACTAAATTCACAGAGGGTTCTGGGCGTGGGTTATGCAAGAGGATAATAGCAGTTGTAAAAGCTGCCAATGTGTTGGGTCTTTCATTCGCCGAGGCATTTGCAAAACAGCCAATCGAACTGTTACAGTTGCTTTCGCTTAAAGCTCAAGATTCACTTGAGCAGGCCAAACTCCTTGTGCAGACACATTTCATGCCACCAGCTAGTATTGCACGAATTCTTGCGGAGTCATTCCTGAAGGCATATATTTGGCATCCTCCTCCTTTTCACAGCAATATCTATATCTATGTTCTTAATTGAAATATTTTCTCAATCAAATGTTTGCTTTTTTTAATCTAGGGTCTATTAGCAGCACATCGTGGTGGATATCTGGATTCTCAAAAGGAGGAGGGGCCTGCTCCCCTTCTATGGAGACTCTCTGATTTTTTGAAGTGGGCAGAACTTTGTCCTTCAAAACAAGAAATTGGTCATGCGCTTATGCGTTTGGTTATTACTGGTCAAGAGATACCTCATGCATGTGAGGTATGGCTGTCAACTCTTGATCTAAAGGGCGTGATAGTGTTTGAATACCATGCAATGGCTGCAGCATTTTCTTTATTATTATCACTATTATTGTTGTTGTTGTGGTGATGGTGGTGTTTGTCGCCTTCATCTTCTCTATATTTAGAGATGATCAATGGATCACAAACAAGAATGCAATGCGCTAGGGTGCTTAGTTGAGATGACTCAACCAGCAATGCTGAAATCTGAGCGCAAACTTATGGTTGGGGTTGGCTTTCACCATTTTAGGACCTAGCCTCACAATGATTGCACCTAATATAATGAACTAAAATTGCAGGTATGTACATCTTCATATATAGTTCATTTTATAATTTTCTATTTTAGGTTGTGGCCCGACCAAAGTAGCATTATAAGTGCATGTGGATAAACATGATAAATGGTTTAGATTTGGAAAACGAACAGTTGAATTTTCTTTTTTCCCCCAAGCAAAGGCTGGATGGAGATGTGTTGAATTATTTCCCATTGATGAATATTATGATCAGTTTACGTCTAAACCAATGAAGAATAAATACATGTTGATGAACATTATGATCACTTTGGATTTAACAAAAATATTATTCAAATTAAAAAATTAACTGATGCAACAGTTTGCATATCATTGTCCTTTTAACTCTCTGACCAACATGAGTTTTTTTATTGAAACAATATTTATGATGAGGTTGTATTTTTGTATAGCCATGAATGTGCGGAAGTATTCCCCATATACATCAATGTTGGAATTTATGATTTTTTTTTTTTTTGAAACATTTTATGATCAAATTATATATGCATCTATTAGGAAATGTAGTGTGCTTTATGCTCTTGAAGTTGAAGGATAATGAAGTTAGATATTCATGTCAACTGTAGAAAAATTAAAACAAGGAGAAC
>JAXCLR010000001.1:3273786-3288748 GCA_035584095.1 Annona squamosa
CCACTAATTATTAAAAATCTAAAAAAATATCTAAAAATCTCCAAAATTGGTAAAAATTGATATATATATATATATATTTAATATATATATATATATTAAATATACTTATGTTAACCGTTTTGTAAAAAAAAAAATAAAAAAAAAATGGTTATATGCACCCGGGTGCATACAACTGCAGCCCTTCTACTTCAGCAGCTCTGTTCTCCTTCGTCTTTTTTCATTAGTGGATGCCCGAAAATTTTTCTATTTTATTTTTCTTCATTTTTCAATGACTTGTCTGCGTTTCCGAATCCACCGTGTACAATAGGATAGCTGCCAAGACCCACTGCCCCTTCTCCATTTCACCCCATCTGCTTCCCATTCTTCTTCTTCCGAAAATCTATTCTCATCCCTAAATTTTGAACAGCAGCCACCTTCCTATCCGGACAGACCCTAAGGAGCACTCCCTTCTCTTTCCTGATTTATTTGCCTCCATTCATCTTCCCTGTAGCCATTTTCCACTAAAAAGAAAATGGTCTAAGCCCTATTTTTGCATCAGCTGCTGCCGTTATAAACCACCGAGCTGAGTTTTTTTTCCTTCAGAAATTCCTGCATTGGTTGCCATTTTCCATCAGGCAAGAAACCACACCGTTATATTTTTTTCCTATTTTCGTTGCACCCTTTCTTAATGCATCCAGTAATGTTGGAGTCATGTTAGACGTCTTATATTATTACCATCAAATGCATGGCATCCATTAATCATCCATCACATCATTTAGAAGCCTCGCATTTGGCTTAGATTGGTACCTCATGCTGTTTACCGTAACATGCATCAAATGCACGTTCCAATTATCATGACATCATATATTTGTAGGTTTTTACATCATTAGCTATAACCCATATTTAGCTATCGCATTTCTTCTTAAAAACAGAATATATTTCAAATCACCTAGTATTTACATATTGGGTTTTAGTTTCTGGATTAAAAAAAAAAAAATTTTTACAACATTCTAGTATTAACAACTTCATCCTCAAAAAAAAAATCTTTTAAGCATTGCATCACTCATCCTACAAACTAGCATTTAAAAATATATATAAATATATTAAAGAAAATCTCATCTTGCACAATTAGAATAAAATTCTCACATCCACTTCCAAATCGAGTTAAGGCCTCATAAAAAGTCTAGATATTATATTCTCGCCACCACCCTCCTAAGCTTTTATATATAAAATATATGTTAATTTCAACACTCCTAGGATGAATGTATTAGAAAAATAAAGTTGTATTTTGTTTTTTAGTTATGAATTCATCCAGAAAACCTCTGTATTTCAGTGTCTTATTGTACATGGACTACTCGCCGTTATCTAGTTAGTGGCAACTTTAAGAAAAAATTAATATATTTTTATTGGTATTTGTATGCTTCTTACTGACTATTAATTGTGCCTAACTAAGACACATGTTTGTATTTGACTAACTCGCATCATTTAAAAAACTCTAAGAAATTGCATTATTTAAAAGCTTTAATGCTTGCATCTTCCTTCTTTTACCTCCATGTCTACACCTTTTATATTTTTTTCATTTATGATCTTGAACCCCTTTTTTACATCTTTTTAGATTTTTTATTTGCATGTTTAATTTCTGTATTTGACTCGCATCATATCTAACCAGCTAACCTGTTAACTCGCATTTCATATTTATTTTCTTCTCTTACATTTGCACGTTTACTTTCCTATTTAGTTCACAACTATTTTTTATTTTCTATTAAGTATATCATATATTTTTAAGCCCATTTGCCTGCCCATTGTAGCACTACAAAAAAAATTTGTGTTACATATATCGTTTAGATTTTTAGAAATAAGGGTATTTTTAAATATATATATATACGCTATTGATGTTTAAAAATCTCAAAAAAATACATACGTATATTCCAAAATGGTAAAATTTGATTTATATGTTAAATATCTTAGATAAACAAGTATGTGAAAAAAAAGGTAAAAAAAAAATTATTATAAATGAGTTTTTTTGTGGGAACTAGCCAAGCATTTGCTTAGCCTAGACTACCGTATCACTCTTTCATGGATTCCCACCATATATTTGTCACTTGTAAATTTCAGTGTGTGCCAATAACATAAATACATTGGAGAAGTGGCAGGCACGGAGCCATGGCATTTTTTTATTTGTCCTTTCGCATGTGAGGATCCTCTCTGCCTTGTCTCTCATTCCATCTACCGCCCTTGTATTGTTCACTTCCATTTCTCAAAATGGGCTATATGATCATACGATCCAGAAATGCAGAGGAGCCACACGTAGGTGATGAGGGTCAATCTTCCTCTTGAATTTTTGAATTTTCAAAATTTCCTCTTGAAAATTTAAAAGATATTTAAAAATCTAGTTCATTTTAAAACATATATTGCTTAAATTTTTTTAAAAAAATGTATATAGTTGCCTACTTCAAATGATATTATGCCCCTTCACGCGATGTTTACTTACTTTCGTCCAAGGTCCTGGTCAAAGACCTCAGGAGTATACTGTCTACTTGTTTGAAGCAAAATTTTCAAAAAATAATGTATTTTCTCATTTTTTTGAATTTTCAATGTGGTGGATCATTAATTTCTCAAAGGCACATGACACTTCTATAGGTTACAGAAATGCACCAGGCGCTCATGCAATTGCTTTCTTTGAACGTACTGTGGAAGACTAACAAGTAATTTTTAAGTAATTATCTTGTTAACCTGAGCTAAGCAAATATCTCACTTAATCTAATTTAAAAAATCATTTATAATAATTTTTTTTACTTTTTTCTTCTAACACTTGTTTATCTAAATGTATTTAATATATAAACCAAATTTTACCATTTTTAAATATGTACATTATTTTAGGTTTTAAAAATATGGGTATTTTCAATACATATATACACATAGATGTCTAAAAATTTTAAAAAAATATATACACGTCTAAAATAGTAAAACTTGGTTTATATATTGAATATACTTAGATAAATAAGTGTATGAAAAAAATAGAAAAAAATATTATAAATAAGTTTTTCGAAGTATACTTAGCGAGACATTTGCTTAGCTCTACCTTCCCAACATGACTCAGCTTTGTTTGGGGTTATGTAGCCTGATCATTTTTTACATGATAAATCAAAGGGATAATTGCTTTTATACGCATAAAAATTATACCTACATCTATATGTTTCATGAATTTTTCATGTACCCATAATATTTCACCATAAATTTCTATTATACCCACACCATTAAAACCACTATTATTTACCCATTGAAAAGATAATTTTGCCCTTTTAAAATTTTTTAATTAAAATAATTCATCATTAATGTGACTTTTAAATTATTTATTATCTTGTATTAATGATTTATTATCGTCAATTGAATCATGTTAAGGTTAAATTATCTAAATTAGAAATTTTTAAACGGGTAAAATCGTCTTTTCAATGGGTTAAATTACGGTTGTATTGGCGGCGTGAGCATAACAAAAAATTTATGGTGAAATGTTATAGGTATAAAAGGAATTTATGAAATATTGTGGGTATATTAGTAATTATGTACAATTATTATATGTATGAGAGGAATTATCCTTAATTAAAAATTGGTTTTTTTTGCCAAAGTGACGGTTGTACACTTCCGTATTGGCAATGAGTGGAACATGGATTATTAAGACTAATTTAAACGTCAATTAGAAAGATGGCGCCAATGGTCTCACGACAATATTATTTTACATGAAAGATTTTCTAAGTGTATTTCTCAATTCATAAATTGGATCCTGCAAACATCATAAATTCTATTACTTCGTTTCGTAATTGTACAATTTAGATCAGCAAGATTTCAACTCATCCATTTGATTACATTAGTTTTGACCATTACTGATGCTATGTAGCTGCAACGTAAGAAATGTAAAATATTTTTTATTTTTTTTATACACTTGTATATCTAAATGTATTTAACATATAAACTAAGTTTTACCATTTGCGAATTTACATATATATTCTTTTAAGATTTTTATTTGCATAATTTCCCGAGATGGCAGAGCCAGCTATTTGTTGAGCCCAAGCTAATAGGATCATTCCTTGTATTTGACAATAAAAGTTATTTGGTTTAATGTAGCATAAGTCCTAAGCATCACGTCAAAATTTTATCTCTACTCTTCCCACACATTTTAGATGTGTCTTGAAAGTGATAAAACTTTTTTAATAAAAGTGATAAAATTATTAGACAAAATTTTTTTAATACAAAATTTTCTAAATTTGAAAAGAACGATGTCATGTGGTAGAAATAATGATAAAGAATAAAAAATTAAAATTAAAATAAATACGCTAGTTGTATAAATAGTTGTGTAGAAATTATTAAAAAGTGATATAGCTATACAGAAAAATATAAAAATAATTAAAAAATATGGTAATGACAGACATTAAAAGTTTTAGATTGATAAGTTTTGACTTGATTTTTTTTCTTGTTGCCAAACGTACTTTGGGTGCATTTTGTAATGAATAAAACATGCCAAGCTAAAACATTTTTATTTAAAATTTTTCATTGCCCTATTTTTTAGTTATTTCTTCACAATTTCCTCTATAATTATTCTACTTTTAATCATTTCTTCACAATCAACATATTTATTTTAACTTTATTCTTTTTACTTTTCATCACTTCTCTTATTATATCATTATTTTCTTTCATTTCGACAATTTTTACCTTAAAATTTTTTCATACAAAAATTTTATTATTTTCCAAATGCACCCCAAAAAATTTTGGTTAACATTTGTTAAGATTACCCAAACAGAGTGCATGGTCATATGCATCCAAGTGCATTGAATCTTAATGCACCCAAGTGCATATGGCTTTTTTTTATTTTTTGAAAAATTTTTCATGAAACTTTTAATTTAAGTTTATTTAACAGTTATATTAATTTTTATCATTTTTAAAGACTTTTAAATATTTTTCTCAAAAGAATTTAAAAGTTTTCAAAAATGATAAAAATTGATATACATTTTAAATAAACTTATATTAATAGTTGTGTAAAAAAATTTCAAAAAAATTTGAAAAATGAGTATGCACCCACGTGCATACGACTGGCAACGCCTAAATAGGGATCTTAGTCTAATGCACTTCGGTGCATTTCACCTATATCTTTAATTTTTTTAAAAAAATTCATGAAATTGTTATCTAAGTATATTTAACATGTGTATCATTTTTTACTATTTTTGGATTTTTCACTAGCATTTATAATAATTTAAAATTACTAAAATGCCATTGATTTTTAAAAATAAAAAAAATAAAAACCTTCAACAATGATAAAAATTAATACATATATTAAATATATTTATATTAACAGTAGTGTAAAAAAATTTTGAAAAATTAAAAAAAAAATAAAAAATTGAATGTGTATACACCCAGAATGGGAGCATATACCCTGAAACCCACCCTTAAAAAGAAAATACCGCACCATTGGCTGAAGGAAAGTGTTATCTTGAACGTGGGCGGTGGCGGGGTGGGATTTTTTATACGCTGTAGAAGATACTGGACGCTTCCGTGGCGCGTGGCAAACTGTTAAAGCCGTTCAGTTGCGTGTCGCTCACTACTCGTCGATCTGGTTTAACTGCAGAAAACAGGAGAGACAGAAAGAACAGGAGAAGCAACGAAGAAGGCGAGACAGCTGCGAAAGAAGGAAGAAAAGAAAGAAAGAAAGAAGATCGAAAGGATTCTGTTATCGATCTTGCTGCGAAAGAAGGAAGAAAAGAAAGAACGAAGATCGAAAGGATTCTGTTATCGATCTCTCAGGATCTTCGTCTTCGACCATCTCATCCAATCTCTTCAGAGCGAAGTTCGTTTTCTTGTAGAATTTCGTTTAATTTCCATTTTTTTAAAACTCGCTTGGGATACGTAGGTACCTCGCTTAGCCAAATCACTTCTCTTAAACATTTTTTTGGATTTTTTTTACGAAAAATGCACGGTTTTAGTGGTCTTGCAAACATTTGGGTGGTTGAACTTCACAGTTTTCAGGATAAAAAGTTTTGCTTATTTTTGTTACAAATTCCTTAAAAATATTTTTGGTTTGGTGATTTGTTTTGTCTGCAAGGAAATTGGATGGAATGTTTGCAGAAATTGTTGATTTCGAGCTGTTTTGGGAAAACGATGGGATAGTTTGATAGCTAGGGTTTGTTTGTCCTGTTGTTTTCGATATGCTGCCTTCATCAATTCTGTACTTTTTTTGTGAGAATTATGCAGCCTAATGCACTGTCGAATAAGTGAGTATAAGTCTTGGTACGCAGGACTTTGTTGTAAGGCCATCGGTTGGGTGATCTTGAGTTTCAATCTAAGATAGCCCTGGGAAATGTGTATTTTCTGCTGAAATCTTCAAATTGGTATATCCTGATCCATTGTAGTGGAAAAGGGAAAACAGAGAAAAGATATTGAATATAAAAAGATGATAGAAATAGAGAAAGTAATTGTCTGCCCTAGTGCTATACCGTTCTGAATGTGGTCCTTCTGACTTGCTGTTGGGGTTGCTGATATTCATGATCAGTTCTATGCCAATGATCAAGTTTTGCTGTATGTGATAGTTCTGCAAACTCCTCTAGATGAAATCTATAATTTTTTTGTATTTTGTTTATCTGGATAACAGGAGAGGAATCCTAAATAGGTTATTACTGTGGATTCTAGATACCTATAAATAAGTAAATAAGCAACCAGACAATGCGTGAATGAGAGCAATCATTACAAGCATGCAAGGAAACACACCGAAGGTTGGCAGTAAGATATCATCGGGTAGAAGTATATTTCGAAGATTTGTGTTTCTGTTAATCTCTTTGGCACTTTACAGGATATTGCTTGATGTGACATTGAAATCTTTTGCGAAAATTTGTATTTATAAGTTGTATTTCTTAGTTGTTAGTGGTTCGCATAGGTAAACTTCTTGGGAGCTGCTTTAAGTTCCTAGCTTTTGGATGATGGCATGAGTTTGATGTTTATCTCTAGGTTTGGCAAAGATTGCTTTTGGGCATTGTTTCATTGCTTTTGCTTGAAATATGTTGGGCGATCAGTGAACTCACTTGAGTTGCTGACATAAATAAGGTCTTGATCTTTTAGAAGTAGGATTCTTTAAGTATTTTATTCAGCTGTGGGCTCTTCCAGACTCCCTTGCAGGATTTATGCAATTCGATGGATAAGTATTCTTTTGGTATTTAGTGAAAGGCCAAAAAAACAAGAATGCAAGAAGCAATTCTAGTTCCTTTCCAGTTCCTTTGGTAGTTGTCAGTTTTCTTAGGATAATAATGATTGTCATTGGCTCTTCATTTCGAGAGCATAATCTCCGAACGGTCACATGAATGGATTTTTCTCCATATTGCAGTCAGAGTGGTTAGAAACTACAGATTGAGGGAGGGAAGTATACTAGTTTTTGGTTAACTGGTCTTTGTCTGAACAAGAAAAGGAGGTTGGGCCTAAGCCAACTACTTCAGGGCATACAAGTTCTTCACCTGTTCAACAGCTCCCTCATGAAATGCCATTTGGATTTGTATCAAATAATGAAAATTTCTTTAGAAAGCAGATATTTATGAATGAAGACAGATGTTAACAACCAGAAATCCTAATTCAAGTATATCTGGAAAACTGAAGATGGTTCTTTCTAACTCGTGGTACAAGAGGGGTTTAGTGACTGTAGTCCTATATGTTAGTGTTACTAGTCACAAAATATATTGGAACTCGTGGGTTACATACTTCACAATCCATATGGTAGGAGGACAGGCAGAAAGAATGTCTCTATTGGATCTTCTTGAATTGGAGGACATGACCATGTCTTGGTTGTAATGAATATTCATGATGTAGTTGAGGTTCAATGGTCAAAGGAGGCATTGTCAGAGATAGAAGGGCAGAACCACAAACTGAGGTAGGCTCACCACATCTCGCTGGATATCCTATGAGCTCAGAACAATATTCCAAACTGTGTTTTTCAGTTATTTTCTTTTTCTGAATTGTTTTTTTATTGAATGTGCTTGATGATGTGATGTATTGATTTTACCAGAAACTGGGCGAATCTGTTGCTGGTGGCCTTTTAGTTCAGTTTGGTTTTCGGACTTCTTCGAGCAATTAAGTGATCATTCTTTATTGGTTTCTAACCACCGAGATTATGGAGTGCCTCAGTGCAGCATTAGAATCATTATATCGGATTCCTATAGCTCTGCTTGTTCTGATGAATCCTTCTCTTGGAGTTATGCTGAATGGAGCTGTGCAACATTGCTTGGATTTTGTGCTTGCTGATTAGAAAAATTGGCTGCAGCAGTTTGCAAGAAAGCGACAATACCATTGCGGTGTTTGCCTGCTTCGATGAGGTGACCGAATACGTTCTAGTTCGTGATCTATCTTGCTAAATATTTCGTTTTACGCAGGCACATAAGTCTTCATCGATTCATTGGGTTCTAAATGGCGGCCTCAGCCAAGCATTTTGAATCTCCTGGAACTGTTGGATCTGAAAAACTTGAAGCAGTTGATACTGATCATGGTGCAGACACTACCTTCACATGCTTTCAGGATTCTACTGGAGAATGCATGTCCTCACATGAAATAAAGGATGATGGGAATGCCATTTCAGCTGAAAGACAAGAGAGGGGTCGTATGCAGTATGGGTATGCTACTCCAAAGAATGCATGTTCCTTCATAGTTTAACTGTGTTGCAGTAAAATGAATACTTAAACTTTACTTTTGACAGGTGTTCACATTATAGACGAAGGTGCCGCATTAGAGCTCCATGCTGTAATGAGATTTTTGACTGCCGGCATTGCCACAATGAGGCTATGGTGAGTGATGCACCTACTAGAGTTATCTCTTTGCACAAACACTAACTCGAGTGCATTCACATCTTTCCATTTGATTATTTTTGGATAAAGGCAGATTGGTTGGTGCCCATCGATGATGATTTTATAATCCTTGTGCGGCAATGTTGGTTGGGCTCAAATCGATACCCTCGGACATGCTGCATGCATTTGCTCTGTGGTTTTTGTCTCCTGGATTTATGTGTTGTTGACATGAAACAGTTGATATCGTACACCTTTGATTCACAGAATACTATAAATGTGGAAAAGAGAAGCAGGCATGACTTACCTCGGCACAAAGTCGAACGGGTGATTCTTAGCTTATGAATGTTTTATTACTCAGAATATTCCCTTTTTACTGTCCAAGGATGAGTAACCTAACTTGGTTTCTATTTTTTGCTTTCAGATTATCTGCTCACTTTGCAGCACAGAGCAGGATGTAAGTTCCAAGGCTCTCTGCCTTCTTTTTTTTAAATATATATATATATCAGTTCTCCATTTGTGGAATAGGTCTACCGTTGATTTATGTATATATATATATATATAGAAACGAAAAACAAAAAACAAGTGAAAAGCTGATTAAGTATGGTGACTATCCATCCAATCATGTTTGCATTATCTATTTGAGAGTGAGGAGGAAGATGGTTAGTGAGGGTGGTTTTGGTTGGATGTTTAGTGTAGTAAAGATCGTATTGGGAGACAAAAGTAGCATAATGAGTGGCGTGGTCTTATATTTGTAAAACTAAATGAACAGTTGAATGGATGGAGGTAAGCAATTGAATGGTATAGAATATGTGCCATAATGATTGGAAGAGAAATGGATGTACAGTACAGTTAGCATTACTAGCGTCTGCAAATTTGAAATCTCAGCGAAATTATTGCTGATTTTTTTTCATTTTGCCGTGCTATGAAAACATTTTCTCTGTAGAAAAAGAACTTGAGGATTAGGAGAAAGATGTATATAAGAGGATTTCTTGACGATTAGTAGAAAGATTTGATTTGTCGGGAAATTTTTGGAATTCAAATTTCCTCCAAATATTGAGCTTATGCTTTTTTCTTGTTTACAATTTTGTAAAAATCCGAAAAATGATCTAAGTTCTGCTCAAGATTTCTCCAAAATAAGTTGTTTGCACCCCTAGGAACCTCAGGAAGTAGTAGAAAAGCTACTGTCTTCCACTTTCCCTATTCTTGAACATTCAAAACTTATCTTTAAGCTCTAGATAACCCATTTCTGAAAAACCATTCCGTGAGATTTTACCAAAAAATTAGTTTGCATCAATTGGTTTGGAAATCTGTTAGGTGACACTGCTGTGAATGGCTGCTTGAGTTCTTCATCTTAAACCCATACTTTGGGTGTTAATTGACTCCATGCAATCGGTTGCATGAGCTCATTACCCTATTCATCTTATAGTTATTTGTAATAATAATTTTTTATTACTTATATATTGCCACTTAGAGTGATGTATTATGTTCTAGTTGTGTATTTACTCATATCTTATTTATTTGAGTGAAACTCTAAATCTATCAGTTACATTTGATCAAACTTCCTAATATGCCTTCATATTTTCGATCTGCAAATACCCACATCTATTTTAGACATATCCATGTCATTACATTCCATCTAAATAACTATTTCTCAAAAAGTGACCAAGTAGACTACTACTGGCTTCAAATAGTAATAATGACTTCAGTTTTTAAAACAACTAAATTAGTCCATAAAAGAAGCCTAAAAAAATCTCTTAATCTTCAAGTATCCAGTCCCAATGCTAATTAAATGGTATAAAAGAAGCCCAACATTGAACCTAATCCCAGTTCGAACTTCAGCTATAGTGGGGTCAGGCCCTGCTTTGGGCATTAAGTAATGACTCCAGCTTTAAAACCAACTAAATGAGTCTTTTCACCCACACAACACACACACACGAAAAAACTTCAAAAGTACTCTAAGCTTCAAATATCCAACCCAAATGACGAATAATATAAAAATAAGTCCAAAGTTGAGTTTAACCCACATTAGAAGACCAAGTTTGAAGTATGGTCAGGTTAAGCCTTATTTCCATGCCGTTTATATACTTATGGGTTTGAATGGATATTTAATGCTTGAGCATTTTTAGTCCCTCAAGAAGGAAAACAAAAAACAAAAAACAAATCTTAATATTCGAGGTTAAGGTGTCCTGTTCATTTTTTTAGTTGAAAGTCCAAAGCAAGGTCTAGTTCAATTTCATGCTTTTTTCTTTTTCTTTTCTTTTTTTATTTTATTTTATTTTTATTTTTGCCACTTTTACTTATCATTTGAGCTAGCTATTTAAGATTAGGTATTTTTTAAGTTTCTTTTTGGGAAAAGTCATTTTTGTTGCTTCAAATTCTGAAGCCATCACTTAAAATTTAAGACCAACTAGGTCTGCTTTTTCAGTTTAATGGTGTTTAAACGGAATGTAGTGACATGAGTACATCTGGAATATTTGTCACTGTTGTGGGTATATTTGACGTTTGAAAAATGAGTGGTGTATTTAGGATTTTTCCTTTATTCTAGTTGAGAAGTTATTTATTTTTCTATATTTATTTTTTCATTTTAATGAAATAATTTATCAAAATTATTAATAATTTCCTTGCTAGTAGTGAAAATTTCTGTTTCTTAGCTTTGCAATATTCCCCTTCAACAAAACCGCTAACAGGGAAGTATTACATTGTTTGGTTGGAGTGTAGAGAAAGGATGTGATACCTACTATATCAGGGTGTAGTAACCTAAATGCACCTGGAAAAGCATATAACTGCATTTTCAGACCAAAGAGAGTCTTAATTGATGGGGCGGAATGCCTCCACTAAATGCTGAAGCTAGACATGCTTGTCCAAGATATTTCTTCTTCTTCTTTTTTTTTTTTTGAGAAAATATTTCTTTGTTTTAGTTACTAGTTTTTCTACAATGATTTTGAGCCTGTAATACCAGCTTGTCCTCTCAGTTTTCCACCATCATGTACGTTTCCAGCTGAGGTTTGTCCCAATGCTGGGAATCTTTCTTCGTTTGCTTATATTTTTTCTCATGCTGTAATTGGCTGCTGCTGGTGTCAGGTTAGACAATTCTGTATCAACTGTGGTGTCTGCATGGGAAAATACTTCTGTGAAGTGTGCAAACTATTTGATGATGATGTAAGTAGGAAAATCTTTCTCATGCACTTTTGAAATTTTAACGGCTTTATTTGTGGTCTGGTTCTCTAGCAGTACTGCAGTTTTCATCTGTCTTGTCAAACATATACTTATCCAACTTCTGTTTTTCTTTGCCAAGTTGCAGACGTCAAAGAAACAATACCACTGCAATGGTTGCGGAATCTGCCGGTTTGCTACTGACACTATGTTTGCTCCTTTTTTTCCCGTTTATTTTTTAGCAATTGTAAATTAGGTTTTCATGCTCACAAAGTCTAACTTGAATGGTTATCCCAAAAAAAAATAAAAAAGTCTTAACTTGAATGCTTTTTTTTTTTTTTAACAGAATTGGAGGCCGTGAAAATTTTTTTCACTGCTACAAGTGCGGTAAGTTACGCGGCTATGCTACCATTTTCTTTTGTTTTCTGGTTATGCATGCACAACCCAAGGAAAATACTTTCCATGAACTTTGAAGAATGATTGTTTTGATGGTCTGCACTAGTAATTTGCATACTGATGTTTGATGTATAACGTGATCAAGCTTTATGCAGACTAGGGCTTGTTAATTTTAGTGGGTTTTAATTTGAATTTTTGGGCATTTAGCTTTTATGATTTGATCTGTTTAATTTGATGGATGATTTAGATGGTTGTTTTTATTGAATGACTGTCTTATTTTTTAAAAAAGAAAAATTCACACTTTTCACTTCTTATTCCTTTGGGAGGATCATTCTTTTTTCTTGTTTATCCTGTGCTACAATTTGATGCCAGAACAGAATCTGGTCAGCAATTTATATAGCAACATTACAACACTGTTGTTCCATGATTATTCCACCAAAAGCTGAAGCTGAACTCAACATTGCACTGGCATGCATCATCAGTGGCCATCTGTGATGGCAGGTTTTGCGCAACCCCACTTATCCGAACACTTGCATCTCATGCTAATTCTGTCTGTCTGCACACTGTCATCACTTACTGGTTTGTGACCTGGTTGTTGCCTTCAAGCTGTGTCTTCTACCCGTGGCACTCATTATCACTTTTCTTACGTAAGGTTTTTACGGAAGCCCACATCTGTTACTATTTAAAGAGGAGACAATAACACTTCTTCGTGTTTTTAGTTTAAACATTTGGACCTGGATGAAGCAATTACAAAAGCAATTCTAAATACAACTTTCGGGTGTGGGTACATTGATGCTAATTCCCAAAATTTTCGGGTGAATATGTTTGAGGAAATTGATGACAGTGGTTACGATGATGATTGAGATGATAACATGCCATGCTAGTTCAACATACACACGAGGCTCATGCCTAAAAATTAGGATTTCTAATATTACTGAACAGGTTTATTTAATTTGATATCTTGGATACGATAGATGGTTTATTAGGGTTTTATTCATCTTAATCTCTTTAGAGTTGGGATTGCATTAGGGTTTTCTTTTGTCTTCTATAAATGTAGTAGGATGTTATTGATTGACTGCAATTCAATACGTTTCGATTTAATAATTTTCATAATTTTCATCTGCTGCATACAAAAATTCATAAGAAAATTTTTTTTCTCTAGATTGATAATTTTTATCTTTCTTTTCTTCCCTTCTTCGATTGAGGTGTTACCTCTTCCTTCCAAAGTCATGCTACTTCAAGTATTAGAGAAAAGTGTGGTAGTTAAACTCATTCCTTGAAGCAAAATTCTATTGTCCCTCGCAGCAATCCCATCCATTCCTCATAAAAATACAAAAAATACAAACCTATTGCTATTACGGCAGTGTCATGTAAGCAACAGAAGTGCTGATAGCTATCCTAGGACCTCTCTTCCCCAACTCGACAACCCGTGTAATTAGCCTGTTTGGCCATGTGTTTAAAAAGAAAAATGTGGTAGAAAATTTTTGTTGTGTTTGGCCAACACTTTGAAGTTCTTTGGCTCCCAGAATTTAAGCAATTTCCACATTTGTTGGCAGCCATCTGTTGGCGCTTCCTGCAAATTTTTGGTCATCTTTGATGCCAACAATGGTTGGCCAAACAGGCCCTAACACCATTGCAACTGGAGGTGGAAATCAAAAGCATATTAACTTGACATGCGAGTAATTCTTATTTTTTCTTCAGCCTGTGCCATATAAATGTTGCTGCAAGATGTTAACTTCTTGGAACTGCCACTTCTATGTCCTGATGTGATGGACTGCTAGGAGTAGGAATGAGGGTACCAAAGATGGCTCTGGAGAAGAAGTTATTTGTGTGCAATTTGAAATATGATTTGAGTAGGTTCTGTTGAGGATATATTTTGCTCTCCCAGGTGATCAGTTATGTTGTTTAGCTAGAATGAAGAACAATGTCAACTTTTAAAGTTGGTACACTGCGACATTTCTTTCATATTGGTGACATTATTTTTGTCATTAGCTGACGTCATATTACCATTAGAAACAGGGAAACACGATAATGCTTAATGTCGTGCAGTTTCAATATTAAGAATAGAGGGAATAAGATATGAAACTGTCTTTAGCCATTTGTCCATTGGAGCTTTTGGCATAGATGACATAACTTGAAGAACTAAAAGGAAATACCTGCCCAAAAAATAATATGCACCCTTTTGCCTCAACCCAATGACACCCTGGCATTTTTGAGGAGCACTAATATTTGGAATGTAAGGAAGTGCTTTTCATGGTATTTGTTTTAAAATCCATGGATAAGAGAAATTATAAGAAGAGATCACCCTCCACTTTTTAGATGGATTGATGCCTATGAATCTCTCTAATCCAATTATTCTGAAATGTGCTTGAAAATCCTGTTAGTTTCTGTCGAAGCAGTCATGTGGACTGTAGGTTGAAATTGGTTTTCGAGGATAAATGTTTGCAATTTGTTGACAAGTGAGATTTTTTTTTTTTTTTTGATTGGTTGACAAGTGAGATTTTTGAACATTTCGATTCAGGTTGTTGTTACTCAATGCTACTGAAGAATAGTCACCCTTGTATTGAAGGAGCAATGCATCATGATTGTCCTGTTTGCTTTGAGGTGACTTATAGTTTCATGTTGGT
>JAXCLR010000001.1:3288848-3301735 GCA_035584095.1 Annona squamosa
AGTCACCCTTGTATTGAAGGAGCAATGCATCATGATTGTCCTGTTTGCTTTGAGGTGACTTATAGTTTCATGTTGGTGTTTTTAGCATGATTTAAATAATATTGGAGCCTTATTTTTCGTTTGATTTCATGACTGTAGTATCTTTTTGAATCAACGAAGAAAGTCGCTGTTTTGCAATGTGGACACACCATTCACATGAATTGCTTGGAAGAGATGCGACAGCACTATCAGTAAGTTCCTCTCTCTTGGCCTCTTTCGTCAATTTTATGTTACTTTTTCATAGTGCAGGTTATCTCATCATCTTTTCTCAGGTTTGCTTGTCCTCTCTGCTCCAAGTCTGTCTGTGATATGTCTAAAGTATGGGAAAAAATTGACACAGAGATTGCTGCTATACCAATGCCCAACTCTTATCAGAATAAAATGGTGAGAGCTCCTTTCTCCCCGGTCTTTAAGCTACCTTTGGTGGTTCTGAATGTTGACAACCAGTAGATGTTACTTTCATAACTGTAATTCTTTGCAAGCTGGGCAATTGGCCATATATGGAGGAAGAGAGGCGCTGATGCCCAAAAGTCATTCCTCTCGAACACTTACAATTAGTCTTCTCCAAATGATGATTTGTCTTGTTTGTGCCATATTGCCATTAAGAATTGTGTCACTGATCTAAGTTACGTTTCCCCATTGCTTAAATTGATGGTGATTCTATCCTCTGAGCACCATTTGTACAGCTCATGTGAACGTTAATTTGCTTCTCTGACACAAACCGCCATGGCAGTCCTGACAGATCAGTTTAAATGTGAATGACAGGTATGGATCCTTTGCAATGATTGTGGAGCAAATGCACTGGTAAAATTTCATGCTGTTGCCCAGAAGTGCCCTAATTGCAAGTCCTACAACACTAGGCAGACAACAGGGAAGCCAACCAGCACTGGAGCATCAGACACACACTAGTTTTTTTGGAGGCTTCTTGCATTTTCGCAAGTACATTGTGTGGCACAGACGGATGCTTACTGAGTGTGATGCCAGTCCGAACTTAAAGAAGATGACGCTGATGGCAATCTCTAGCAGTGTTGCACCGTCACCACTAGCAAATCTCTGTTGCCGCAGCCAATCAACAACAACGAGCGCTAAAGAGTTTATGATCTTTTTCATTATTGCTCGTTTGAACCATCAGCTAGTGCAAGGAATGCCCTCTTGCCAGATTGTATTCCGTGGATTATGATATGCGAGATTTTCGCTTTTCGTGGGTGGGTCTTGTGTTCTGTTCGAGCAGGGGTGGCAGCAGACGTAAGGTGGTAAAACCCATTGCTTTGCATGTTCTTTACTTTCGACATGCGCTTCTTCCATTTATGATGATCTTCGTCTGGCAACTATTTCTATTTTTTGTAAGTTGAGAGGGTGGTTTTTAGATGCAAGCTAGAATCAATCATCAATTTGCGGGCATCCAGGTTACTTACGAGGTAGAGCTTTTCTCACGTAGAACCGGCCTCCAATCTTTCATTCTTTGATTTATTATTATTTTATCTCCTTTAGGTTCAAGCTATGCATCGGATTCTCTTCCATAAATGTATTTGTGTTGCGAAAAATCATTTTATTAGATTTTATATAATTCATAGCAAATGAAAATGATTATGATATCTTCAAATCATATTTTCAAAGATGAGTTATTGTTTCGAAAACCTCCTCCTCTTAACTTGTGAAAATTGGATGCGCCATGCTTAATATGACCAAACCATTTATTTGTCCTAAGATGTTATGTTGTAAAAATTATTTTCACTGGAGGCTTAGGTGGCCGCAAAAAATAAAATCTTGACAATCATCGTTAAAATAATTTAATAATTGTGGAGTATCTCTTATTAATATTCAATCACATTGTAATTAAATATCGAATTTTAAATATCTTAGCTGGATTGGATTTTATTTGATCTTCGTATGTAGTTGTAAATCGAAGTAATTTGGGTTGGTATTGAAAACAACAGACTTTTGAATCATAGCCGATAACAAATTACAAAAATTTCAGTGAATTGGATTTTTATGTTATCATTCAGAGTACGTGCGTGGTTTGGAGAGTGAAAAAAAAAAGAAAGGATCAAAATCGAAACGTACGCAAAACCAAAGGGTAGCCCAGGCTTTCCATTAGACCGAAAAAAAAAAAAAAAAGGGTAACCCAGGCTAGGACGAGTGTTTGTTGCCGTGTGCATCTTTTGCCATAGAGTCTGCGGGCGCATAAAGTACGGAGTAGCGCATAATTAATGAGGTTATAATAGTTAAAAGAGTGATTATTGGTGCGAGTAGAGTTCAAATAGATGCCAAACAAATAAATAATAAAAAATGGTCTCAATGGTGTTTCTGTGGGAAAGTATGGATGAAGTTAAAAGAGTAAATATGGCCACCAGCGACGGTGCCCTGGTGGTAGTGCTGTCCGTCTTATGGATGAGAGGTGCTGTTTCAGGGGTGCCCTGGTGGTACTTCTGTCTCTCTCCTATGGAGAGAGAGGTGCTGGCTCGGCTCTCCCTCCTGTGATGGGAGTATTCATTGATGTTTCTCCAAAAGTAGGAATATTTATAGAAAATCTCTTCGTGAGTGTTGAGGGTTATAAAGAGGTCTGATTGTAATATTAATTGTCATAAGTGTAAAAGTTAAATTAAAAAAAAAAAAAAAAAAGTAAAGACAGGTGGGTAGTGTAAATTATTTCAGAAACAGATACAAGTAGTGAACCTATGCATCGAATTTTGCTAGCAGCCTAGCACCCATTAATTTTTTTGGAGCGACTAAAATGCAATTATGAGCTAGGGGTGCAACCATTCCAATTGTGGGGAACTGGATGCGAATCGAACTAACGTGCCTTTTTGGGTGGGGCAAGTGAAGCAAGTTTCAGAAAAATCCTTTTAAGGTAAGGTAAGGTAAGGTAAGGTTTAAAAAATAAACAAATTAATTAAATATTGTCTCTAATCAGGATAAGGTGACTTCTATACGTTGAGGGTGACACCATTGGGTATCATATGTTATACAATGATACAAGTATGAATTTTTATGTGTGTCACCATCCACATACCCCACGGGTCTATTTCTATTCTTTTTATTCCTCCCCCCAAAAAGAGATTTCCTTCTTATCTTCTTCCCTCAACATCTAATTTTGAATCTCCGCAGAGAGAGCTGTACAAACTATCAATTTTGTAAATCGGAGAAATGTGAAACTAGTTCCACTTGAAAGGTCTTGAAGTCCATTTTGTAAAGCAACGAGAACAGGATCAATCCAATTTGAATTGGGAAAGAACAGAAGAAAATAGTGAGCATTGGACAGCGCAGAAATATGTGTATCTAAATCTTTAGATAAAACTCAAAAAATATGTTAAACAGGATAAAAATATGAAATATGCAAGAGTTGATAAGAATTATAATGCTGTAAAGCTAGATTCTCTGCCTAGTGCACAACAGGACAAGTTTATAGAAAACAAGTTAGCTAAAAGAGTAGTTGTAAGAATAATAATTAGATTATGGGGGTTAAACTAAAAAAAATATGGTGGTTGTATAGTTAAATCATTTATGGATAATGTATACGGTAGAGAATCCCATGGAAAACCCGTTTGATTTTAGGCTTTTACTGTCCTATTAAAACCTGGATCTTGGTTTCTTGATTTAAATTTAGGAGGACCTGAAGAGGGAGACGGATATGATGGCGAAGAGGATCGGTAAGGGTAAAATCTTCATCTTTTTTAATTTTGAAATTTTTTTTTTCCTAACTACCAGAGCAGTGTTTAAAAAGCAGACGGGACCGGCCGGTCCAACCGTGAACCAGAAAGAGCTCGGTTCGGTTTTGTGAAAATAATGGTAGAATTGAATGATTGATGTTTTGTGGAAAGCTAGATGTGTATTTTAAAGATCATACATTAGTTTAAGTAAGTATATGTATGAGAAGTTGAGAACCATGTTATAAATGCATAGGAAGGACTCTACCTGAAATTTGAAATGTTAAACTAAATCGGAAAGAGAAGGAAAAAAAAAAAAAGAAATTAAGTAGGAAGGTTGATGTGATGAAACTTTTTAAGGATAAATAAGCAAATGCTGAGAATTTTCTAGCCTATTTTAAAAATAATTTTATCATAATTTTTCTTATAATAGATGTTTATGACTGCTTTGGACTGGTCAAACTATTGGCTGCAAAGTTGCATCATGCTATAAGATGACTACCCTATTGGTTTAGCCCAATCACAAATGTTTCTATTAGATCTTATATGGCACTAGAATAAACGGAAATATTTTATTCTTGTTGAACAAATAGATGTATTTGCATTGGCATGATATTATGAAAATATACCAACTTGCATGAATTATGTTTTATTATCAATAAATATTTTACATGCATGCTTACTAAGTTTCATACTCCTGCTTTCCAAAAAGCAATTTTAGATATTTAGGAAAAATATAATGAGTGACATCAATGCAATGCAAGAAAGACATATATCTTATGTGGGAGCTAATCCTCTTAGGCCAACCTAAATATCATATTTTCGGTATTTTTTCTTTATAAACTTATTAAGCTATGTGTATTTAATTTGTAAATTAAGTTGTACCATATTTGGATATTTTTAAGTTATTTTTAAAGATTTTTAAAAATTGTGGTATTCTCATATTCAATCTTTTGAAAATTACGACAATACCACTATATTTAACATATCAACAAAATATGAAGAAGTCAAATAGACTGTCCTACACAAAAATCCGGCCAAAAGCCTAACCAACAAACCACATCCTAAAATATCAAAATCAGGTCTCCCCACCTCTAATGACATAATATAATATCATATGCTTGGCTACATAGCTTTACACTACTGTCCATTGGAACCCTAAGACCTCAGACTTTCTAATTGTGGGGCTCTTCAAATCATCCATAATCACCACCGAAATTCTTTCACAATCATCATTAATAACCTCATAACACTTTTTCATGTCAACCTCCAAATTACATCATACCACCATCACACTATTGCCTGTCAAACCACCACAAGCGACCACGCAGTACATGCATGAATGCAAGAAAATGCAATAACTACAGCAATAAAGATACATGGTATGAATGCAACATCATCAAAACAAGACAATGCCAAATAAATTATCTTGTACCAAAATCTCCGTAAAAACCCAAGCATCAAACAAAATGTGTCAGTAAATTAATTGTAAGATTTATTTATTTGTGTTTTGTTTTTCATTTTTGTAACATTGATGTTAGAAGCATTCAAAACGAAGAGCAAGTAGATCAAAAGCAGTGTTATTGTAATTGATTACTTGAAAAGCCATCTAAAACTTGTTGAATTTATGATACAGTATAACCTATAGTACTATAACTTTGGTGTTGAAAAGTTGATTAACAGAACTCAAGGTATGTGCTTGGAGCTTGGAGTACGGCCAAATTAGGCCAAACCACTGTAATTCTTAAATTGTGTGTATCTGTTGGTCTTCTAACTTTGTGTGGTGTGTTTCACTTTTTACTTGAGTTATAACTCTGAAGTACTTAGTAATTGCATTGTAACCATTAAATAAGACTAACATATACTATTATTTGATAATTAAAATGTAAATTCTTTTCTACATACTCACAGATTTTATCCCTCCCTAATTCTTAATGTATCGACATGGTATGTATCGACATAGTTTCACTAATTTTTTCCCATGGTAATAACCTAACGCACATATTTGCATTTAGCTTCATTGCAAACGTTTGCATGGATCATTTCTCTCAAATTTCTTTTTTTAATTTTTGGTCCTAACATGTGGGCCCATATACACATAGCTATGAAATTTTATTTCTTTTAGGTACTATTTAATGGGAAATGATTCAATGCAGCAGGGAGTATTGAAATTTCAATGCATCCCGCTGCAAAACCTATTTTTTTATATTTTTTTGAAAAATTTTTCACAAAACTATCAATCTAAGTATATTTAACATGTGTATTAATTTTTACCATTTTAGAGATTTTTAGATATTTTTTCAGATTTTCAAAACCGGTCGCATTTTAGTAATTTTAAATTACTAAAAATGCCACTGATTTTTAAAAATTCAAAAAATAATCTAAAAATCTCCGAAAATGCTAATAATTCATACACATGTTAAATACACCTAGATTAACAGTTATGTGAAAAAATTCCAGAAAAAATGTAACAAATGGGATTTTGCATCTATTATTGTCGATGCTTGCAATGCTAATGAAGATTGAGGTGTAATGTCGAACCTTGATGATGAACATGGATGCCAGTGGACAGGACAACCATGCATTGTGCGAGCTAATAGGCGTACTATCACTCGTAATCACATATGGCTGTGGATTTATGGTCATTAGATTATGTATAATGGCCAGACACTGCAAGAAAACAGACTTTTAGCAACGAGAAATTTTGCATTAATTTTCACTATAATGTCATTATAATTACGAGACTATAAGTCCATTACGAAAAATCTTTATAATATTTTTTCGAATTTTTCATTAAAATTCATACTTTTAGTGGCAAAAGCTTGCTTTTTGCAACACCCATTATATTATTGTCATTAAAAGCTAGTTTTAAACGACATTAATTACATGTCGCTAAAAAAAGTTTACTGTGACAAAAAAAAAAAAAAAAAGTACCGCAAAAAACATTTCGCAAAACGTAAGCTCTCTTGTTGTGAGATTTGATGAAGACGCTGAATCGAATCAATGGAGGGCGGGGCATTCATGGGAGAATTCGGTGGGGCAACTGCTCAAAAGATGGATTCTCGTTGGATTGGTGCTGGCGCCGTCCGACGTTGTTGCTAATGAGTTGAAAAACAGAGACGCCGTCGGTGATTCGATTTGCCCAAGCTAATCGGAATTCATGATGAACAATGCTTAACTGAAAGAAGGCTGTTTCGTGAATCTGCTGGAAACTCTGATGCAGGAGGACACTGTCAATCGAATGTTACAGAAGTGAGAGATCTGTCGGTTCTCTACTTGGAGTTGCTACATTTTGAAATCGTGGCAGCGATGGAAAGATTTTGGGGAAAATGGAGTATGGATTTTGATGCATTAATGCTCTCAGTCCGCATCCCGATTTTTCAGCATCATCTTCCCCACATGAGACTACAACTTCTTCATCCCCATGGGTAATTTAGAAATTTTCAAAAATTAAATGGTTGAAAAGAACTAGTTATTAAGGGTTAATTTTAAATATACTCACTAAATTTTAGAAGTTTCAAATGTACCCACTAAGTATAGACGAAATTTTGTATATACCCTTTTCATAAAACATGATTAAGAATCATCGTTATATATCATAAGAAATGTCCAGAATACATCTCTTAATTTGATAATGGTAATTTTTTAGCTATGGTAGAAGTTGAGAGGCATAATAGAAATCCATTTAAATTGAAAGAGAAGTTAGGCAAAATAAATTTTGATGATCAAGATATGCTAATATAACTATAAATGCTAAATCAATTAGGGGTATTTTAGAATTTTAAAATTATTAATGTTTCTGACAACCAAATTGAGTATATTTGAAATAAATGGGATTAGGTATATGAAAATTTTCAAACTTAGTGGATATATTTATAATTAAAGTAAATGGAGTAGACGTATTTAAAATTAACCAAATTATTAGACTTAACTGATGCATTATAACAGCAAAGGCATGTTAGGAATTTAGAGTTATATGTTATGGGTACAGGATGAATTAGTAAAATTATGGGTTTTTGGAAAACAATAAAACTTTTAGATAAAAAGTTTTTCAATTAAAAGAAAAATGATGTAATATGATATAAGTAACTATGAGAAATAAAGAGAATAAAGATATAATTAGATAGATTAGTTTTTTTTATACCAAAATAGATAAATTAGTTGTGCAAGTAATTATTTAGAACTGATTGAAAATTAGATTAGTTATATAGGAAAATATGAAGAAATAATTAAAAAATAGAATAGTTATGAAAAGCAAAAAATTTTATATTGAAAAGTTTTTTTAAGGATTAGATTAAACAGTTTTTGTTTGATAATTTTTATACATTATCAAACATGGCCTATATATGTATATTATGAAGTAAGGGTAAAAATTACTGTTGCAATAGGGGTTTTTCGTATTTAATGTTGATTATTTAAAACAAAATAAAGAAGTCATCAAAAAATTGAATTTTGTTATAGTGTTGGCAAGCCTTTAATACTTTATCATCATTTATTTTGTAATCGGATTAAATATCTTTATATTTTAGTCATCTTTAAATCATGCCCCATGCATACTCGAAAAAAAAATCATGCCCCGTGCACTACAAATTTGATTAAGTTTTGGCTAATAAAAAATGTTATATTTAAAGGGCAGTGTTTAAATAGAGTTGAGCCGTCTAAAGTCTAGCATAAAATGTAGAATAAAAATAATGCTGAAAATGGGCCCTCTTGGGCAGGTTCTACCGGATCCCGATTTCTTGCTCCCGGCGATCGTTGACTATCGGATCGAACGCAAGACACAAGGGTCGTCGGATGAAGGCGCTGGCATCGAGGTGCGTCTGACTTGCGGGTGTGGGCGTCGATGAGGGAGAAATTGTGGGCAGGCCCCTCTGACGAGCGAGAGGTTGCCTCGACGTCGTCGCTAGCATCAAAATTTAGAAAATAAAGAGTTTGTGCGCTCCACAGCAGTCGACCCCCCTCTCTTATCACCGATCGCGATCTCTCCCTGCTTGTCGTCAAGCCGCACGCCACTCCTCCCCTCATTGCTCCTTTGCCTATCCTCCAGGTACGCCAGCCCCTCCATTCTCACCTCCTCTCTTCTCTCCCTGCTCCCTCCTCCTCACTCCTGGTCGTCCGTAGCTCCGCGTCCCGGCGCCGCCCGCCCTTCTCTCTTCCTCTCTTCTCCCCCTGCTCCCTCCTCCTCACTCCTGGCCGCGTGCAACTCCGCGTCCCGGCACCACCTGCCCTTCTCTCTTCCTCTCTTTTCCTCCCTCTCTCCCTGCTCACCCATCTCATTCTTCCCCCACGTCAAACCCTCTCTCTTCCTCTCTTCTCCCCCCTCTCTCCTTGCTCACCCGTCTCTTCTTCCCGCTGCATCAGACTCTCTCTCTCTCCCTCTCTCTTATGTCCCCTCTCTCCTTGCTCGCCCGTCCCCTCCTTTCCACTACGGCAGACCCACCCCGCCCTCTCTTCTCTCCCTCTCTTCTATCCCCTCTCTCGCTGCTCACCCGTCCCCTTCTTCCTACTACGGCAGACCCGCTCCACCCTCTCTTCTCTCCCTGCTCCTCAGTCTCGGCTTCGACCCCGCCCGCCCTGCTCTCTTCCTCTCTTCTCTCCCCTCTCTCCCTGCTCATCAATCCCACCGTCCCGCCCTCTATTCTCTCCCTCTCTCTCGGGACCTTAGTCTCTGCTTCGGACTGCTGAAGTGCCTGCATGCAAATTGGTCTTAAGAATTCTAGTTAAAAATTTAAGTGAACGACAATTTTTTTTAGTTTTGTTTTGGGTAACAATTTCAATAACATAATGAGGCCACATTACATAATTTGATAATGTTTTAACTGATTATGGAAATTATACAGAACTGTGACGGACTCCTATTTCCCTTATCCAAATTCTATTAGATGTATAAAATTGAAATCCATTAGATTTGAGATATGTAAAAATTCTATAATGTAAGAATATCGAGCAATATATCTTATTTTCATGCGCTCATGACAATTGAAACTTTTATCTGAAAATTTCTTAACTTGGCAATGACGATTGTCTTACTATATAGGGAAATGTTTTCCTAAACATGCAGTCAAGTTTGAGACTCCAACTTCTTGTCCCATTTTAGATTGACATTGATATAGAATTGAATAGTGCATCTTGAAAAGAAATATACATTTGCATATTGCCTTATTGGGACTGGTCCTAGTATAACTTAGTAGCCCTTATTGTGGTTTTTTTGGTGGTTTATATAATGCAAGCTTGTCAGGATCCACTAAATGAATTTGGTTGCGATGATTGCACCAAACCATGGATATGACTGTAAAAATGATACCTGCTCTCATGTCAAATTAATTTGTAGAGAGCCCAGGCTCCTGTTGCTTTTTTCGGACGAAAAAATTTCTCCTAGGCTGATTGTGTCTCTACTTCTTTAAATCTTTGCTTGCAAATGATGCTAAGAGATTATCATAGCTAACTGTGTATGTCTCTTACTGACAAATTGATCTTTGGACATGCTTATGCTTTCTTAGTTTGCTAGGTAATGCACTTATTTCTATTACTTACATCAAATCCTTGGAGCTTTTGAGTATGGAATAATTATCGCTTAATATTGATAATTTATACATTGTGAAGTAAGCATGATTTCTGAAGAACTTCGAATTAAACTACTTTGATTCTCAACTCACTTAGTCTAATGGTTTGTTGAAAAATTATTTCATGGTGTGTTTGGCTCTACATTATAGAATCTTATGTATAGTACACTGGATGTCATGCATTTTTTCATACGCCCTAATCAGATTCCACTTTCAGTTCAAATTTATTGTCTTCCCTTACTCTGTTTCTGTTATCTCTCCCGTTTCGGTTGTTGTTCCCACAATTTACAATTATGTGCTTCTTTCAGTTTTCAACTGCTTAGATCCTTTAAATTTATCATTTCTGATTGGAGGCCAAGCTAGGAAATTGCTCTTAGGAAAATTTTGCAAGGATCATCCTTGTTCTAGGTGAAGCTTTTGGAGAAAGAGGCTTTCTTAATTCCCTTAATCCTATAGAATCTTGCCCTTTGTAGGATTGTGTAACCTGATAGGTAGTTTGTCCTGGTTAATTTTGAAAAACAATTGACTTTCACAATTCATTTTTTGTGGGATCTTCTACATTTATTTTCATATTACCTTTTTATCTATTTGAATTGGTGCTTGATGAGAACTACAATGTTGTGGTATCCTATTGTCTAGTGCAGTGACGATTGTCTTACTATATTGTTTCTTTATTGTGAGGATCTGCTTTTAAATCATTGTATCCTGAAATCTATCCTCATTTTACGTTTATTGCTCATGAGGTGTGACTGCTCTAGATATGCTTTTCCATTAAATAACTCTTTGTGGACCATCCAAACTTTTTCATTTTCTTATGAGCTTCTTATTTCACAATTGATTTTGTTAGTTTGAATTTTTTTCCTCTGTTACCTTGTCTTTGAAAACTTTTCATCGATGAAACCCATTTGCAAATAGATACTAAGACTTGCTTGAGAGCTTGGAGTTTTTCTTCTTGATGGGATTCACACCGATCAAACAGACAGGTAGGATTATTTTTTCCTTTATATTACGGTTATCTTTTTATTGCATTAGATCTTGACAAAGTCATGCTTTTTAAACCCTATCATGGCAAGTAAAACTTACTTGCAAAATTCTGTCTAGCTATGATACAGAGTGAACTCCTTGTGGCCTTTTTTTCCTCGTTAATGCGGGAATGCACATGTATTTAGATCTTGACAAAGTCATGCTTTTTAAACCCTATCATAGCAAGTAAACAACTGTATGAAGAAAAAAGTAAAAAAAAATTGTAAATAGATTTTTTGAGATGAGCTAAGTGAGACATTTACTTAGCCCGGGCTAACAGGATCACTCTGTTGGAAACAATAGTTAAATCAAAAAACAAATTGACCAAAGCACAAGTTTTGATGATTAACAAATACAAATTTGAGTATGATATGATTACTAATAAGTTTTATGAATGTCTTTAAGGAATGAAAAATCAAACCAAGTCGATTATCAAGTCGACTTCGACTTCAACTTAGGCGAAGTCGATCCCAAAGTCGACTCCACAAGCGACTTCAACAGGCATTTTTTGGAAAGCGTTGAAATTGAAGAGTTGAACAACCAAAGTCGCAGATGAAGTCGACCCCAAAATCGACTTGAAATAGCATTTTCCCTCCAGCGTTGATTTTGGAAGACAAAACAACCGAAGTCGCAGATGAAGTCGACCCCAGAATCGACTTGAAGAAGCATCTTCCTTTCAAAGTTAAAATTGGGCAGCAAAACTTCTTAAGTCACAACCGAAGTCGACTCCACATGCGACTTGAGTGAAGTTGCAAGCAAAGTCGACTCTAGCATCAACTTCAACATGATAAGACAGATTTTCAAGCTCAAATCAAAGCACAAGTCCACTTCAAGATGGAGGCAACTCAAGTTTCTCAAACTTGAATATATGAAGACTAATTCAAGTTTAAAGCAAGCAAGATACATTGATTCATTCATTCCAAATCAAAGTTGGATTAGTTTATACAAGATTCAAGTTCCTCAAGTTCACGGGACTTAAAGCTAATTTTGTATAAATAAGCTTCTAGTATTGAAAGACAAAAGAAGAAGAAGAACTTGAGCAAACAAGAGATATATCAACAAAGATCAAACTGACTTGGCACACGGAAATAGCCAAGTCGCACACCAAGTCGACTCCAAGATCAACTTGAGGTCAAGTCGCACCCCAAGTCGACTCCAAGATCGACTTGAAGCCAAGTCTTAAACCAAGTTGACTCAGAAGATAGACTTGGAAGCTGAAGAATAGCCGAAGTCGCACACGAAGTCGACTCCAACATGCGACTTGAGTGAAGTCGCACATGAAGTCAACTCCACTTGCGACTTGGAGACATAACATTCGAATTTTTGAACGTTTGGACATTTATTACGCGCCAATCAACTCTATAACGTTCAAAAATTTCCCTCCTCTATATATAGACACTCAAGTAAACGTAGATACATACAAGAAAGAGTTGAAAAAGAGGAAAGAAGTGCTACTAAGAGTTTTTATTTACTTTTCTCTACAATTGAGTGATCTATACACTTTCAAAGGAAGAATAAGCTTCGAAGTTGCGGTTTGTTTCAACGCAACACGATTGGTTGCTTCTACAGATTCTTCCTCGAGCTGAAACTTGCTACACAAATCTGTAAAGTGTAG